>JAQPPZ010002962.1:1200000-1800000 GCA_028583015.1 Wollemia nobilis
ATATGTATACCCCATCAACATAAAAATTGCATATGTATGCTCCATCGAGGTGTAAAGGCACTTCTAAGGTAGATAGGTTGCCATAATGTAGATAATTGTCTGGCCTTTTTTGTGTTTCTCTCTACTTTTGGCATGACCAAAATGCAACTTCCTTGACCAATTACCCTTATTTCTATAGCTTCATGTCTAGATTCTGAGATCTGTCTTTCTTATGATAGCTTCAAATATTGCTTTCTAAGTGATACTCTTTTTTTTAATTCAATTTGAGGGTGGTACTTTTGTTAGCTGACACCATGATATAATGTTTTAAGGATTTCCTTTGAGATTTTGATATGTTTGTACTAGACTTAATCCTTTTCTTGAGTCTTTTGCATGTGTCTCTCTGCCATCTACTGAGCTAATTTTATATGGGATATGACATATTTTATTTGGTTCCATCCCTGTGATCTTCATATTTTTTTTAAATTTATCTTTTTTTTAAACTCACTTTAGTTTCATCGATTGGGCAACAAAGTCAACACAATTCATTCCAAATCCCATGCTCTAATTCTGTAAGCTTTCATCCCTTATTTGGAACATGTATGTAACCTACCATCATGCTTAATATCCCACCAAGGGGTTGTCCTGCTCTAATTATTATGACCCTATCCAACTATTTATTTACTTGCTAGCTATGTACACAAAAATTGGCTTGGAAGAGCCCATGCCCAGCTTCAAAACTTATTTATAAATTATCCCATGAATATGCAATGTCCTAATCATATGACTCTAAATATGTACTTCTCTTTGTATCCTTGATTAGATATTTCATAGAAATCCTTTGTATTTGAACAAGAATAAAATTTTGTATCACTCCTTGGGCAATGAATGAATTTCAGTAATTATTGCTCATCCACCTTAAAGACTTGACAAACTTGATCTTGGTGAGGTATTTGAACCATCATATCTTTCTATAGATATTCACACATCTAAAAATTCAAAAATACTAAGCTTGGGTACATCACACTTTTCTAATCACTCATGTAAAAAAGAAAAGGATAACCATCAAATGATTCCTTATGTGAGAACATAATCACTCTCAACTGTTCACAATGCCTAAGACAACATGGTACTGGATTTTCCTTGGGGAAGATATCCACCATTGATTCAACATTATTAATGGCATCTAAAGGCATGTAGTACTAATACTACTTATATCTTTCTATGATGAATGGGAAGAGAACCTTGCAAAATATTTTGAATTTTCCCCTCTAATTATTTTAATCAACTCTTTCTCATTCTCAAGGTAAAATCTTGAGTTGCTAAAGTCATACCCATAAAGGCATATATCAAAAAGGGAAGAACATTTACGACTATTATGTTGTGCACCACAGCCAGATCGGGTTATCCGTATAACATCATTACAAAGTGCCTCAAGATGCATATGACTCTCATAGTTCTTCCCTTAAAATTAAGTGATTTGGATTCCACCTGTTCCACAGCCAAATTCAGAGTCTCGCATATGATCAGGGATATCATTGATACTTTAGCTTTGGGATCAATTATACAATTGTGCAAAATACCCCCTTCTATAAAAATTTACAGATAACGTATCTCCTTCTCATCCTCTTGGGAACTCAAGGTTATGCTTTCAAAATATGTGGCACTCTCTTCAAACCTGAAAAAAGTGTCAACAAAATTAAAATCTAATCGTACTAGAAAATATTCTTTCAAACTCTATCTAAATTGCAAAGGGGGTTAGAGAAATATTTGAAATCACTCCACCCTTTATTTTCTTTGCTCTAGGGTTAGAGTTCTAAAGTATAAATCTCTACAAGCTTCAAATATTTCTTGGCTTTGAGTAATTACTAATGGAACTACTTCTTGAATCTCTGTTTGTTTTTTGGTAATGACTTTACTTTAAACTAAGGAGGTTTGGATATCATTATTCTTATTTTTCCCATGGATGATATCTAGATTTTGACATGAATTTCTTCCTTGCTCTTTAGGTTGCAAGAATTTTATTTGAATAAAGTTGGTTATTAGAATTGACGTTAAAGCCATGTTGTTTTCAACCTTCTCTTCACTATATTCTTGGAGTTCTTACTTGTCTAGTGAATTTAATTTCTAGAATCTATGCCACCAATTAGAGCACTGTTCTCTTGACTCTGACTCTTGATCCATGAGATAATAACCTCTATGGTAATCATTGGTGCACTCATCCTTTCCTTACAAGTGTGAAAATGCCTTTGCTCCTTCATAAAATATGTTAATGAATGTAGAGGAGACCTTTCTAGGGGGAATCTTACCAGCAGTGATTAATATATTTTCAGATTGGATAGCCTCTTTAAAAATATGAGGGAACTTCATCTCTTTAGATTGCTTAACCAAGATACTTAGATTAGGGTGGAGGGTATGAATTTAATAGAAGTATGTTTGTGAATGGGAAGGTTAGTACGCTTGTGGTATCCTCCTCCATGTCCTTTTAAAAAGATATTAAACTTAGGAAGAATTTCTTGAGGATCCCTTCTCATAAGTGAAAACTGAGTGAGTAGTAAAAAGGGATCTCCTAGATCATCGAACTCATCAATGAAGGCTTTGGAAAATTCCATCCAATTACAGATGCTTTTATCGTCTAGGTACATATACCATAACAATACCTTCCCTTTAGAAGATAAAACAAGTAGTCTAATCATATTATCTTCATCCACAACATTATAAACTAAGGACAACCATGCTATATCTCGATAATACTCATTTGCTAATTTTTCTCTTCCCTCATAGCTAGGTAGATTTTTCAAATCAATCTTCAGTATTTCATGTAGAATAGAGATATTTAATGGTCATGTATCATACCATGGTGGATAATATTGACCGGCCATTGAACTCAAAATGTGGTAAGTAATTTTTAGGGGATAAATGCAGCCTTATGGCTTTTGAGTGTTCTCCCTAGTAGAGTCACCATATTTCATCAGGTTTTCTTCCTATTGGATCAAGGTAATTCTTCCTTGACATTATCGAATGATCTTCATTGAATTTTAAACCTTAAATATTTATAATCTTAAAGACAACCAGTTACTAAATCAATCCTCATTAGCAGAGTCACCAGGTAGATCTGAATTCTTTGAAAATTAGGGATTACCACTTCACTAATATTCTAATTTCTTGTGGATAGTGTCCCATAGGGCGTGTCAAAAACTGTTGTAGTCCAGTTTGTCATCTAGCCAATGCTAGAACTATGATTATTGTCTCTGATAATTTTAATGTGAGCACCCACTAATCACAACCTAGACTAAATATTGGAAGGATAAAATTACTTTGATTCAACCTATAGAGAAAGTTGGTATACCTTGTCAACTTAATGAATTTTAACTCTATTTAGCTCAAATAGTAAAATCTTAGGGAAAGAAATGGTAGGGTTAGAAATGTATGAATATAGAATGGATGATGAAGCTAATAGCATAGACATCCACATAGTATCCCTGACAAATTAGATTTCAAAAGAAACTTCCAAGACTAACAACATTCAAAACTATACAATTATAGTATCAATGGATTTTGCATGCTCACATAATTATTCCAAACATCTAGAGAATTAATTATACAAATTAATAGAATAATATCAATGCCTTGATTAATAGAAATAGAATTCTCAAAAACCATATATGCAGGAACTGATTATCTCAATTTACTCTAATTCAACTTTTCAAAATAATAGTGTAGACTAACTATAGCAGCAAGAAGGATATAACTTCAAATAATTATATCAACCATTCAACACAAGTGTAAGTTTGAGGTAAACATATTATGTAATGCTTCATATATCAATTTGTAGATAATATACATAGTAGTGCAAGTAAACACTTTAGAGCCAACCTGGTGAAAGGAGGTCACTACATTTATTTATATATTTTACAATAATATCTCTCTCTAAGCATTATAGGGAATTTGATCTTTTCTTGATTTTCTTGGACATTCTATCGTTCATGGTGCCTGCTAGCTACGTCTTCTTGATCTTGTTGTAACTATATTCTGGTAGAGTTCATCATCATCATTGATGTTTCTTGCAATCCATCCTTATCCACTAATCTGCTACTAAATCTAGTTCATCATGAGGTTCTAGATTGTAATCGCTTTGATTCAACTTCTTGGAATTACATGTGCAAAAGTTTGTTGAAAATCTACATGGAAGATAGATGTTTAATATTTGTTGTAGATAAGAGTATTGGACAGCTGTAGTTGAACGCATGTAGCATTGCTACACATTTTCATGATGGTAATAAAGGAAATAGAAAATCATGGTCTTTTGCTCCTTAATCACTTTTTCTCTCTTCTACCATTTTTCTAGCGATCTACTATTCTTTGGTACTTTTATGTTTTGTGCTCTTAACAAAGGAGTTTGAGAAACATAGCTTTGTACTCATTTGAATTACTCAATTTTTGACTTTTACTCATTCTTTCCAAATTTACACGCTAGATACGCAATGGACAAGAAAGTATTGCTCATCGAACTTTCTCTGATTTGGGCATTTCTCAATGCTTCTTTGCTTTGACCAAATTTTGGTATTTTTGGTTTTGTGTAGCAGTTATGAAGAATCAAGAAAGCGCGGGCTCTTTCTATTCTAAAATTTATCTCTTTTTTGGTGCTTCTTTATTTTTGGGTCCTTTTATGTTTTAGGTGCCTTCTAGTGCTTTATCATTTGCACACTTAGTGCAAAGGCAGTTGAGAAACATGACCTGCTTGACTTCTTCATTTTACCCTGAATTCAGCACTTCTCTATTTTTGCCCTCTCATAGTGCTTTTCTATTTTAGATGTCTTTCAAAATTGCATGGCTAATACAAAGGTGGTATAGAAACATGACCTCACCTAACTTCTCATTTTAAAGTTGAAATCAATGCTTCTTTGTTCTAGTCAATTTTCAATGCTTTTGCATTTTTCTTCATACTTAGTCAATGTTTTTGCAAAATTTTAGCTAGGTAGAGATGTAGCCAATTTTTGGCCTATATTATGGTGCCTCTTGGATAGTTTTACTCAAAAATTCACATAAATCAGATATATTTATCCTTAAATGAACAATTCCTTTGTGAATGCATCAAATTCTTATGAAACATTGAGGAAGACAAAGAATACTAGATGCAATGATTGTAATATTTAGGAGAAAATAGGATAAAGTGGAACTAAAACATAAAAGGAATATGTGAAGGTTTGACGAAAATGAACCTCATAATACAAATGAAAATAAAAAGAAATGAAAGGAGATAAACAAAATAAGGCACAAAAAGCTACAAAAGATAAATAAGGAAAACAATGGAGAGACTGAAAGGTAAGCCTTTAGAGGAAGGACAGAGGAAGAAATACAAACACACTAGAAAATGGGAAAGGAAGGAAAGAAATCAAGAGAATTGGAGGTACACAAAATGATAAAAATATGCATGATACTATACCTCCATATGTATACTATGCATGATATTGTACCTCCATATGGTAAAAATTATATATGTATGTTCCATCGAGGTGTAGAGGCACTTCCAAGATAGATAAGTCACCATAATGTAGACAATTTTTTGGTCTTTTTTGTGTTTCTCTCTACTTTGGGTATGACCAAAACACAACTTCCTCGACCAATTATTCTTCTTTCTATAGCTTTCTATATGCATTCTGAGACCCATATTTCTTATGAAAACTTCAAATATTTATTTCTAAGTGATACTTTTTTTTATATTCAATTTGAGGGTGGGTACTTTTGTCAGTTGATGCCATGATATAATGTTGCAGGTATTTCTTACGATATTTTGATATGTTTAGACCAGACCTGATCTTTTTCTTGAGTCTTTCGTGCGTGTCTCTCTACCATCTACAAAGCTCATTTTACACAGGGTATTACGTCTTTCATTTGGTTACATCCTTGTGATCTTCATATTTTGTTGAAATTTCTTCCTTTTGTTTTAAACTCAATTTAGTTTCATCCATTGGGAAATAGAGTAAACACAATGAATTTCAAAGCTTGTACCCATGCTCTAATTTTGTAAGCTTTCATCCCTTATTTGGAACATGCATGTATCCTACCATCAGGATTAATATCCCATCAAGGGGTTGTCCTACTCTAATTGTTATGACATTGTCCAACTATTACTTACTTATTGGCTATGTACACAAAAATTGGCATGGAATATCCCACACCCAACTTCAAAACTACTTATAAATTATCCCCTAAATATGCAATGTCATGACCATATGAATCTAAATTTCTACTTCTCTTCGTATCCTTGATAAAATATTTTATAAAAATCCTTTGTATTTGAATAAGAATAAAATTTAGTATAACTCCTTGTGTGATGAATGAATGTCACTAATGATGGCTAATTTACCTTAGATACCTGACACACTTATTCCTAGTGAGGTATTTGAACCATCATATCTTTTTTTAGATATTCACACATCTATAAATTCAAAAATCCTAAGCCTGGGTACTTCACACTTTTCTGATCGCTCATGTGAAAAATAAAAGGATGACCATCAAATTATTCTTGATGTGACAATGTCATCACTCTCAACTATTCACAATGCCTAGGATGACATGGTACCAAATTTTCCTTAGGGAATATGTCCACCATTTATTTAGCATTATTGATGATGTCTAGAGGCATGTCATACTGATACCACTTATATATTTCTATGATGAATGGATAGAGAACCTTGCAAAATATTTTGAATTTACCCCTCTCCAATTATTTTAATCAACTCTTTCTCATCCTCGGGGTGAAACCCTGAGTTGCTAAACTCATATCTAGAAAGGTATATACCAAAAAAGGGAGGAACATTTACCACTATTATGTCATGCACCATAGCTAGAGTGGGTGTCCATATAACATCATTACAAAGTTCCTCAATATGCCTATGGTCCTCATAGTTCTTCCTTTAAAATTAAGCCATTTGGATTACTCCTGTTCCACAACCAATTTTTTTTTTTTAAGCGAAAAACCCCTTGTGGGGATGCCTTGGTCTAAGAGACCATGAACAGGGGGTTCTACACCGTCAAAGTCACCCGGGAGTCACACCCGATCCTGCCCACACCAACATTATCAATTGGATTTTGGATACCCAATTCAGCTTTTTGGTAGGGTGGAGATTTGAACCTGGGACCTCCCTTGGAGGATTGCCCTCTCCTCTCGAACTCACCTACAACACTCGGGTTAAAACTAATTTATAGTGTAAAACACCCCTTTCGAGGTGCCACTTTCAACAGGTTGGGCATAGGAGGAATGGAGCCTTGTCGGCATCTACCAGCACATAGGACATTCCTAACTATACCATATATCTGCAAGATGGAGACAAGGGGAATGGAACCTGGGTCGGCCTCTACCAGCACCTAGGGTATTTACCATTGCACCACAACAAGCAGATAAAAATTAATTTATAGTGGAAAACACCCCTTTCGGGGTGCCACTTTCAACAGGTTGGGCATAGGAGGAATGGAGCCTTTTCGGCCTCTACCAGCACATAGGACATTCCTAACTATACCATATATCTTCAGGATGGAGACAAGGGGAATGGAACCTTGGTCGGCCTCTACCAGCACCCAGGGCATTTACCACTCCACCACAACAAGTAGATAAAACTAATTTATAGTGGAAAACACCCCTTTCGAGGTGCCACTTTCAATAGGTTGGGCATAGGAGGAATGGAACCTTTTCAGCCTCTACCAGCACATAGGACATTCCTAACTATACCATATATTTGCAGGATGGAGACAAGGGGAATGGAACCTGGGTCGGCCTCTACCAGCACCCAAGGCATTTACCACTACACCACAACAAGCATATTAAAACTAATTTATAGTGGAAAACACCCCTTTCAAGGTGCCACTTTCAATAGGTTGGGCATAGGAGGAATGGAGCCTTGTCGATCTCTACCAGCACATAGGAAATTCTTAACTACATCATATATCTGCAAGATGGAGACAAGGGGAATGGAACCTGGTTCGGCCTCTACCATCACCCAGGGAATTTACCACTGCACCACAACAAGTAGATACAACTAATTTATAGTGGAAAACACCCCTTTCGAGGTGCCACTTTCAACAGGTTGGGCATAGGAGGAATGGAGCCTTATCGGCCTCTACCAGCACATAGGACATTCCTAACTATACCATATATCTGTAGGATGGAGACAAGGGGAATGGAACCTGGGTTGGCCTCTACCAGAACCCAGGGCATTTACCACTACACCACAACAAGTAGATTAAAACTAATTTATAGTGGAAAAAACCCCTTTTGGGGTGCCACTTTCAATAGGTTGGGCATAGGAGAAATGGAGCCTTGTCGGCCTCTACTAGCACATAGGACATTCCTAACTATACCATATATATGTAGGATGGATATAAGGGTAATGGAACCTGGGTCGGCCTCTACCAGCACTCATAGCATTTACCACTTTACCACAACAAGCAGATAAAAACTAATTTATAGTGGAAAACACCCCTTTCGAGGTGCCACTTTCAACAAGTTTGGCATAGGAGGAATGGAGCCTTGTCGGCCTCTACCAGAACATACGACATTCCTAACTATACCATAGATCTACAAGATGGAGACAATGGGAATAGAACCTGGGTCGACCTCTACCAGCACCCAGGGTATTTACCACTGCACCACAACAAGCAGATCAAAAAATTAATTTATAGTGGAAAACACCCCTTTTGGGGTGCCACTTTCAACAGGTTGGGCATAGGAGGAATGGAGCCTTGTCGACCTCTACTAGCACATAGGACATTTCTAACTATACCCTATTTCTACAAGATGGATACAAGGGGAATGGAACCTGGGTTGGCCTCTACTAGCACCCAGGGCATTTACCACTGCACCACAACAAACAGATTTCCATAGCCAAATTTAGAGTCTCATATATGATCAGGGGTATTATTGATACTTCAGCTTTGGGATCAATTATACAATTGTACAAAATACCCCCTTCTATAAAAATGGATAGATAACATATCTCCTTTTCATCCTCTTGGGAACTCAAGGTTCTGATTTTCAAATATGTGGCACTCTCTTCAAACCTGAAAGAAGCGTCAACCAAATTAAATTTTGGTCATACTAGCAAATATTATTTCAAACTTTTTCTATATTGCAAAGGGGGTCTGACCAAAATCTAATATCATTCCACCCTTTCTTTTCTTTCCTCTAGGGTTAGAGTCAAGAAGTATAAATCTATACAAGCTTCAAACATTTCATGGCTCTGAGTAATTACTGGTGCAATTACTTCTTGAATCTTTGTTTGTTTTTTGGTAACTTTATTTCAAACTAAGGGGTTTTGGAGATCATTATTCATGTTTGTCCCATGGCTAATATCTAGATCTTGACATGAATTTATTCCTTGCTCTTTAGGTTGTAGGACTTCTATTTGAATAAAGTTGTTTATTACAATTGATGTTAAATCCAAGTTGTTTTCAACCTTCTCTTTCCTATATTCTTGGAGTTCTTGCTTGTCTAATGAATTTAATTTCTGGCATCTATCCCACTAATCAGAGCACTATTCTCTTTACTCTGACTCCTGATATGTGAGACAATAATGTCTATGGTAATCAGTGGTACACTAATCCTTTCCTTCCAAGTGTAAAATTACCTTTGCTCCATCAAAAAAAATGTTATTAAAGGTAGAGTAGACCTTTCTAAGGGGAATCTTACCAGTTGTGATTAATATATTTTCAGCTTGGATAGCCTCTTTGAAAATCTAAGGGAACTTCCTCTCATTGGATTATTGGACTACGATACTTAGATCAGGGTGGAGGGTATGAATGTAATAGAGATATGTTTGTGAATGGAAATGTTGGTACTCTTGGGGTATCCTCCTCCATGTCCTTTTGAAACAGATATTAAACTCAAGAAGTCTTCCCTGAGGATTCCTTATCATAAGTGAGAACTGAATGAGCAGTAAAAAGGGATCTCTTGGATCATCGAACTCGTAAATGAAGGCTTTGGATAATTCCATCCAAATGTAGATGCTTTTATCCTCTAGGGACCCATACCATAATAGTACATTCCCTTTAAAATATAAAAAAAGTAGCCTAATCATAATATCTTCATCCATAATATTGTACACTAGGGAAAACCATGCTATATCTTGATAATACTCTTTTGATGATTTTTCTCTTCCCTCGTAGCTATGTAGATTTTTCAAAGTGATCTTTAGGATTTTATGTAGAATAGAGACATTTGATGGTCTTGTATCATACCATGGTGTATAATCTTGACCGGCCATTGAACTTAGAATGTGGTAAGTAATTCTTAGGGTATAAATGAAGCCATGTTGTGGCTTTCGAGTTTCATCCCTAGAAGATACACCATATTTCACCAAATTTTATGCCTATTAGGTCAAGGCAATTCTATCCTTGACCTTCTTGGATGATGTTTATTGAATTCTAAATCACAAATATTTATAATCTTAAAGACAACTGGTTACTAAATCGAACCTCCTTCTTAGAAGAGTCACCAGGTAGATCTGAATTCTTTGAAAAACTAGGGATTTCCACTTCCCTAATCTTCTAATTTACTATGGATAGTGTCCCATAAGGTATGCTAAAAACTATTGTAGTCCAGTTTGCCATTTAGCCAATGTTAGAACTGTGACTATCATCTTTGATAATTTGAAGGTGAGAACCTGCTAATCACAACCCAAACTAAATATTGGAAGAATCAAATTGCTTCGATTCAACCTCCAGAGAAGGCTGGTATACCTTGTCAACTTAATGAATGTTGAATCTATTTACTCAAATAGTAAAATTTTGGGGAAAGAAATGGTAGGGTGAAAAATGTATGAATATAGAATGGAAGGGTGAAGCTGACAACATAGACATCCACACAGTATCCTTGACAAATTAGATTACAAAAGCAACTTCCAATACTAACAACATTTGAAACTATACAATTATAATATTAATAGCTTTTTCATTCTCACAAAATTATTCCAAACATCTAAAGCATTAATTATCCAAATTAATATAATAATATCAAAACCTTGATTAACAAAAATAAAATTCTCAAAAATCATATATGTAGAACCGATTATCTCAATTTACTCGAAGTTAGCTTTTCAAATTAATAGAATAGACTAACCATAGCAGCAAGAAGGAGATAACTTCAAAAAATTATATCAACCATTCAACATAGGCACAATTTTGAGACAAACATCCCTTGTAATGCTTCATTCATCAATTTGTAGAGAATATACACAGTAGTGCAAGCAAACACTTCAAATTCGACCTGGTGAAAGGAGGTCATTGCCTTTATTTATAGATTTTACAATAATATCTCTCTATAATAATATATGGAATTTGACATTTTCTTGATTTTCTTGGTCATTCTATCATTCATGGTGCCCGCTAGTGGCATCTTCTTAATCTTGATGCAACTATATTTTGGTAGAGTTCATCATCATCAATGTTTCTTGCAATCCATCCTTATCTGCTGATCTACAACTGAATCTAGCTCATCAGGAGGTTCCGAAAGGTTCTAGACTGTAATCACTTTGATTCAACTTCTATGATATTAGTTTTAACTTTTCCTTGTTCTTTGAATTACGCTTGCAATAATTCACTAAATATTTGCATGGAAGACAAGGGTTAAATATCTATAATAGATCTGACTATCGGATGGTTGTAGTTGAACACATGTAGCACTACTACACATTTTTGTGGTGTTAATGAAGGAAACAGATAATCACAGCCTTTTTCTCCTTAATCACTTTCTCTTTCTTCTACCCTTTTTCTAGCAATCTACTATTTTTTGGTGCTTTTATGTTTTGCATGCTCTTAACAAAGGAGTTTGAGAAACGCAGCTTTATACTCCTTTGAATTACTTAGTTTTTGAATTTTCGTCATGCTTTCTAGATTTGCACACTAGATACACAGTGGACAAGAAAGCATTGCTCACCAAACTTTCTCTGATTTGGGTATTTCTCAACGCTTCTTTTCTTTGACCAGCTTCTAGTATTTTTGGTTTGGCACATCAGTTACGAAGAATCAAGAAAGTTTAGGTCCTTTCTCTTCTTAAAATTGTCCCTTTTTTACTCTTCTATGTTTTTAGGTTCTTATCTATTTTGGGTTCCTTCTAGCACTCTCTCGTTTGCACACTTAATGTAAAGACAGTTGAGAAATGCGACCTCCTTGACTTCTTCATTTTGCCCTAAATTCAACACTTCTCTATTTTTGCCCTTACATGGTGCTTTTCTACTTTATTCGTCTTTAAAACTTGTGCAACTAATACAAAGGTGGTAGAGAAATATGACCTCACCTGACTTCTCATTTTAAAGTTAAACTCAACGCTTCTCTATTCTGGTCAATTTTTAGCACTTTTGCATTTTTCTTCATACTTAGTTAATTTTTTTGCAAAATTTTTGCTTGGTAAAGATGTAGCTAATTTTTGGCCCACATTATGGCACCTCTTGGGGAACTTTACTCATAAATTAATAGAACTCAAAAAACCTTATCCTTTAACGAACAATTCCTTTGTGAATGCATCAAAACCTTACTGAACATTGAGGGAGGCAAAGAATACTAGGTGCAACAACTATAATATTCGGGAGAAAATAGGACAGAGTGGTGTTAAAACATAAAAGGAATATATGAAGGTTTGAGAGACTACAAAATAAACCTTATAATACACATGAAAAGGAAAGGAAAGGAAAGGATAGGAATAAAACAAGGCACAAAAGCTACATAAGACAAAGGAGGAAAACAAGAGAGAGATAGAAAGGTAAGCCTTTATAGGAAGGACAGAGGAAGAAATACAAACATGCTGGGAAATGGTAAAGGAAGGAAAGAAATCAAGAGAATTGGTGGTACACAAAATGATAAAACTGTGCATGATATTGTACCTCCATATGTATACTCCATTGAGGTGAAAATTGCATATGTATGTTCCATCGAGGCGTAGAACTTCCAAGGTAGATAGGTTGCCATAATGTAGATAATTGTTTGGCATTTTTTGTGCTTCTCTCTACTTTGGGCATGACCAAAACACAACATCCTTGATTAATTATCCTTATTTCTTTAGCTTATTATCTGTATTCTAAGACCCATATTTCTTATCATAGTTTCAAATATTGATTTCAGAGTGATACTCTTTTTTTTATAGTCAATTTTAGGATGGGTAATTTTTTAGTTGACGCCATGATATAATGTTATAGGGGTTTCCTATGATATTTTGATATGTTCATACAAGACTTGATCCTTTTCTTGAGTCTTTTGTGCATATCTCTCTGCCATCTACTAAGCTCATTTTATATGGGGTATGACGTTTTTCATTTGGTTTCATACTTGTGATCTTCATATTTTCTTGAAAAATCTTCCTTTTGTTTTGAACTCACTTTAGTTTCATCCATTGGGCAATAGATTCAACACAATTCATTCCAAAGCTTGTACCCATGCTATAATTCTGTAAGCTTTCATCCCTTATTTGGAACATGAATGTAACCTACCATTAGGTTTAATATCCCACTAAGGGGTTGTCCTATTCTAATTATTATGACCCTGTCTAGCTATTTATTTAATTGTCAGCTATGTACACAAAAATTGATATGAAAGAGCCCACACCCAACTTCAAAAATTATTTACAAATTACCACCTGAATCTATAATATCCTGACCATATGACTCTAAATATATACTTCTATTTGTATGCTTGATCAAATATTTCATAGAACTCATTTGTATTTGAACAATATTGAAATTTGGTATCACTCCTTGGGCGATGAACGAATATCACTAATTATGGCTCATCCACCTTTGAGCCATCATATCTTTCTATAGATATTCACAAATATAAAAAATTTAAAATCCTAATCCTGGGTACTTCATACTTTTTTGATTTCTCATGTGAAAAATAAAAGGACAACCATCAAATGATTCTTGATGTGAAAACATAATCACTCTCAACTATTCACAATGCCTAGGATGGTATGGTATTAGATTTTCCTTCTAAAAGACATCCACCATTGATTCAACATTATTGATGATGTCTGGAGGCATGTAGGACCAATCCCACTTATATATTTCTATGATGAATGGGTAAAGAACCTTGTAAAATATTTTGAATTTACCCCTCTCCTATTATTTTAATCAACTCTTTCTCACCCTCGAGGTGAAACTCGAAGTTGTTGAAGTCATACCCATAAAGGTATATATCTAAAAGGGGAGGAGCATTTACCACTATTATATCGTGAACCACAACCAAATCGAGTTGTTCATATAATATTATTACAAAGTGCCTTAGGATACCTATGACCCTCATAGTTCTTTCCTAAAATTTAAGTCATTTGGATTCCACCTGTTCCACAACCAAATTCATAGTCTCATAGATAATCATGGGTATTATTGATACTTCAGCTTTGGGATCAATTATACAATTGTGTAAAATACCCTCTTCTATAAAAATTGATAGATAACATATCTCCTTCTAATCCTCTTGGGAACTCAAGGTTCTACTTTTCAAATATGTGGCACTCTCTTCAAACTCGAAAGAAGCATCAACCAAATTAACATCCAATTGTACTAGCAAATATTCTTTCAAACTCTATCTAGATTGCAAAGGGGGTCTGAGGAATCTCTAAAATTGTTCCATCCTTTATTTTATTTCCTCTAGGGTCAAATTTGGGAAGTATAAATCTCTACAAGCTTCAAACATTTCTTGGCTCTGAGTAATTACTGGTGGAATTACTTATTGAATTTCTATTTATTTTTTGGTAATGACTTTATTTCTAACTAAGGAGGTTTGGAGATCATTATTCTTGTTTATCCCATGGCTGATATCTGGATCTTGACATGAATTTCTTCTTTTTTCTTTAGGTTGTAGGACTTTTGTTTGAATAAAGCTAGTTATTACAATTGGCATTAAAGCCAAGCTATTTTCAACCTTATCTTCACTATATTCTCAAAGTTCTTTCTTGTCTAGTGAATTTAATTTTTGGCATCTATCCCACCAATCATAGCACTATTCTCTTGACTTCGACTCCTGATCTGTGAGATAATAACCTTTGTGGTAATTAGTGGTACACTCATCCTTTCCTTCCAAGTGTGAAACTACCTTTGCTCATTCATAAAATATGTTATTTAAGAAAGAGTAGACATTTATAGGGGTAAGCTTACCAGTTGTGAGTAATATATTTTTAGCTTGGATAGCCTCTTTGAAAATTTGAGGGAACTTCCTCTTTTTAGATTTTTGTACCAAGATACTTAGATTAGCGTGGAGGGTATGAATGTAATAGAGATATGCTTATGAATTGGGATACTGGTACTATTGGGGTATCCTCCTCCATGTCCTTTTGAAATAGATATTAAACTCAGGAAGACTTTTCTAAGGATCCCTTCTCATAAGTGCGAACTAAGTGAGCAGTAAAAAGGGATCTCTTGGATCATCGAACTCATCAATGAAGGCATTGGATAATTCCATCTAATTTTAGATGCTTTTATCCTCTAGGGACCTATACCATAACATTACCTTCTCTTTAAGAGATAAAACAAGTAGCCTAATCATAATATCTTCATCCACAATATTGTAAACTGAGGACAACCATGTTATATCTCGATAATGCTCTTTTGCTGATTTTTCTCTTTCCTTATAGCTAGTTAGGTTTTTCAAAGCAATCTTTGGGATTTCATGTAAGAGATAATTAATGTTCATGTATCATACCATGGTCGGTAATATTGATCGGCCATTGAACTCATAATGTTGTAAGTAATTCTTAGGGGATAAATGGAGCCATGTTGTGGCTTTCGAGTGTCCTCCCTAGCAGAGCTTCCATATTTTACCAGGTTTTATGCCTATTAGATCAAGGTAATGCTATACTTGACCTTATTAGATGATATTTATTGGATTCTAAATCCTAAATTTTTATAATCTTAAAGACAACTGAATACTAAATCTGATCTCCTTCTTTGCAGGGTCACCAGGTAGATCTAAATTCTTTGAAAAACTAGGGATTACCACTTCCCTAATATTCTAATTTCCTATGGATAGTGTCCCATTGGGCATGCAAAAATCTATTGTAGTTTATTTTTTCATCTAGACAACACTAATACTGTGATTATTATCTCTAAGAATTTGAAGGTGAGCACCCACTAATCACAACCCAGGCTAAACATTGAAAGAATCAAATTGCTTCGATTCAACCTCTAGAGAAGGCTGGTATATCTAGTAAACTTAGTGAATGTTGACTCTATTTATATCAAATAGTAAATACTTAGGAAAAAAAATGGTAGGGTTAGAAATGTATGAATATAGAATGGACGGGTGAAGCTAACAACATATAAATCCACATAGTATCCCTGCCAAATTAGATTTCAAAAGCAAATTCCAAGACTAGTATTAATGGCTTTTGCATGCTCATAGAATTATTCCAAACATCTAAAGCATGAGTTATCCAAATTAACATAATAATATCATTGCCTTGATTAACAAAAATATAATTCTTGAAAAGCATGTATGTAGAACCGGTTATATCAATTTACTCTAAGTTAGTTTTTCAAAGTAATAGAATAGACTAACCATAGTAGCAAGAAGGATATAACTTCAAAAAATTATATCAACCATTCAACACAAGTGCAATTTTGAGGTAAACATCCCTCGTAATGCTTCATTCATTAATTTGCAGAGAATATACATAGTAGTGCTCACCAACTACGTCTTCTTAATATTGTTGCAACTGTCTTATGGTAGAGTTCATCATCATCGCTGATGTTTCTTACAATCCATCCTTATCCACTGATCCACAACTAAATTTGGTGCATCAGGAGATTTTGGACTATAACCCCTTTGATTCAGATCTATGATGTTAGTTTTAACTTCTCCTTGTTCTTTGAATTATGCACACAAAAATTTGTTGAAAATCTGCATGGAAGATAGGGATTTAATATATGTCGTAGATCTGACTATCGAATGACTGTAGTTGAACACATGTAGCACTATTACACATTTGTGTGGTGGTAATGAAGGAAACAGAGAATCATGGTATTTTGCTCCTTAATAACTTTCTATCTCTTCTACCATTTTTCTATCGATCTACTTTTATTTGGTGCTTATATGTTTTGTGTGCTCTTAACAAATGAGTCTAAGAAACACAACTTTGTACTCCTTCGAATTATTTATTTTTTAAATTTTCCTCATGCTTTCCAGATTTGTGCGTTGGATACGCAGCAAACAAGAAAGTGTTGCTCACCAAAATTTCTCTGATTTGGGAATTTCTCAGCACTTCTTTGCTTTGAACAACTTTTGGTATTTTTGGTTTGGTACAGTGGTTACGAATAATCAAGAAAGAATGGGTCCTTTATATTCTAAAATTTATCCCTTTTCTTTTGGATGCTTCTTTGTTTTGGGTGCCTTCTAGAACTTTATCATTTATGCACTTAATGAAAAGGCAATTGAGAAACGCAACCTACTTGACTTCTTCATTTTATCCTGAATTCATTGCTTCTCTGTTTTTGCCCTCTTGTAGTGTTTTTCTATTTTAGACGTATTTCAAACTTGCATGGCTAATACAAAGGCGATAGAGAACGCGACCTCACCCAACTTCTCATTTTAAATCCGAATTCAACACTTTTCTATTCTGATCAATTTTTAGCAATTTTGTATTTTTCTTTATACTTAGTCAATTATTTTTGCAAAATTTTGGCTAGGTAGAGATGTAGCCAATTTTTGACCTATAGAAATATCTCGGTTACCTTTGTTTGAGCTCCTTGAGTGGAGCTATGGTATTGGACCTTTATCTTGGTGGCTTTATTTCATTTTTTTTTTGGTGGCTCTTCCTTGAGTGGTGGTGGCTCTTCCTTGATCTATGGTGGCTCCTCCTTGATATGTGGTGGCACTTCCTTGAGCTATGGTGGCACTTACAACTCGATGGTGCTTTTACTTCTCCACACTAGTGGCTCCTTCTTTTCTTACATGGTGGTTCTCTTGGTGTCTTTAGACACTCTAAAATTTACTCTATTTTGAGCCCTTATTTGGTCTTCTATTCGCTTTGATAAATCTACACTTTTATAAGCTTGTAAAAATAAAATTTAATACTAATATCGCTTTCAACTTATTTCCCCTTTTCAAGTAAGCTCTAACTTAGATATTTGCTATTTTATTTTTGCATATTTTAGGACACGAATATTACCACCTTATTTTTCTTGAATACTCTCTATTTCAACTTCATTTTTTAGAATTTATTAAATCTAATATAGTGCTCTCAAATACTTAATGTAGAATGGTTTTAATGCTTGAATAATAAACTTTTGTAGCACCAATATCGCATACCTTTTTGGCCCCCGTTGGTAGCTAATATCCTTGGTGATTTAATTCATCCTTTTGCTATATCAAACTTGTAAATTTTGCAGCTTCACTTCCTTTCACTTTGCTGCTCTAAATTTATCAAATTTTTTAGCTCTAATTGCTATCCAAATGTAAACTTTCTCACTATCCAAAAACTCTCTCAAATATTCCCCAGAGTTCTCTGAAATGTAACTCTCTCTTCTCCTTCTAGTGCTGCCCAAAAATCCAATTTTTGTGGCTTCAATTATCCTCCAAATTCATTCTCTCAAATTTTGAAATTTGCACCTATTAGTGTTGTCTGAACGCTGCTCAAATTTGCAGCTCAAATCTCTTCAAATTTCTGCTTTAAAAATCTGGTTTCTTCTCCTTATATTGTTGTCCAAGAATCTCCCCTATCTCCTTCAAATTGCTGCCTTCTTTTGTTGTCAAGCCTTCCTTAAATTGACTATTCAAGGGCTCTTCAAAATATGCCCAAATATTCTCCAATATGCAACTCTATATCTTCTTCAATTTGTTGTCATATGATCCTTCAAATTCTGCCTCAAAAATCAGCAATCTCCTTCTTTGTAAATCAGCCTTCAAATCCTTCATGGTTGTCTTCAAAAATTACAAATCCGGTGGCCTCTTCTAGCTTTTTTCTCCTTTAAAATTTTTGTCGAATTATGACTTCAAATTTTGCCTCTTCCACTAGCCTCTTCCTCAAGAATATGAATGTCTTGAGGTCTTTAAAAACTCTTTCCAAAATTTGTCAAACTTATTACCAAATTCTTCTTCCTTTTGGGCTTGTTGTCGGATGGTGACAATTGTCCCAAATTATTCTTTTTAGGAGCTTCTCCTTCTTGCAATATTCTACCTTGATATTTCTTCAAATCTCCTCCAATGACCATTTCTTCAACTTTACAATGAGGCTTTATCTAGCTTTCTTATTCTTCAAATTCTCTTGAGACCCCCTCCCTTGGGTCTTCTAATTCTGAAGCTCCTCAATTCTTCTTCTCAAAAATTCAATTAGACATTTCCTTGGTCTCTCTAATCTTCCAACTATAGAAATTTTATAATGAGATCTCTTTCTTGGATCTCCAAATTTTGTTGCCTCTCATAGGATCTTTTATTAGTCCTCCTCTATCTTCAATCTTCAACATTCTATGGGAACCTCCTATGTGGGTCTCCTCAATATTCAATGTCAATAATCTTAAATATTCAACGAGACCTCTTTATTAGACCTTATTAATCTGCAATATCTACCATTTTGTTGCAACTCAAAACTAATCCCTGCACGAGGAAAGCACATATACTTTAAGACAACCAAAGATGAATTTTTCTCTATATATTGTAGGAAGCTTCTCAAATTCTAAGAACTAATTTTTTGCAACAAAAAACTTAGATAATAGCAACCAAATACATTCAAATTTCTAGAATTCTAAAATCAATAAACTTCACTAGTTATTATCAAAACTAGTGGAAAGAAAACTATGTTGAGTCTTAGTCTTCACAAGTGTTCCTTCAACTTTGTGAAAAGAATCTAACCAAATAACAATATGGAATCTTCCTCAATCTATAAAAAATTTCAATAAGACTTCCTTCTTGGATCTCTTAGTATCATTAATTTCAAGGTCTATCTTCAAGACTTGTAATTTACTTCTATTTCAAATTTGCTCTTGGAATAGGTAAATATTCAAACTTCACTGATTTTCCTTTAACACAGTGAAAAATACTATCTTCCTTGGTTTTCTTTTCCAGAGATATATTCTTCAACTTCACTGGTTTCTCCTTAACCAATGGAAATCTCCTTTGCAATTTTAAAACCTATGCAAAACAAAACCTTGCTATAGCTATGATACCACTATTAGCTTTTGAAGCTAAATACTAAAGATAAAATAACCACAAGATCTAAAATAAAGTTGCAATAAGAAATACAAGATAATGACAATATTCTAAACATATAAAAATCATAAATAACTTCAACAATAAGTCATAGAATTGCCATTAACAAATTCTCACAAAAATTGTTACTTCATTGAATAAAGATCTCAAATACACCATACTTCCACACACTCTTATTCTACAATGCATATATCACACTCTCACACATAGATACATATATAATGGAATGTGACTCTTCATATGGAGCACTCTTAGCCTTGAATCTTCTAGAGACTCTTTATATTTCTATTCTATTGACTCATGTGCACATGGACTATTATGCACATTTACATTACCAAAATACTTTGCACACTTGTGCATTTATTACATTGCATAAATTAAATACTTACTATCATATCCCCATTACTTGTTATCTTTTTATTTGGAAGAATGTGATTCTACGATAATTTCTATGGTGCAGGTACAGGTTTATGTGTGGAGGAAAAAGAAGACACCCACCACTGACAGAGACAGAGGAAAGAGGCGTCAGGTAAGGTGGGATATGATGTCGTGCCTCATGCACCTTGGCCCGTGGGTACATGGAAGTCCGCCATAGGGATTTTCATATGCATTTCATTATACCTTTTGTTGCATTTAAAATATATGCATGATTGTATTTCATACATGACTATTGTCGCATGCTGCTTGTTTTTGTTTTAAATATCAATATTTAAATAAAAAGGAATAATAAAAATATATAATATTAAAAATATAAAATAAAATGTGTATAAATATAAAAATTAAATAGTAATAATAAAGTATTTAAAATATATATATTATAAATAAATATGTTGTTATTTTTATTTTATAAAGGAACTCATTCATTTAAACATATCGAAACTTTATATATTATAAAATATATTATATTGTGCACTGTATGGAGTGTGTTAATATAATATATAATTAACTATGAATTAGAACTATTTTTTATTATGTGTAAAGTATAAACTAACCTAAGTGGATATCCACGTAAATAAGGCACTTTCTCCACTCGGATGGCGTAAATATTACCACCTGGCTGTGTTAAAACTAATTATCTGGTAAATTAGACCTGAAAGGTGTCATTCTAATATTTTGTAAATTCTTCTATATAACAATGAGAATTGATGTTGAAGAGCATGTCTCTGGGATATGTGAGTTGTCATTCTAGAAGCTACATGTTTTTGGTGTGCTAAGCGTTTGTCGAACATCCTCATGGTGTTGTGTGAGTCAATATATTGTCAGTAATAACCAGGTTAGTGTCAACTAGTTTATCTAAAGAGGCTTTTGATGTGTGAAAACTAGTATGTATATATGCTAAGGATTTGTTGGGTGAATGCAATTTTATTTTTGTTGTGAATGCCAATGTAATTTAAAGAGTAAATGTATATGCTATGAATACCGATATATTTTTTGAGTGAATGTCTATGTGTATACCATGAGAATACCAATATAATTATATACTAGGAAAATGCCAATGAATTCTATTGTTCGTAGCTATTGTTGCAAGTTTATGGGTTCTTGTTAATGACCAATTTAATTGCATATGTCAAGATCTATATTTTGAATTATAAAGAAGATTTTATTGAAATCGATTTGATTGCTTTCTTAGTTTATTATCTCTGCATGAATGCCTGATCATATAGTTGCATTCAAGGGGCCAATCTCACCCAATATATAAAATATGCCTTCATTCCTTGTCTTTGTCTACGAGTGGATTCATGGATGGCAATGGTAGTCGGACGTAAATAGAGTGAAGCACCGTGGTGATCTAGAACTTTAGTGTCAATTCAAAATAAGTATGAAAGAATAATTATTAATTTTAAAAGGAACACAAATTATTTTATAAGGAGACATTGATTGTATTTTTTTTATTTGTGGAAAACATCCCAAAAGGGATGCCACTTTCGGGTAAGACCCAAGGAGGCAGGGGTAGTTGATTGTATTTTTTAAAAATCAAACTATCCTTTGAATTGTTTTTCAATTGATAGCAATGGTTAAGCGAAGTCATATTTACATTTAGTCTTGTTGTACCTAAGTTGAATCCTCATTAAAAAAAATCTTGGAAAGTGTCCTTTGCACTACTCTCTATTTTGGAAACTCAAACTTAAAAGAATGTTGTTCAGCATCAGTTTATCACTTTAAAGTGAGTGCCTTTTACTTTGAATGATCATGGTTTTAATTTCTAAAATTTATATTCGCAACCCTGATATATGAATTCTTTATTATTATAAACATGGGGGTTTATGAGAAAGAAATATTTAATTTTTATAGAATATTACAATTTATAGGAGGGTTTAAATCCAAAGGTCGTAGCGCATTTCTTTCTTTAAATAGTAGCGTAGATTTTTATCTTATGACTGTGGAATTTAGTTTTTAAAAAATATATATAGATAATTGCCTTAAGCCTGAGTAAACTTTTAAATACATTTCCAAGTCAGAATTTGACGGCTGGGTTGAACTATTCAACAAATGTAAACTTTTGTTTAGCTTAAAAGTAAACCATAAAACAATGTGTATTTTGGTAGATGTCATAATATTTATCCTTTGGGTAGAATGTAAGGTAAATTAAGCCGTGTTTCTCTGCTTTACATCTTTAGGTAACTTGAGAAAAACTCAAAAAAAAAAAAAATTGGGATTATAAGCTCAACAATACAAGTTTTCATCACGTATTATGACGTGTTGGGCAAGCTAATATATTCTTAGGAAACACTAGGATTGTTGGGTATAAATTTACATTAGTAGCCAATTTGAAATGAAGTAGAGCAATTCCTTTAAATTGTGTTCCTTTTAACTCTTAGTCAAGTCAAATCCTTGTAAGATGGTGACCAATTTCATTCTATAGTAATTCCATATGGATAGAAGTATATTTTGAGTTGATGCTAAGTCATTGGATGGAAAAATTCTAATCTTCGTTGTTATTAAAAATAGTAATGCTTATGTGATTTTCCTTAGAGAAATTATTAAACTAATACCTTAATACCTTTGTTAGGTATCGGGTAGGTAATATAAGGCATTGAATGGTTTTAAGGCACTTAATTTTTTTTTAATTGTTTTGTTGTTTGATGTAAAAATTAAGAGAAATAGGTAAAGTAGTTATATGTCAGCTTGCTTTACTTAAAAGTAGTTGTATATCATCTAATTAGGGCATTATTTTTATGATTATTGATTTGCTCTAAATAAAAAAATAGATTAGTCTTTTGTATGAAGAATTAGCCATACAAAAAGATGAGTTTCTTTTAAAAGAGATATTATTTCGAATTGACTTCCGCAAAACATAGATTCATTTTTTTTCCACGTAATATATAAGGGCTAATAGCTTTATGGTTAAGGATAGCTCTAGGAATATTTTAAAGATTTATTAGTTGAATAAAAATTTTAGTTGAGTAGTTCCAGATGTGAGCTTAGATTTAGTTTTATTTTAAAGTAAGAATGGGCTTACAAACTATAAATGAACATACTTTATATTAATTGTGAAAACTTGAGCTTATAATTTAGTTATGTAAGCATGCTTATTTAAAATAATGATATTTTAAGAGAGAAGAAATGATGGAAATAATCCATCAGAAACCTTCACCAATGTTATCTTAAGAGAGAAGCAATATTGTAAGAATGTTTTAGCACTTATCAAGAAGGATAACGCCAACCCATTCTGGTAGCTGCAATGGTGGCTACCATGATTAAGTGATATCCATTCCTCAGGTAAATGGAGGTTCAATACTAAGAGGGGTAAGAGGCAATAGTATGATATATTGTCTCTGGATAACACTAAAGTAGCAAGTGAGATGTTCAAAAGCTTACTCCAATTGTGGAATCACCAATAGGAACTCATGACCAGGGAGTTGGTTATGGGGTTGGAAGGTCTAGCGATAGATGGTATGGGCAACATTACTATCAATCGGAGCTGGAACTGATAAAATCTAGTCCAAGGCCATGCGATGATGGATCCTGATCATACCTTAGTGGAAGTTCAATGATCAATCACAAGCATAGCAATGCTAGTTCCAAAGTATAAATATGATGAGAAGCAAACTTGAACTGCGAGTTCCCAAACTTTGTAACAAGGGAATTATTACGTCCACTCTTCTAGGTTTTATGGGTCCTAGAAGAGCCAACCCATGCTAGGACCTATGTATATCAAGAGAAGGGTATTTTTCCTTAATGACAAATAGTTGCGGGAAGTTGGCCAGTCCCGAGCACTTAAGTAACCAGCTACAATGGTAGGAAAACTTGAAGTGCAAATCTTCTATGTCTTATGCTACATTAAACTGGTTAAATAGCATACATAAAAAAAATATTGTGGTGAGAAAAATTTGGGTTGTGACACTCACACTTTAGTCTAGGACACTCCTAATCTAAAGATGTATCCAAGGTGGTACATTAGCATGTACCAAATAATGTAATATATTCCAACAAAAGCATTACTGATCAAGGTAGAAAAATTTCGATAAAATATAAATCCAATGCTGCAAGCAAGATTTATTTATATTTAGCAATGTGGAGGAAAATTTATATTGTTGCTCATCTATAAAGTGGGGACCACTAGAGTAAGGCTTGCACCTAATTATTCAAATATACTTGACCTTATAACAACAAAATATTATTTCATTGGTCATTCAAAAAGTGGAGAGAAATAAACTACTTTTTCTATTAAGTAACATCCTCTGGTTTTTTAACATTAAAAAGTATACTTGAGTTATGAGTACACAGTCTCTCTTTCTTTATCCTTGAGAAGTCAAAAGACTAAAATGAATAACTATATTTTGTATATAAGTTATCTATATTTAGATAAATTATGGGTAGTAAATATTATCTAAAAAATGTTACTCGACACATGCAAGGATAAAACCTCGTATACAACTAATGTAATGTTTTTTTAGTTTCAAAGAGAAAGAAGAACTCTTTGGGTAGTGATTTTTTATAATAATAAAAAAGGAATTTTATTGAAATATTTTTTCCTCTTCTAGATTTCCTTAAAAAATGAGCTAAATTTTCTAAAAATATTTATGATATTATAAAGAGGGCAAACTTAATTATATTTAAAAGAGGAAAATTATCTCTTAACAAATTGAAACTCATATAAGGAGGTAATGAAAATTTAAAATTTCAAAGTTCATGGGTTTAGGTGGATTGGTAAGTTGGGGTGCTTACCGAGAGGAGACCTAGGTTCCAATCCCATGGGTGTGCCCATGCATAGCCAATAGCTTGATTCGACCCCTCTGTGGGTTGCACCTGACTGATGACGGTGATCTATTTCTTGCTTGTCCGACGGTCCCCTTCATGCCACGTGTTGAACCAGACTGACGAATATGGTGTGAACCTTGTGCATCCGATGGTCCCCATCTCACATCGAGTTACCATTAACAAGACGATAGGTGTGTTGGAAGCCTTTGTTGATAGTTTGAACCCTGCCAACTGCGCTAGCAATTACTAAAAATTGTGATTGTAACCAATTCATCTATGTAACCAAAAAAAAAGAAATTTCAATTAATGGAATTATTGAAAGTAGCAAAGGACCTATTAGACATTCTAAACAAAATAAAACTTCTAATGATAAGAAAATTTGATAAAAGATATCAAATTTATGCAGTGAAAATTTTCAACTAAGTTTATTTATATTTTTGTCCAATATATAAGTATATATTCTATTTTCCATTTTTTTTCTTGTATACTATATTCTTTTAGTAATTGGTATTCCCCTACTATACTATGTGATAATATTTATAAACTAATTGAGATGCTATATATGGGAAAAGATAGAACATTTTTATCTCAACGAAATAAGAGAATTTCCAAAAAAATTGAAATCATACTTTGTACAAGATTTTCTTAATGAATAAGAAAATTTATTTTTCATTATATGTCATAAATAAACCTAAAATATTCTCTTGATGTGTCTAATATTTTATCTTATTGGACATTTTGAGTTCCCAAGTCAAAGTTGTCACCAGATGAAGTCGTCATTTAATACCAAATATTTTAGCAAGAAATAAAGGGGACAAAGATGGTTATTTGATATCCAGGGAGAAGGCCAAAGTACAAGTAAAATCGTGCAAAAGACAGAAGTTAAAAAGGAGTTATAATATTTATTTTATAAATTATTTAAATTCAGGATGAATTTAAATTTTATAAATAAATATTAAAGGTACTTTATCAAAGGTGAAATATTATAATGGTTATTATAATATTATAAGTGCCATGGTGAAAACCCAAAATAAAATATTTGTAATTTTCATTACAATATTTTATATTGCAGAAGTGGGTTTATAAAGTCTAAATATATTTTAATAAACCCAAAGGTTGGGTTTAAAGGTTTAAGACCAAATAATATTTTAATAAATCCAAAGGTTGGATTTAAAGATTTAAACAAGGCATTCAAAGTTTTATTTTTACCGATAACATAGAAGCCAAAGGGAAGCACCGACATTTTCGAATTATTGGAGATGCATATAAATACCATGCCCAAAGTTTATTTTTGATCATCCTTGCTCGAAAGATAAAACGATTGGCCTGCGAATTAAGAGCTCATGGAGTGTATGCGAAAAACAAGGCATTGAAAAGGGGAAACTTTGAATTTCAAAGTTGAATGAGACAACATGGTCTATTGGTATTTTTGGAAAGCGCAAAGCACTGACAACGAGGAGGTTCATGTTCGAATCATGACGGGTGCAAGTCGTAAGGTGTGTTGAAGGTAATCGTGTGGTGTGTTGAAGTGGATGCATGTAGTGGTTGTTCAAGTTCCATAAAATAAACTATTATATATTCTTATTTGAGTTGAGATTGAGTTTTGAGAATAGAACATATTGAGTCTCTAACAATTCTCTTTATGCTTCTATGATATTGAGTTGAAAAAGTGATTGAGTTTTGAGAATAGAACATATTGAGTCTCTAACAATTCTCTTTATGCTTCTATGATATTGAGTTGAGAAAGTGATTGAGCAGATTTGGACAAGTTTTATGTGAGCTTGTTGAGCAAATTTGGACAAGTTCTATGTGATATTGTTGAGCAGATTTGGATAGGTTTTGTGTGGACCTGTTGAGCAGAGTTGTGCAGGTTTTGTGTGGATCTATTAAAGCATATTTGAGTAGGTTCTGATTGAACATGTTGAGCAGAGTTGTGCGGGTTCTGTGTGGACCTATTGAGCAGGCTCTGTGTGGACCTATTAAGCAGATTTGATCAGGTTCTATGTGGACCTGTTGAGTAGATTTGATCAAGTTTTTTGTGGACCTATTGAGCAGATTTGATCAGGTTTTGTGTGAACCTATTGAGCATATTTAATCAGGTTCTGTGTGGACCTATTGAGAAGATTTGCTCAGTTTCTATGTGGACCTATTGAGAAAATTTGATCAAGTTCTATGTGGACCTGTTGAGAAGATTTGATCAGGTTGTGTGGACCTATTGAGTAAATTTGAGCAAGTTCTAGAGAGGACTTGTGGACAATTTGGTGTGAGATTTTGAGGAATATTGCAAGGCATATTTGAGACAAGTATTTGAGAAGACTTGAGAGTAGAGTTGAATGATTTGTTCAAACCTTGAGTTAAGGTTTGGGGTAGATCCAACAGAGTTGATTCAAGCCTTGAGTTAGGGCTTGAGAATAGATATTGAAGACATATTTGTGCTAGACCGAATGAACTATGTTTAGTGAAAGATATTGAGCAAAGTTGTGCTAGACTGAATGAACTATGTTTAGTGCAAGAGATTGAGCAAACTTGTGCTAGACCAAATGAACTATGTTTAGTGTAAGAGATTGAGCAGAGTTGTGCTAGACCAAATGAACTATGTTTAGTGCAAGATATTGAGCAGAGTTGTGCTATACTGAATGTACTATGTTTAGTGTAAGAGATTGAGCAGAGCTATGCTAGACCGACTAGACTGTGTTTAGTATAGTGTTAAGACAGAGCTTTGGAGGTGATAGAGCAGGGAGGACAGAGTCTCCAGTGGATAGAGATCCATCATCCAGGACATTAAGGACATGTCTTCTGAGTGATTACAAGAGTCTTCAAGTGGAAAAAGATCCACTAGTCAGTGCAGTGGAGGTAGTGTCTTCTAAAGGATCACCAACCAGAGCAGAGGAGAAAGAGTTCTCCTGTGGATAGAGATCCACTAACCAAATTTAGGGGATTAGCATCTCCTTTGGACAAAGGTCCATAAACATTGTAATAGGGAAAGAATTCCCAAGATATTATTTGAGAAATATTTTCTCCGTAGAGGTAGCCATCTTTGGGTGAACCATGTTAAATCTGTGTCTCTATTGTGTGTGATGATTTGTGCATTGCTTTGGTTATTGCTATTGATATTTTCATTAATTATATTGATTAATACTATTTGGGAAAGAAAAGTAAAAAGTGGTCTTATACTGTTCACCCCCCTCTCAATATAACCTTGTGTTCTTCATATCTTAAAGTAATGATAATCCAAAAAATTATTTATTTCTCTATCATTGCAGGATTGACAATAATGTATGGTATAGAATTCTAACTAGAGAAATTTATAATACCATGATGTGTCATAGAATTAGTTTATATATATATATCTCACACACACATACACACACACACATATAAGATCAACCATTTGCATATTAAAGTATGGTTTTTTCTTATTTCATATATATATTTTCAATAATGAAGACTTCATTTGATGAATAAAAAATAACATGATCTAGAGAGATCACTTGATTTGATTTAGAAATGATAGATTTCAATTCTAGATCCTTGATCCTTTATTTGGTCATTCCCATAGGTTTATCTCTTTCACTGGAATAACTTTGCAATAGACTTCAATTCAATATCTATCTTTAATAGATTTTAAATATGGGTTGCTAACTCAATGGTAGAGTATCTAGCTTTTAAGGTCGACTAAGGTAATTTACACATTCAAATGAAGTACAAAATTCATCCATATCATAGGTAAAGCTAGTAAGACTATGAATCGTCCTGAAAGGGAAATAAATGGAAAAAATAGCATGTCATTCTAACAATATTGACTTTATGAGACTTGATTTGATCATATTTTATCAGAACTAGATGTCATCCAAGGAATCAAAAAGATGGAAAATATCTATTATATCTGTAGATGTATGTATAATATGCACTTATGTTGAAACAAATATGATAATTTAGAATTAAAATGTGAATAACTTCATATTTAAGTTGAGTGATTCAATGGATAAATATAGATGGTTTGAATCATAAGTAAAACTAGAGGAATGAGATTGTTTTCTTATTTTAACAAGGAATTTTGTTGACAAATTAAAAGTTAAGAGAATTTTAGTAATCAATAGGGGGAATTTTTTCCATGAGTAGATCATGTATTTATACATCTACAATAATTCCTAAGTACTCAAGTACAAATGTGTAAGAGAAATAGTGTACTAACCAAGTCAATTTATTCCATAAATCAGGAAAGTGATCAAATCGCCAATATAGAAGATTTATGTTCTTTATTATGATGAAAGAGATCTTTGAATAGAGAATCCTCAAATAGAATTTCCTATTTTGTCCTGATCAGATCCCACTATGTAACATTTCATAGTCCAAGAAGTTATTATAAGACTATAGCAAAGGTTTTTTTAATGAATGATTTTCAAAAAGGTCGAAACAAACATAAATCTTGGCAATAATGCTTTTTATATCCGCTCTTTTTTCAGGAAGATCTTTATGCAATTGCTCATGATTATCATTTAGATAGATTGATTTATTCTAAACTAAAAAAATTGTATTTCCAAAGGTTTTAGTTTTCTAACTGTAAAATGTTTGATAAGTTAGATATGTCAATAGAATGATTTAGTTGTTTTATTTTGGAATTGTGATCGAAATCAATGGATTGATCGCAATAGGAGTTCTTCTTCTGAATTGATATTAGAAGGCTTGGCAGTGGTCTTGGAAATTTCGTTTTCAATGCGATTAAAAAATTCTCTAGAAGTTATGAATGGATGGAAGAGTTTCCGATCCACCCATTGCCTAGTTCCTCTTATGGAGGATAAATTTCCACATTCTAATTATATATTAGATATACGAGTACCCTACTCTATTCATCCTGAGATTTTGGTTCGAGCTTTTCGTCGCTGGATCCGAGATGCTCCTTCTTTGCATCTATTACGACGCATTCTTTATGAATGTCAAAATAGGTCTAATGCAGAAAATTTGCAGAAAGCAATTTTGGTTGTCCTGAGAGAAAATACGAAGTTCTATCTGTTCCTATGGAATTCTTATGTTTATGAATGCGAATCCATTTTAGTTCCTCTTCTGAAACGACATTCTCCTTCATGGTATTTTCCTATGGATATTTTCTTGAGCAAACACATTTTAATCAAAATATCATACATATTATCATATTTCTACATAAAAAATCAAGGAAGAGGAACTAGTTGTTATTGAAGAACACAAGCTTATACTGAGAGGGGGGGGTGAACAGTATAAGACCTCTTTTTACTTTTTCCTTTATACTTCAAAACAGTAAAGCAATATACCCAAAGCAATATCAAAGCAATGCACAATATCATCCACAAAGTGACACCAATTTTAACGTGGTTCACCCAAAATGGTTGGGCTACGTCCACAAAACTTTTATCTAAAAGTTATCTCAAAGTTCTTTGGGAATCCTTCCCAATTACAATGTTTATGAGCCTCGGACCAAAGGAGATACCTTCCCCCAATCAAAATTTATGAGCCTCTGCTCAAAGGAGATACCTTCCCATCTGCTCTGGAAATGATCCCTCAGAAGATCAACTGCCTCTAACTCTTGCCAAGCACGTGGAACTCCTTTCCATCGAAGACCTTTTATCCTCAATGCTTAGCCTAATAGACCTCTCGCCTTCTATGATCACGTCCACAGACAGCTCAAGAACTCTGTACCAAACACAGCTTAGTCGAGCCTAGTACAAGTATTCCTCTATCTCGTCGGATCCGTCCAATGCTTAAGCTTGAACAAATCAATCCTCCGCACACAAGCCTTCTCAAAGACTTGCCAAAATCGTCCTCGGGTTCTTCTCAAAGAACCAGTGCACCTCTGTCCTCAAGTTCTCTGATAGAACTATCAAACTCATCTCACAAGTCCTCTGCTAGGACCTGTCCAAATCTACTCACAAGTCCCCACCGAAACCTGTCCAAGATTGCTCACAAGTCCCCACCGGAACCTATCCAAAACTTAGCAAGCTCACCAAGAAAAAAAACTTTCTTAGTAGGAAATCACAAGGTGAATTTTTAGAGACCCAATGTGATTTTTCAAAATCATAGAAGCATAAAGAGAATTGTTAGAGACTCAATATGTTCTATACTCAACTCCCAATCTCAAAACTCAACTCAAATCAACTCAACTCAAACTCAATCTCAAATCTAAAAACTCAACTCAATATCTGAAATGGATAGGATAGAATGCTTTCTTTCAAGAACATGAAACCCCAACAATTGCCAACTATGCAAATAATCACATAACAATGATACTCATGTTATTTTCACCATCAATTAAGGCTTCAACAACAATGCTCATCACACAAGGTTCAATCAACACCATTCAACTCAAAACACAACCTTGAAGCATTTCACACTCAACATCAGAAAAGGAAACAAGTAGAACTCCTTTTCTCTCCAATATTGTTTGAACAAAAAGCATCCTCCAACTCAAATCAACAAGAGCACACACAACTTTTCAAATCATCAACAAAGGAGTAAGCCCAACACTTTAACCAAGTAAAGAATAGCTTGATTATTACCAATTTAATGAAAGCAAATGTCAATCTCAAAGCTGCCCACTTAAGGTTTCACAACTTCACACAAGAAGAAATTTTAACCTTAAAACGTCATGCTTTCATTTCCATAATCAACCAAAAGCACTTTCAACGTTACAAGAAAAATTTATCCCTTATACACCTTATTTCTCCCTTATAGTCTTATCAAAAATAAAATTTATCTCTCATAAGAATGCAATAAGATATTTCAAACAACACCTTCAAAAGAATCTTTTATCAAAATAAAACAAGCTTTAAACTCCTTATAACTCCTAAGTTGTTTTGCCCTCTAATAAACTTCCTCCATCCGCAAAATACACTTAGCAAAAATTAATTTTGAAAATACCTTGGCCAACATCAAAAATCGTGCTATGGAGAAATTGCACACAAATTCTAACACCACCCGCTGCGTCCACTTCACGATGTAAAACCCTTTCACGTTATTCGAACGCAAAACCTCCCGTTCGGGTAGCGCGCCAACAGCCTAGCCGCTACCGATGCACCAAAGGCGCCTGGTGAGGTTTAAACCTCATGTTGTTAGCCTTGTTCCTTCTGCATCAGGGATTAAATAAAACAACAGTGCCTCCCTTTCTTCTGATGCGAACACAAAGATGAAAACCTTATGACAAATTTACGACAAACGACGAGTACAAAACAGCGGATTCACGAAAACGATGAAGACACAGTCGAACAATAGGTTTACAAAAATGACGAAGACACAATCGAAGAAGAAATCCGAACAGTGGATCATGAAATCATAGCGAGCAACTCTTTTCAAAATGCGAATGGGGTGATTCTTTATTTTAATTGCGGGAGATTTATATGCATTTTTACCATAAGCTCTTGACATTGGCGGAGGTCTTGGCTAGCGCCCACAATCTTAAAACATAGCGCCATGGGTTAGGATAACCCATTGCAAACAATAATTTAATATTTATTTAAAAATAATTAAAGGGAACCTTAACAAGGTTTTTAATTATTTAAATAAATACTTCCTCTTGGACCCAAATGCATTAAACTAATGCATCCACCTGTAATCTTTAAACTTGCCAACTTGGGGTTTACAAAAGACCTTTGAAACTGTCATGCCGTAACCTTCATCAAAACAAATTATTTGACATCAAATAAAATTCCTTCAAGAGCTTCTTGACATCAATGACAACTTATACACTTGAGCAAAGGCAATGTACCCAAAGTACCCAAAATTGCCAACAATCTCCCCATTTTTCATTGATGGCAAACCTTTACTGAAAACACTTCTCAAGAGCCAAAATTGAAACAAGCTGTGCTAACAATTGACCAACTGTGCCCATAACTAAGAATCTTCCTTTGAAGTTTTGCTCCCCCTAACTTGAAGCTCTCCTCTTCACTTTGAAGCTCTCCCCCTTACTCATATCTCTCCCCCTTTGTCATCAATGGCAAAGGGTCACCTTTGGGGCTTGGGACTAAGAATGAGCTTGTTAGCTTAGTCCCTCCCCCACCTCCTGATGAGGTGATTAATTCTGGGGTGGGAGTAAAACTCCCATTAGGCACTGATCATCATCAGTGTCTATAAATTCCTTGTTGGGCCTTCTCTTGAACTCTTTGTTCATATTCCTGTTCTTATCACTGTTCTTGTTCTTTTTCTCATACCTATTCTTGTCCATGCCTTGATCCTTGGACCTGATCATGCCACTGTTCCTGTTCCTATATTCTGGAATTTCAGCTCTACACTGTCTGATTATGTGACCTTCATTGTTGCACTTAAAACACTTGACGATGTTGTTTCTCTGAGGTAAACCTAATCTTTGAATCCACCAGCTTCGACCAAACCTGTTTCTAACCAAATGCATCGGCCAAACCTGTTCTAACCAAACCTGTTCCGCCAAACCTGTTCTGACCAAACCTGTTCTGACCAAACCTGTTCTAGCCAAACTTGTTCTGACCAAACCTATTTTGATCAAACCTGTTCCTATTATTTACCTTGCAATAGACTGCCTTGTGCCCAAACTGTTTACAAGAGTAGCAATACCCTTGAAAGTAACTAGCACTTCTAAAACTATCATTTACCTTCTTCACTTGAGCCATGCAATGTGAAGCCATGTGACCAAACCTGTGACAAGCAAAACATCTGCCTTGAAACTTTCCTTTATTTGACCTCTTAGGTTCTAAAAACTTCTTCTTCTCATTCTGAATTCTATTTTCTGTTTATGTGCATCTATCATTCAAGGACTCCTTTTTTGAAATACTTTTCTCATCAAAACTCTCTTCCTTTTGGAGTCTCTTACTAGACTCTCCAACTTTTTCCTTGTGTGGCTTAACAAAACCAAGGCCTGTTTTATCTGTTGTCTTTCTTTGACCTTTGATGAGTGACTTAACCTTTTGGAGCTATCTTGAAACCTGTAAAGCTTATCCTTGTACTCTTTAGTTTTCTCTTTCAAAGAAGCCATTTTCTGTTCTAACTCACTATACTCAAGAACCTTAGACTCTAACTCATCCTTGAGTTCTTGTGTCTTAGTTATAGAGAAGTCAAGACTTTCTATAAGATCATCTCTCTCCATACAACATTCATCTAACTTATCCTTGAGTCTAGCATTCTTCTTTCTTTCATTTTTCAAAGCACTAAGAGCTTCACCTTCAAGATCTACTTCACCTTCCTCTATATCTTCCTTTATTTGTTTGTTTTTTGAATCATCAAAGCCTTTTTCAGATTTCTTATCACTAGAGGTGCTACCCTTTTCAAAAACCATACATGCATCTTCCTTATAGTTTTTTGAAGCATCCTCATACATACTAGAAACCAAATCATTATTTGTGCAATCATCCTCAAGGTGACCAAAATTTCCACATCTAAGACATTTCATGATAATGAATCTATGTTTCGGTTCTTCCTCTTTTTTTATATGAACAACATCTCATTTTCATTATCACTTGAAGAACTTTCACTATCACTACTAGAACACTTACTTGCTTTGTCTAGGTAGAAACTCTTCTTGTGCTTGTGAGAATACCTCTTTCCTTGATTGTTGTGCTCATCTTTGTTCTTCCCGTGATGCTTGTGCTTTTAGAATCCTTGCTCTTAGAATCCTATTTATCTTCATCACTTTCATTCTTGGGAACAATACAGACAGTAGCATAATGACCAAACTTTCCACAATTGAAACATCTTATATTTTTCATACTTTTGTGTTTTCTAGAGAACTTGCCTTTCTTGCTATAATATGCCTCTTCATTACTAGAAGACTCATCACTATCTTGAAGCTGTTTACCCTTGGATTTCTTGGTAGCCTTGAAAGTTGCCTCTTTCTTGACATCAACCTTCACTTGAGTTCTCAACTCAAATGCTCCAAGTATACTATGGAGCTCATCCTTTTTCAACTTATCCAAATCTTTAGCTTCCTCAATAGCAAAAATATTTTCACTAAATCTATTAGGAAGAGATCTTAAAATCTTATCACAAACATAATTTTCAGCAAGCTCAAGACCTAAGTCTTTCATGGAGTTAACAACCTCATCCATACGAAGCATGAAGTCACTAATATTTTCATCATCATTCATCTTGAGTTGTTCAAACATACCTTTGAAGTGTCTCAACTTGGCCTTTCTGACATTTGTATCACCTGTATGAACCACCTTCAACTGTTTCCACATTTCACTAGTTGTCTTGCGGTGAATCACTTTGGTGAGATCTGCTTTTTGTAAGCCTTTCAAGATTGCATTCATTGCTTTTGAATTGCTGTGATGTAGGAGCCTTTCTTCTTTAGTATTAGGACCATGTTCAAGAATAGTGTACTCATCTTCAATCACTTCCCAAACCTCATTCCCAAGTGCCATTAGATGAACCTTCATCCTTGCACTCCAAATACCAAAATCTGACCCATCAAGAATAGGTGCTTGCATTGCCACTTGAATGATCCATTGTGTTCTTTACTATCTTTTCCTTCAAGTCGTTAAACTTTTCGAAGGCACCGACTCCGATACCAATTGAAGAACACAAGCTTATACCGAGAGGGGTGGGTGAACAAGTATAAGACCTCTTTTTACTTTTTCCTTTATACTTCAAAACAAGTAAAGCAATATACCCAAAGCAATATCAAAGCAATGCACAATATCATCCACAAAGTGACACCAATTTTAATGTGGTTCACCCAAAATGGCTGGGCTACGTCCACAAAACTTTTCTCTAAAAGTTATCTCAAATTTATTTGGGAATCCTTCCCAATTACAATGTTTATGAGCCTCGGCCCAAAGGAGATACCTTCCCCCAATCAAAATTTATGAGCCTTTGCTCAAAGGAGATACCTTCCCCTCTGCTCTGGAAATGATCCCTCAGAATATCAACTACATCTACCTCTTGCCAGCACGTGGAACTCCTTTCCATCAAAGACCTCCTGTCCTCAATGCTTAGCCTAAGAGACCTTTGCCTTCTATGATCACATCCACAACAGCTCAGCAACCTGTACCAAACACAGTTAGTTGGTCTAGTACAAGTCTTCCTCCGTCTGTTAGATCTATCCAATGCTTAAGCTTGAACAAATCAATCCTCTGCACACAAGCCTTCTCAAAGACTTGCCAAAACTGTCCCCAGGTTCTTCTCAAAGAACCAGTGCACCTCTATCCTCAAGTTCTCTGATAGAACTATCAAACTCAACTCACAAGTCCTCTACTAGGACCTATCCAAATCTGCTCACAAGTCCCCACCGGAACCTGTCCAAGACTACTCACAAGTCCCCACCGGAACCTGTCCAAAACTCAGCAAGCTCACCAAGAAAAAAAAACTTTCTTAGTAGGAATTCACAAGGTGAATTTTTAGAGACCCAATGTGATTTGTCAAACTCATAGAAGCATAAAGAGAATTTTTAGAGACTCAATATGTTCTATACTCAACTCCCAATCTCAAAACTCAACTCAAATCAACTCAGCTCAAACTCAATCTCAAATCTAAAAACTCAACTCAATATCTGAAATGGATAGGATAGAATGTTTTCTTTCAAGAACATGAAACCCCAAAAATTGCCAACTATGCAAAGAATCACATAACAATGATACTCATGTTCTTTTCACCATCAATTAGGGCTTCAACAACAATGCTCATCACACAAGGTTCAATCAACACCATTCAACTCAAAACACAACCTTGAAGCATTTCACACTCAACATCAAAAAAGGAAACAAGTAGAACTCCTTTTCTCTCCAATATTTTTTGAACAAAAAGCATCCTCCAAGTCAAATCAACAAGAGCACACACAACTTTTCAAATCATCAATAAAGGAGTAAGCCCAACACTTTAACCAAGTAAAGAATAGCTTGATTATTACCAATTTAATGAAAGCAAATGTCAATCTCAAAGCTGCCCACTTAAGGTTTCACAACTTCACACAAGAAGCAATTTTAACCTTAAAACATCATGCTTTCATTTCCATAATCAACCAAAAGCACTTTCAACATTACAAGAAAAATTTATCCCTTATACACCTTATTTCTCCCTTATAGTCTTATCAAAAATAAAATTTATCTTTCGTAAGAATGCAATAAGATATTTCAAACAACACCTTCAAAAGAATCTTTTATCAAAATAAAACAAGCTTTAAACTCCTTATAACTCCTAAGTTGTTTTGCTCTCTAATAAACTTCCTCCATCCACAAAATACACTTAGCAAAAATTAATTTTGAAAATACCTTGGCCAACATCAAAAATCGCGCTATGGAGAAATTGTGCACGAATTCTAACACCACCCGTTGTGTCCACTTCACGATGTAAAACCCTTTCGCGTTATTCGAACGTGGAACCTCTCGTTCGGGTAGCACACCAACAGCCTAGCCGCTATCGGTGTGCCAAAGGCACCCAATGAGGTTTAAACCTCATGTTGTTAGCCTTGTTCCTTCTGCGCAAGGGATTAAATAAAGCAACAGTGCCTCCCTTTCTTCTGACGTGAACATGAAGACGAAAACCTTACGACGGATTTACGACAAACAACGAGTACAAAAAAATGAACAACGGATTCACAAAAATGACGAAGACACAGTCGAACAACAGGTTTACGAAAATGGTGAAGACACAATCGAAGAAGAAATCCGAACAGTAGATCACGAAATCACAACGAGCAACTCTTTTCAAAATGCGGATGGGATGATTCTTGATTTTCATCGAGGGAGATTTATATGCATTTTTACCATAAGCTCTTGACGTCGACGGAGGTCTTGGCTAGCGCCCACAATCTTAAAACATAGCGCCATGGGTTAGGATAACCCATTGCAAACAATAATTTAATATTTATTTAAAAATAATTAAAGGGAACCTTAATAAGGTTTTTAATTATTTAAATAAATACTTCCTCCTAGACCCAAATGCATTAAACTAATGCATCCACCTGTAATCTTTAAACCTGCCAACTTGGGGTTTACAAAAGACCTTTGAAACTGTCATGCCGTAACCTTCATCAAAACAAATTATTTGACATCAAATCAAATTCCTTCAAGAGCTTCTTGACATCAATGACAACTTATACACTTGAGCAAAGGCAATGTACCCAAAGTACCCAAAATTGCCAACAGTTAAAGGATCCTTTCATTCACTATGTGAGATATGGAGAAAGATCCCTTATAGCTCTGAAGGGTACTCATCTTCAAGTGAAAAAATGTAGATATCATCTTCTAAACTTTTGGCAATGTTATTTCCATCTTTGGTTCCAACCGTATAGGGTATGTATTCTTGAATTATCCAAGAATTGTTCCTCTTTTCTAGGTTTTATTCTTATTGTTTTTTTTTTAATATTTTAATAAAATTATATTAAAATAAATATCATTACAATTTGGGATGAGACTTCTTCCAGCCTTAGCCAAAGAGAAAACATGTTTACAATAGTAAAAGAATATTTACATTGGAGTAAAATCTCCTAAAACATATTTTTGCAATGGTTGTTCACCTATTTACAACTGTAAAAGAAGATCTACATTGGAGCACAATTCTCCTAAACCATATTTCTACAATGGTTGTCCAAATTAGCTAAACATTGGATTTTCTCACCAACCTGCCTAATCATCTCATCCTCAATAACCATGTCACTGTGCCACTGAACCCCTACCTCCTTAGTACCCATCTTAGCCAGGAAGTCTGCCACTTTATTTAGATCTCTACTCATATAAACTGGAATCACATCATCTAATCCCTCTATAATTCCTTAATTTGAGTGATAAGAATCCTCAACCTCCATGTCTTTAAAGCAAAGTTCCTCATGCAATCTAGAGCTCCGACCATTATTTGAGAATCTGATTCTAGGATTATCCTCCTGTAACCTTGTTTTACTGCCTAAATAGAAGAAAATTTGATAGCTAAGGCTCCTGCTTCATTTTTTATGGACCTTCCCAAGCCTTGTAGTTCCCAATAGAGTATTTTCCCAACATGATTCCTACAAACCACTCCAATTCCAGCTCTACCTGGATTGCCTTTTACAACTCCATTAGTATTAATTTTTATCCAACCTTCTAGGGGTGGTTTCCAACTAGCTTTGTCCTAACCATCTTGCACTTCAAATTCCTTCTCCATTGTCCCTATAATAGCCTGAGTTTCCTCTTTAGCATACACTACCATATTTTCTATGACTTCGCTCTAAATGACTTGCCAAACTCCATATAAAAATGAAAAGGTTTCCCTAGAAATTTTGCCATTTCTCTCCAACCTCACTTGCCACCAAATGAAGTTTAATCCAAGCTCCCAACCAATACAAAGAGCTTTATATGTAAATATACCCCTCTTCCATATTTCCCAAATATTAATCTTATTCAAACCACCATTAACTCAAATTTTATAAGATAAAAACTCTCTCCCAAATTTTACGTGTGAATGGGTACTCAAACATCAAGTTGTCAGATGTTTCCTCACTCTTGTAGCATAAAACACATTGAGATGGACCAATTATTCCCCTACGTATGAGATTATCAAAAGTAATAATTCCATTATGCATGAACTGCCAGGCAAAAAAGTTTACTTTTGGTCAACCCTTGGACTACAAAATCTTTCTCCAATCCTCAACCCGATATGCATGAAGAGGAGGCTCTATAAGGACCTTATCATATCTATCATTCACTGTGTAGACACCAAGGCTCCCATAGCCCTAAGCTAATCTATTCTACTCATATCTACCTATGAGAAATATTTCTTCCAATATTTTAGTCATGATGGGTGTCAATTCCAAAGGGATTGAAATTGGCCACTCATAAAACTTCTTAAATTGCTTAAACTTATAATACCCCAACTAACTAGTGTTGAAATAACTTTCAATTTGGACCCAATACCTGGTTTCCATGGCTATTTTTATTGGTTGTAATTCTAGAAATTGAACAATGATAGGCGGGTATTGATCCAATTAATATATCCAAAATCATGCCTTCTACCCTCTCCCCACTTTCCTAAATAATACATCTTTCACTACTTGAGATCCTAACTTAGAGACTACCACACTAAGGATTCATTGCCATACAAAGGGAAAAGACCCACCTCATTTGGGTTTACCTATCCCAAATATTTACTATCTTAAACTCTATTGAATAAAGAAGTTGGTTGGGAAATCCACCTCCAATAAAGCTTTCTAGCCAAAGCTTTATTATTTAACTTTGATCTTCTCAATCCCAAAACTTCTTTTACCTTGGGTTGGCTTACTTTCTCCCAACCTACTAAGGCCCATTTCCTCTCTCCTTTTACTCCTCCCCATAAAAATTTTCTATCCATCTTGTCCAAATCTTTCCATATGGTATGTGGGTCAACAAGGATAGAAAATTTATAAATTGGCATGGTTTGAATGACTGACTGTAAAAAAGTTAATCTACCCCTATAGCTTAACCATTTTTGATACCAATGATTAATTATTTTATTGAATAGTCCAAATATTCATCCATATATCTATTTATAGTTTTTTAAAATGCAAAGGGATCCCCAAGTATACTACTGGAACAGAAGTCCTAGTGATTCCCAAGATCTCTAAAATTCTATCTTGAAGCCTCTGATCAAGATTGAAAAAGACCACTTTGGATTTTTTATTATTGATGACTTGGTTTGTGGCCCTAAGGTAGATATTAAGTGTATCTCTAATCATTCTTGCTTCCCTAAAGTTGGCCACTTCCACCAATCCTATGTCATCCACAAACTGTAGGTGAGTCAAAACTTCCTCACCCACCTTGAAACCTGTTAGCAAACCTTGTTTTCTTCTCCTCAATATGAGTCTACCCAAACCTTCAACCAATATGAGAAAAATATAGGGGGAACAAGGATCTCCTTGATGAAGACCTCAAGTAACTCTAAATGATTGCAAGGAAATACCCTTGATTAACACTGAGTATGTCAAAGTAGAAACACAACTTATGGCCCATTCTATCCAATCCTAAGAGAAACGAAAGGCTGCCATCATATTTAACAAGAATCTCCACTCCACCCTATCATAAGCCTTTGACATATTCAATTTATGAGCATTCCTCTATTACTATATTTTTTCAATGAATGGATTACCTCCTAAGCTAGAACCACACCATCCAATATCTTCCTACCCTCTCTAAAACTCCCTTGCTCAAAGGAGATAATGCTATGTAGAAGAGATTTTAGTTGCTCAGCCATTACCTTTGTGATTATTTTATATATTACATTGCATAAGGCAATAGGTCTATAATTTGAAATATGCACCCCCTCCTTCCCTTTTAGAATTAAGGCAATGAAAGTATGATTCAATGCTTTAAGCATTCTTTTACTACTAATGGACTCCTCTATAATAGTCATACCATCCTCCTCCAAGATGTCCCAAAGGCCTAAAAAATTTAGTTGGAAAACCATATGGACCTGGTGTTTTTTTAGTGCTCATTCCAAACGCTACTTTCTTCAGTTCCTTTATATCAATGGATTTAAGTAGGGCCTGATTTCTTCTTCAAAAATAACAAAGGATATGGCAATAAGAACTTCTTTTTGAGCCTCTTTATCTTGCACCATATTTTTCTTACATAATTTAGAAAAGTAATCCATTGAATGGAAATGCATACCTAGAATTGTATCAAAGGCTTATTCATTCTCATATTGAATAGCTTCCATGTTGTTCATCTATCTCCTAGCACAAGTATCCTGATGGAAAATTTTGGTATTTTTATCACCTTCTAATAACCAAGTGGTTCTTGCTCTTTGTTTCCAGTAGGTCTCCTATTGGTTGTCAATGTCCTCAACCACTCTATGCAATGCATCATCCTCTTCTTTGAGATGCTTTATAATTGTTCCTTCCCTAAAAATTTTTTGAACCTCATCTCATCTGGCCACCAATGGAGCTCTTTGGACATGGAAGTTTATATTGTTAGCTCGCCTCCATTATTTTAGTTGATCCTTCACATAATAAAGTTGTTTGTGGAATATAAACATTATTGTCCCATATGCTAGGTAGCCATCTTCTCCCCACTATAGAATTTTCTTTCGAAGTTCCTCTTTTTGTAACCAGAAGTTTTCAAATTTAAATGAATTGTGATGTTGCACTGTCTTGATCCCCCCTTCCAACAAAATGGGAAAGTGATCTGAAACTAGACCCTCCAAAATCTAAAATTGTATATTCCATTTTACAAATGCCTCCTCTGAAACCAAAAAATGATCTAACTTCACCTTCCTGATATGTGGATCTCTCTTATAGTCCAATTATAGTTGATTCCAAGATATTTAATATCCACCAAGTGTAATGCCTAGACTTGGGAAATCATAAGTCGATCCCCTAGGTCCAAAATTTGGATTCCCCCTTCTTGATATCTAAAGGATAATTTAGCATTAAAATCCCCAACAACAATGTAGTCTAACTCCTCCATTGAGAATCTCGTGTTATGCACAACTTTCCATTGATGCATCTGACCATCTAGGTTTTGAGCCCTATAAAAATTTGTGATTAAAACATGTTCATCTATCACATTGTTTCTAAAATGTGATGTGAGGACCACCCTCCAAGATATATGTTCTATTGCAGTCCATTCAAGAGAGTTCTAAAAAGTAACTATCCCCCCTGAGACCCCTTAGGCAGCCACTTCCATATGACCAACACCCCTCCAAAATCTATTTACTATTTTACACATAAGATCCAACGATATTTTTTTCTCCTGGGTAAGCAAAAAATATGTTTTACATTTTTCTAAGAGTTTTTGAACAACATATTGATGGGTTCTACTATTTAAACCCCTAACATTACATTATTGTATAATCATTGGTTACCTTGAGAGCAATAAAAATCTATTGGCCTCATTGATCCTCCAATGATCAATTTGTCTCCTTGAACTGCTATCAATTCCTTATTTAATTTTCTACCCACTTCTTGAGAGCTGATATTTTTTATCTCTTTTCCACCTGAGTTATCCCTAGAGTTAGCCTTTATCTGTTCTTTTCTGTTATACCCATGATGACATCCTTAATTATTGGTTTCTCTTGGTTATGCACTATCAATACCTCTGCACTCTTTGATTGTGGTAACTCACTACACTTAATTACCTGCTCTAGTATGGGAGGAGGTGAAAGAGGGGCTTGAACATGGCTATTAATTTTTATTATTCCCATACACTCCTTCCATGAATTATTCTTCTTCCTAGCACACTAGTGTCTTGAAGATATCATACCTATTAGAGGTTTTGAGTTGGGTTTGCTATTTACCATATTTTTTTTTTATATTCTCCTTATTTTGGGATATTCAAAACCATCTCTCTATGCTTCTTTTCCATGAGAAATGTTGGTTTTTTCCTCCTTAGGAATATTTGACATTCCTAGAGGAACCTCCATTTTTATGTTCATATTGTTTGGGTAGGATCGGGCCAAATTCCCATATTTGTGGTAAAATTTGCACCTGAAGGGCAATGCCTCATAATATAGTTGTTGAATCCAAGATAGTCCTACAATTTCAATTTCAATCTCTATCGGCAAAGGCTGGCTAAGATTCATTTCCACACATAATCTAGCATAAACAATTGTGTTTCCTTCCATTTTATCTTTGGAAACACCCAAATATCTTCCAAGATAATTACCAATAATTTCCAATACTTGCTCACTCCAAAACTCCATTGGAAGTGCATATAAATAGATCCAAACTGGGATAGCATTGGGTTCAATTCGAGAAACAAATCCCACTCTCCAGGACTGAACAAATAATTCTGTCAGACCATTATTCTTCTTTTCTGATTTGAAAGCCCTATTTCTATTGAAAAGTGAATAAAAAATAACGATAAAATATCCATTGCTAATAAACCACAAATAATACTCACCAAGAGGCTCCCAATTCTATTAGACTTAGAAATACATAAAATTTAGGGTAGGGTAAATACCCATAAATTTACAATCAAATCATGATTGGCTCTATATAAAACTATTTCTTCTATCATACTTTGCTCAATTACAATATTTGGCCTTGATTCTTATTGTAGCAAGCATCCATTAACACATTGAGATGTTGATCTATTTCTAGCAACCGTAAAGAGAATTTTTAATGCAGTTTTTTGTGCTTCTTCAGTCTCTACTAGAGATTTATCCTTTAAAAATCTGCAAAATAACTATGTCTCTCTAAAATAGGATCTAAAGGTGTCCCCATTGGGCCCTCCTGGGGCAACAATCTTGTATTCAAGTCCACAACAACCAAAAATATCTTCAGCTACCCAACTGATGCCCTAGTTTTCTCTTCCAGAGCTCCCATCCCTTCTTCTCATCTCCTCATATTTTTCTGAGTGTTAAAATGAAATCTTTCATGGTTAGGACCAAAATGGTAGATGATTTATTGATTACCAATATCATTACGAATGAATTGGATCCAATAGCCCCTATTAGATCCATAATAGGATTATTAGCTAAAGAAAGGTATTATGATACATCATGGCAACCAATTAATAAATTATCTTTGACCAATTTATTAGATGATATATCTTCGATCGAATTTGTAGAAATCTTTTTCATTACTACAGTGGATCTTTCAATCAAGATGGTTTATATTCTATAAAGTATATACTTCTACTTTCATGTGCTAAAACTTTAGGCTATAAGCATAAAAGTATGGTATGCATAGTTCAAGAAGAATTAGATTCAAAACTCTTCACAAAATTATTCTCAACAAAGTGAGAATTCATTTCTTCTTTTCAAAGACTCGTTCATCAAGAGAAAAAAATTCCATTTAAATATTATTTGGATAAATACCTTGTATAATTCATGGTAAAATATATAGAACTACAAAAAATAGAAAACTTATTTGATCAATAAAATGCTTATTGAGAAATTACTAGGATTAATTCATTATCCTATTGATTTTTTTTCCACCTATGAATGCAAAATATTATGAAATCAATACATGGAGAAATCCATGTGCAATAAAAATTTTAACCATGGTTTGGAGAGATATTTCTCGCTCTTGTAGAAGTAGTAGATAATTCACTCCATCTAATGAGCTCCAAGTTTGAGTCTTGGGAAACCCATATAAATTGGATCCAATTCCCATAGGTACCTCTATCTACTTTTTCTTCTAGAACCAATCAAATAGTTTTTTAATATTATATAAAAAGCTCTTATTCATAAACTATTATTTTTTTAATGAACCATAAGAAAAGAAAAATAATAGGATATATAATAGCTATGGATGTGTATATATACATACATATTAGAAAAAGTGTGTGAAATAGACATGAAAAAAATATGCTTACAAAGTAAGCATATAGTCTATTTAAGATACATCAATTTATATATAATATAGATAATCTCAATGTTATCTTTATTCATAAAGATATAAAATATTGGTTGACATAGACATATCAACCACACTGTCAAAGTCAAATTCCTCATTTTAGTCATTGTTGAGTTATTGGATGATCTCCATGATGCTCATTTCTCCAAGTTGGATCTACAATCAGGATATCATCAGATAAGATTAATGGAATAAGATATTCCAAAGATAACATTTTAGACTCATGAAGGCCATTATCAATTTTGTGTCAACCAATCCACCTTCAACCTTTTAGAGTCTCTTTTAGAGAATATTATATTATTTGGTACATGTTAATGTACCCCCATGGTATCTTTATGGTACAATTGTAAATATGTAATAGATCTGGGTTGATTCTATAGTTTAGATGAGTGATTTATATTTCCCTTTATGTAAGTATCAATGTGTAGGAAATACACAAGTGTCATGTAAGTTAGAGTGCAAGTGTGTATTGAGATAATGTGCACAAGTGTTATGTATGTAAGTGTGCAAATATGTAAAGTGAGGGTGTGCACAAGTGTCTTATATTAGGAATGTATGTAGGAGATTAAGATTCATGTAAAAGTGTGAAATTGTCATAGAGTCTAGTATACAAGTGACAAGATGATAAGCCAAAGTTCATGGGATTTTTCATATGGAGAGCAATAGTCAAGTACATGAAGAGTCATCTTATATATCTATATTATGGAGATAAAGCATAATATAATGTAGAAGGTGAGTAAGGAAAAATGGTTTGTAACGATCACCACATAGCAAGCATTGATAATAAAGCTTGAATATATATTTTGAGAAATTTATTATTGTAAGTATTCTTTATGCATGTACATGAATGATTTTGGCCATTTACATTCATATTTTATATTATAAGTGAATGTTATTTTCATTATTATATTGGCCTTGATATATATTTGATTGCTCACATATATAATTCTACTCTTGATTATTATTATTTTGACCTATAATATTGTGGCTTCTTTATATTGGGACCTATGATATTTTATGGTAGTAAGGCTTAAAAGCCAATAGTGGTATCAAAGCTACCATTTAACTCTATCCATTTTTGATAGAGTTATATTTTAGCCACCATTACATTAGAGTTTATCCACTTTGAAAGTAGTGAAGACTTGGACTCTATTTTTGAAGGTCTAATTGAGTAGATATTAAGGGAAAAATGATAAATAGCCTTGATTTAGATGGTAGTGTCTTTCTACTTAGTTGAAGGAAAACCAATGAAGACTAGGAACTAGCTAATTTGATTAAGAGCCAACTTAGAAGAAAGTTAGAATTTCAAGGACATACAAAGTCATCTTGATAATATTCTATATTCTCTAGAGAAGAAGAGGAGAATCACTATTGAATATTGATAGAAAGCCAACTCAAGAGAAATTTGTTCATTCAAGGACATTCATAATCACCCTAATAATATGTTAGATTCTCTAGAAAAGAGGAGAATCATTTTTTGTTCTTAGATATGACCTAAGACATCATAGGATTGAGGAGCATCAAAGCTCCCAGATAATTAAGGAGCATCAAAGCTCTCATATGATTGAGAAGCATCATAGCTTCCAAGTATTGAGAAGCAATATAAGCTTCCAAATATTAAGATAACTTGGATAGAATCTAGAGTGTAGTAGAAAGAATAAAATTATAACTTTATACTAATATTAAAATACTATTTTGCAACTAAGTAAGATTGAATTTAAGGTAAGAGAAAATATCTCTTATAGTGCTCGAGTAGAGAAGAATCACATCAAACCTATTGTAGTCTAAGCATAGAGGAGAAGTGCACCTGAGAAAAGAAGAATCACATCAAACCTATTATAGTCTAAGCATAAAGGAGAAGCACTTAAGTTTAGTAAAACTTAGAAAAGAAGTGCACTAGCTTGGAAGAGACCAAGCACATCAAGCTCGATAAAAATAAAAATATAAGAGCAGAGATAAAGAATAGAAGAGAAGAAGATAAGTGTTGGAAATTTTGAGTAATTATATTATCATTTATTTCAAGTGTTTGGTGCAAGGCAAAGTTCATTTTGGTACAAGCAAATTGGTAAAAGAAATGGTTATAATATTTTATATTATAAGCCAAAGAGGTTGGTTAAAAGGTTGAAGACAAAAGTTACACCCATGGTTTTAAAGAGAAAAGAGAAGATACTATAATATTTGAATATTATAATAATTAAGCCAGAAGGGCTTATTAAAAGGAAAATAAAAAGTTGACAAAGGATCCTATGCAAAAGTATTATTTAATACTAAAGTTAAATAATATAATATTTAACCCAAAGTTAAATATTATATTAAATATAAAATTAAATTTGAAATTGGCAAAGGGTGCCAAAATTCGAATTTAAAATGGAGGCAATTAAGGTTTTCACCGATGTCATGAAAATACATTGAAAGCATATAAAAGGGAGAAGCAAAAATTATTTTCAAGTGAATTGAAAGTTAATGCGCATGTGAAAATTGATCGTGGAGTATAGAAAAATGTGTTGAAAATTCATTCATCGAGCAAGCGACAGGAGATAAGGACAAGGCGGTGGACTTCTTAGTTTAGCGAGGGCTAGTACCCCAAGTGGCAGGAGGGTCCTACATAAGTTGTTGGTAGTGGAAAGATTTATGGTTTGATTATCCCTAGCATTGGTTGAAGTGTTTTGCTACGATTTTCATCAGAGAGAGAAAGGAGATAAAATGTGGGTGCCAAGTGTTAATTATCAACCATCTGGCTAGTGCAAGCAGTCAAGCACTATACTTGGAATGTAGAGGTCGGAGGCTCGATTCCCATCCATGACAAGCATAAAAAAAATTTATAAGGTATGCTCTAAAATTTAATTAAATGCTAGCTATAGTTGATATTTGGTGGATATAATTTGGGATATAGTTGGAACATAAGAGGTATAAGGAGAAATAAATTTTTGCATTATATTTAAAGGGTTTTGATGTCATTTATTTTATATGCAAATATTGGAGTGATAAATGGTTTATTTATAATTGTAATTCTTTGTTCTTAGGAAATTGTTGAGAGAGTTTTATGAGCTTTAATGCATTGACCTTGAGAACAAAAGAAGTTCCAGAATATTAATTTTAGATTTTATTGATCATCTTGTTGAGGAAAAATTCATGTGGATATTTTGGAAATAGAATCTTGCTATCTAACCCTTGAAGTGGGGCAAGAAGAATTGGTTGTTTGTGAGATAAGTTTTGAAGACATATCTCCATAAGAGCAAGCAAAGAGGTATGGGCATATCATTCTTTATTTTAAAGTGTTGATAAAAGAGAATGTTTTGAAATATAAGGTGGAGTGAAAAGGATTGTTTTATAAGCATTGTTGGAAATATTTGAGTGAGATTATGTGCTTCATTTTTGAATGTTTTGGAAACATTTGGGATAGAATTTGAGAACAATTTATGTTTCCATTGTTGAAAGGGTTTGAGACCTACATTAAGCATCTTTGTTGAAAGAAAGTGAAACACCTATACTAGGGTTTGTGAGTAGATTGTGCTTCATTGGTTGAATAATTGTGTGGAGTTTTTGAGCATTGGTTTGAGAGATATTGATTGAAAGTATGGGAGTAATAGATCAGTTTTGTGAAACAATTTATACATTGTTCTGAATTGATTTTGCAAGTGATAAAGATTGATTGGTTGAGTACATAATTTGTGAGTGTGAAACATATTGAGGTTTTGATAGAGCATATCATTCTCTATATGTTCCATAGGTTAAACAAATTCTAAGTAGAATTTGTTTGTGAGAAAAGAGTTTTCTGAAAGAGTTTTAAGTTGTATTTTGTATGCAAGTTTTGGAGCTATTTGAGAAAGTCTTTGAGAAGGCTTGAGGACATATTTGAGCAAGCTTTTGAGAAGGTTTGAGGACAGATTTGAGAAAGTCTTTGAGAAGGCTTGAGGATATATTTGAGCAATATTTTGAGAAGACTTGAAGATATATTTAATCAAGTATTTGAGAAGGCTTGAGGATAGATTTGAGCAAGATTTTGATAAGGCTTGAGGATATATTTAAGCAAGTCTTTGTGAAGACTTGAAGGCGGATTTGAGCAAGTCTTGTGAAGACTTGAAACATAATTAATAGCAAGTTTGATTGGTGATTTGTTTAAGCTTTGTGTTAAGGCTTGGGGCAGATCTAAGCAAAGTTGATTGGTGATTTTTTCAAGCTTTATGTTAAGGCTTGGGGCAGATCTAAGCAGATTTGATTGGTGATTTGTTCAAGCTTTGTGTTAAGGCTTAAAAAATATCTAAGCAGAGTTGATTGGTGATTTATTAAAACTTTGTGTTAAGGCTTGCGGTATTGATTGGTGATTTAATCAAGCTTTATGTTAAGGCTTGGGGATAGATTTGATATAGATTTTTGTGCAAATTTATGAGAAAATTTAGAGCAAATCTATACTAGACTTGGAATAGAATTTGGTGCAAATTTGAGATAGAGTTGACAGTAGGCTTTGGAAGTGATAGACCAGAGACTATAGCAATCTCCATTGGATAGATATCCATCAACCAGTGCAGTGGGAACAAAGGTCTCTTATGGAGAGAGATCCACAAGCTAGAGCAATGGGAGCAGAAGTCTTCTAGAAGATCACCAGCTAGAGCAAAGGGGATAGAGTTCTCCTATGAATAGAGATCTACAAACCAGAGCAAGGGGAAAGAGTTATCCTACGGAGAGTGATCTATGAACCAGCTAGGAAGATAGAGTTCTTCTATGGAGAGATATTCACAAACCAATTGAGGAGATAGATTTCTCTTGGATCAAGTTCCACAAACCAGAGAAAAGGGGAAAAATTTCTCCTATGGAGAGATCCACAAATTAGAGTATAGGTGATTGGTGTCTCCTTTAGATAGAGGTCCATAAAAATTGTAATAGGGAATTGATTTCCAAGAATATTTATTTAGAAAAAATGGTAAAAATATTTTCTTTATGGAGTAGCCTACATTGGGTGAACCACATTAAATTGGTGTCTCTCTTGTGTGTGATGATTTGTGCATTGCTTTTATTATTGCTATTGATATTGCCATTGATAATATTGATAATATTGTTTGGGAAAGAAAAGTAAAAGTTGATCTTATATTTTTCACCCCCCCTCAGTATAAGCCTATGTTCTTCACTAAGCACCTGAGTCAAGCAACACTCAAGAAATCAAGAGAAGTGACTGATTTTAGTCAACAGTACTCAAGTAATGTAGCAACACAAAGTAGAAAAGAAGAGGCCCAGTCTAGTTAATATATCAAGAGAAGTATATCAATGCTTATAGCAAAAATATAGCAGCACTCATAGGGAGAAACATAGTAGTGCTTACAATAGAAGTATAGCAATATAAAAGTGCTAACATAGAATGCTCATTGGTAGCACTATAAAATCTCTTACAAAGAACTCTCATAGGCATTAGTATAGAATCACTCACGAATAATGCTCATAGGCAAAATTATAGAATCACTCATGAAGAGAACTCATAGACAATGGTATAGAATCACTCATATGGAGCACTCATAGGCAATGATTGAAGTGTTCATGATAGCAATGAAATATGATCACATACCTCTCATAGGGAAATAAAGCACATGAGACACTCTCATAAAGCTAAAATAAGTGGTATATATCTTTCACTTAGGGAGAAAATAATGGTTAGAGGTAGTCACTTGATAGAATCATATGTGAAGGCATTCAATAAGATTTCAAGTAGCATGCAAGCATAAGCATAGTAAAGGAACCCTGATATCACGTCCATAGATCTAAAATAGAAAGCAGTAATCTAAGAAAGAAGCATCTAAGGAATAATTGTTCAAGGGATATAATCTATTACGTTTGAATTTGAGCAGACACAGAGCATTTCTAGGTGAAATAGTAACCCAAACATTTGATTACAGGGAAGAGAAGTCAATGAATAGTGAAATGGTTAATGCAACGTATCACCTATAAAATGATCAATGCAATATAATGTTACTTTATCTTAATATTATTATGATAATATAAATGCTTGTAGACATTGCTCATCATGCATTGAAGGCTATTAAGGAATGTGGTTTGAGGAATTAAAAATTTTGCAACAACTACAAGAGACATTAAGCTAGCAAGGAGGATAAAAAGATAAGAATCATTACCTTAATGCAAATATTAAAGACTAAAGTTTTATTGGAGTTATAAATAGTTGAAGTTATAAGTTCTTTTTTATGATTTAATTCTAGGAGTCAAGGTTTCTATGATTAGGAGGACTTACAAGTTGTTATAATTTGATTATTTATAGGAGTTATAAGGTTTTTATAAAAAAAATTATAATTTGACTATTTTTAGGAGTTATAAGATTTTCTACTATAGTTTGAAATCTATATTTCAAATTTTTGAATTTTTAATAATTATTAAAGTATGGAGTAATAAGGTTTTCTACTTCAAAGTTTATTTTGGATTTGATTTTCTAAAGTTTGAAGTTATTTGAAGAATTAAAATTATTTGAAGATTTTTTTTTCAAGTTTTTGAAGTTTTTTTTAAGTTCTTTAAATTTTGAGAAATTTTGTAAATTTAATTTATTAGGAGTTAAAAGGATTTCTACAAAGGTTTAGAAAATTTTAAAATTTACAAATTTCTTATTTTTCTAATTTATTAACCTTGGGAGATATAAGGTTTTCTACTTCAAAGGATTTCAAAATTTAAATTTGAATGAGTTCCATTATGTCAAATAATATCTTTCTTTCTGAATCTTAACTTCTAAAAGGACCAAATTTTGCATCATGGAAGAATAAAATGAAATCAATTCTTATTGTAAAAAAATCATGGGATATAGTAAACGAAACAAAGAAAAAAACTAGTGAGGATGAAAGAGAAATACAAAAATTTGAATAAAGTGATGCAAAGGCACTCATGTTAATTACATTTGGAATAATTGATGAAATACAACCATACTTAAGTGGAGCAAAAACTTCTACAGATGCATGGAATACATTATGCAAAATATTTGAAGAGAAAAACAAAGCTACAATTATGAACTTACAATCTCAATTGTATTCCTTAAAGGTTAATAATGGAGAAAGTATAGAAAATTTTCTTCAAAAAGTAGTAGATATAAAGGAAAAACTATTAACTTTTGAGAGAAAAAGTAGAAGATAAATTTCTTATTCAAGTTACACTAAAGGTACTTCCAAACTTTTATAAACATTTAGTTACTTCTTTAAAATTTCTAAGCAAGGAGATAAAATGGCATTAGTTCAACCAGTTAGATTCCTCAATATTTAAAGAGGAGACCAAGGTTCAAATATTTTCAAGCAATTTATGGACAATATCCAAGCTTTGTTGTAATACCAGTATATGTTGATGATGTAATACCGATGGGACCCGTTTCAATTTCATATAACCAATTAAAATGAAAAATTAAGCAAGGAGACTACATTTGATGATTTAGTCAATATTATTCAAGAATATGAAGTAGAGAATTTAGTCAAAGATGAAATGACTAATAATGCCTTGGTATCTAAAGAAAATATACCAAGTAATATTGCTACAACATCCAAGTATAGATCTAAATGGAATTCAATATTATGTCATATATGTAAGAAAAAGGGTCATAGTACAATTTTTTATAGATATAATCAATTAAATTAGATGAATATGAATTAAGGGAATCAAAAGGATTAAATAGTTCAACAAAGACAATATCAACCTTAGTATTGATATAATCAACAATGACAACATCAATTTCAACCTTAGTACCAACAACATCAATATCAACCTCAATATCAATATGGTTGTCAACAACAACATCAACTACAATTTAGAGAAGAAAATAAAAAAAAAATAAACTTAGTTCAAAAAATTCATGAAATTCAACTCATATGAAACATTAGAAGAAAATTCAAAGATCTTATAGTAAAACTCTTGGTTAATGAATATGTTCATTCATCAAATATTTTTTATGATACTAATGTTATAACTATTCTAGAAAATCAGAATACAAGAGAAAAAACTTCAAAAAGATAATAAGGCAAGATCAAGAATAGGACTAAAAATAATAGAATAAAGAAATAAAAGAAGAAGAAGATCAAGAAAGTAAAGAGGAAGAAAGCTAAAAGAGATACAGATCAAAAGCAAGTTCCAGAACAAGAACCAAAAGAGTCTCAAGCAAGATTATATGCAAAAGACTTAAACAAAAGCCTAAAGGAAGCAAATTGAAGATTGAAGATCAAATACAAATATTAAAGAATAAAATATTCAATAACCAAATAATGTAGTATAGGGGGTTTTTGGAGAATATTATATTATTTGGTACATGCTAATGTACCTCCATGGTACCTTCATGGTACAATTGTAAATATGTAATAATAGTTTAGATGAGTGATTTATATTTCCTTTTATGTAAGTGTCAATTTGCAGAAAATGCACAAGTGTCATGTAAGTTAGAGTGCAAGTGTGTATTGAGATAATGTGCACGTGTCATGTATGTAAGTGTGCAAATATGCAAAGTGAGGTTGTGCACAAGTGCCTTATATTAGGATTGAATGTAGGAGAGTAAGAGTCATGTAAAAGTGTGCAATTGTCATAGAGTCAAGTATGCATGTAAGAAGAGAGTGAAGAGTCTAGTATACAAGTGGTAAGATAATAAACCAAGGTCATGGGAGTTTTCATATGGAGAGCAATAGTCAATTATATTAAGATTCATCTTCTATGTCTATATTATGGAGAAAAAGCTCCATACAATGTAGAAGGTGATTAAGGGAAAATAGTCTATAATGATCACTGCATAGCAAGCATTGATAATAAAGCTCTTATATAGATTTTGAAAATTTTATTATTGTAAGTATTCTTCATGCATGCATATGAATGATCCTATCCATTTGCATTCATATTTGAAATTATAAGTGAATGGTATTTCCATTATTATATTGACCTTGATATATATTTGATTGCTCACATATATAATTCTACTCTTGATTATTATTATATCAACCTATAATATTGTGGTATATTTATATCGAGACCTATGATATTTTGTACCAGTAAGGCTTAAAAGTCAACAGTCTCATAAATGAAATCTTGTGGCCCTTTTTGCACAAATTCATTCTAGTCTTCTTTGATGATATCCTAAATTACAATTGCACATGGGAGAAATATTTGCAACAATTTCAACTAGACCTTGCAACTCCTACCTAATAATCAATTATGTATGAATTGTTCCAAATATTATTTTCAAATGTAGGAAGTGAATTAAATTAGCTAGATAACTTTAGTGGAAGATATCAAGGTTAATCCAAAGAATATTATCACCATACAAGAATGGCCCAAGCCACATACTTTCAAATGCCTCTGGGGTTTCCTAGGCCTCATCGACTACTATAGAAAATTTATTCATTATTATGGAAATATTGCATCCCCCTTGATAGTGATGTTTAGGAAAATCTCATTTATATGATCAAAACTAGTTGATTTAAGCAAACTTAGTCTATTGAAATTAGGACTTAGTCTTATTTTATGCTAATAAACAATTTGTATAAAATTGTAAAATGTGGGCTTTATGAGCTCATGTTGGATTTAGTATTTAGGCCTAGTTGTTCCCAATATCTTCTAGAGGGATATTTGAAGTTATAAGGATAAGATGTTATCCCATGAATGAGCATTTTAGATAAATTATATCTTCTCAATTTAGGAATTATTTGTTGAATCTAAGGAAATGGTTGCTCACTTCAAGGGGAATTGGTTGTAATATGGACCAATTTAAGCCCTACATTTCAATAGAATTGTTAGACTCATCTAGATCCATATTAGTGGTTTTAGAGCATAGGATTGTTTAAAGGTTTTAGGTTCACTTTTGATCTAATGTTGCTTGTTTGGTTTTGGGTAGCTACCGACCAAAAAAATCCTATCTTTTTAAAGCTCCTTATTGCAGTTAGTCCAAGATTGCATCTGTGAATTCTAGTTCCCTTGAACTAGATCTAGCCTTTCTTGTGACAATTGATTTATTTTAATTGAATTAAGGAACTATTGTGAGGAATTTTTTGTGAGGGGAGGGTGAAATGAGGAGGAGGTCATATATTCGAACCTCCCTTCATCACTATAGGATTGTTCGCAAGAGGAAAAAGATCCATATAAGAACACCTCATGCCACCTTCCTCTGCATGCTTCATCAGCAATTAATAAATAGCCCTTGAATGATCTTCTACACCAGAAGATAACTAGTAGATTTTGATCCCACCCTTTAAGATCCTTTCCTTATTTTATAAATATGTTATCTTTACTTCCAATTTCCTCTATTTTCATTCTCATTAGCAAGATTTTTGCAAATCTTGTTCGATTAATTGGTTGTTTCTCAATATAATTTGAGTTTTTCAAATGCCTACTTTATTAATTTAATATGAGATATGCCCTTTTATTTATTAAAAAAAAATTGAAATCCTTTATTTATTTTTTAAAGAAAAAGAAAAGGTTTTTTAAATTATTTTGGTTGCTTTTATTATAAAATAAATAAAATAATATAAGCAACATATATTAAAAAAGGATAGCATAGTTATTGCATCGATGATTGCATTGTCACCTACAAAAGGTGATAAATATTGCCATCTAGTGAAATCATTTTTTTTTATCGGTTAAAGAGCTTAAGATTTATATTTTAGATGGGTTTTAATAGGGCCCCAAAACCTATATACAAAATGGCAACAGATGCCAGAGAAATAGAGAAGTTCAAAACATAATGCCATCCTTCATAATATTTATACATTAAGGCTATCCCCAGTCGAAAGCAAGAACAATAAGACAGCAAAATAAAATGCTAAAACAACCTAAAAACCAACATAAGATATTAAACAGTAAAAATATGACCAGCAACCTTCTAGAATGGGAAGGTACCACTTAAACCTCCATGTTAAGATCAACAACAACATCTTGGAGTCCATCATTTGAAGTATCCATTGCAACAAAATTTTCTTTATTAGGGACGTCCTAAGGAATGACAGTTGCCTTCATATTTCTAGTGGGAACATCTCCCCTACCTTCAGAAAAGGACTTCCTAAAAAACCATAAATTAAGGGCATTACATAGATCAATAAGTTGGGTAATGTAATTTATTACAAATTTTATGATGAACATCTGCATGCAGAGATCGGGGTTGTCCTTGTTCTCATCTTCAAACTCAATTACTAATGATTATTTCTTCATAGCTTTGTTTTTAGATGCACTGAGGAGTGCAGTGGTTTTTGTTCAGGCTTAATTTTAGGTTCAGGTTCAGGGGAGGCACTACTAGGTCTTCTCCTAAGTTGGCAAACAGACTCAATAATTTTTTTCTTTTTGGCGAACAACCTAGGGGTGCAAGAGGACTAAGGTATGGTTTGGGAAGATCTAGGTTTCAAGGGACTCATTTTGGTTTTGGGAGGGGGTCACAACAATACCCTCAGGGCAATGAATTAACCAGTGTTTAAACAAGACATTAAAAATGCCACGATGAGTGGGTAATTCTGACCTATTTTTCTCCCTACAATGCTCAATGGTATAACTAACAGAATTAAATAAAAATTGAGGTATATTTACTGCACTAACATCATGAAAGTGGTTATAAAAGAAAAAATGAAAAGTGCAGAGGGGCTTATCTGGGTCATCAATAGTAATATACTCCATAATAGGCTTAAGGATGCTCCCCCATGAAAATGGTAGCTCATCACACCGCATACCCAAATGAGCCTTTCTATAGAGCTCCTTGTCCTTAACATCCTTCAATTTGGTGTCCCAATTATGCTTCTCTCTCTTGATGGATCATCCTTTAGGTTGTTGCCCAATCAATTCAACAAGCATTTTGATGTCGATGACATAGGTCTTATTGTATATGATGACCTTGCCGCTATCCTAGCCTCCTTAAATGTCAAAGTAACTTTAGGGTCCTCACCTTCAAATTTGTGGAAGAATGAGAGGAAATGTTTACCTAAAAGGATTCCCTCAGCAATGGAATCCAAGAAGACCTTAGATGGTTCAATAAAACACATGGTGACTTCATAGGAAAAAGATGACTTTTGGATGAATAGTTGAAAGGCATAACAATGCAGGAAAATAAAAACTTGAGCAATATAAAAATAAATAGGCAAGAGGGCAAAAGTAGCAACACACCAACGATAATATTGACTAAAGTATCACAAAGAGTGGTGATGAGAAATACTACACGACCCGAGGCATTCCTTGCAGATAAGGTAATTCCAATTGCCAAAGGGGATCGTGTGAGAATCTGAACTAAAATTATGCAAGAGGGAAAAACCAGAGTGGTACAACAAAACATGAGGTAGGCCATGTGGGAAGGGAATGTCATGGATGGAAGAGGATAAAAGTTGGAAAGGGGTAATGAAACTAGGAGGGGTAAGGGTGGTAGAAAAATGGTATAAAGAACAAGCTATGGATCGAGGGTTGTGAAAAAAAGGGCTTTCGAAATGAGTAAGGATTGTGGAGACTTTGTCTTGAAATATGGAAAAATGACATCCAAGGTTGACAAGACCAAGACCAAGGTTGTCATCTAGTGACATCACAAGCTATCTTTTGATAACTTTAACATCACCTGGGGTGACATTACACAACACAACCCATATATTTTTAGCATCATGAATACCTTGAAGGAGAGTCCCATGCTTTATCAACATCATAGATATAAAAGTAGGACCACCTTCAGGTGTTATACAAACTATTGACATCGGGGACACTGATTGATAGGACAACCTACATCTCTAATGTAGCACCAAGCTTGAGGTAAGGTTATTTATCTGCAATCAAACCTAGGATGTGGTATCAGCCCACCTTGTAGCACTAGTACATAGCCTAAAATAGATTTATGTAGTCCTACATCTTCAGCAACATCAATACCAATAAAGACCTTAAATTACAAATTAAAACCTCTCATTGGCTAGCGTAGATTTCAAATTGGGATATTCCAACTCACTCCTTATTGGTGCACAAATCTTGAGGTTTATAGATCTTAAAAATGATTGGTAAATCATGAGTCTTGGCCATCCAATCATGTTCCTCATAGTAGATCCTCAACGCATGGCAAGCTATTTGGGATGGATCTGGCAACTGTAGGACTAACACATGGTGAACACCGGTTTAAGTATTAGATTTTGTGGATTGACAAGAATTGTTTTATCCCATATTTTATATGGGGATTGCATTGAATATTTTAAAAGGGCATAACTTCCCTAAGTAATTAGCTATCACATGATGGATACCGGTTAGTCGTGTCCTACCATCTTGGTCATAGTTGACTTGGTGAGGTAAATTAATGCACATAGTGAAAGTGGGCTCCACAGTTGAATTTGACTATGTTGACTAGTGCTTTTATGTAAAATAAATTTATTTATAAGGGGGTTTAATTTTTGCAAAAAGGGAGAATTTTTCAAAAGGAGTAAAATTATTTTTAAAGGGAATATTTATAAAAAAAAAAATTATGCCTTTAATACTTGCCCTTCCATAGTTTTGTAAAATTGCAAAAACCAATTTTGCTTTTGCTATTATTTGGGAAAAAAGCACTCCAACTTTGTAGCCCCCTTAGGCATCAATTTGGTCTCTTTTTTAAACCATACTATTGGCTTATACAAGGTCTCAAATGACTTTTGATTTGTTGGAGCAAATGGCCACAATAGTCATAGTAGTTAGCATTTTGACTGATAAAGTCACTAATAATGAATTCAAAGCAAAATACAAGGTTAAAACTTATGATGGGTCTTGTGATCTTGAGGTTCTAAATAATTTTATTCTTAATATAGACACATGGTTTGATTATAGCAAGATTTCAAATGAAGAGTAAGTCTCCTTTTTCTAAGTTAAAACTTTCCAACATAGCCAAACTCTTAATAATAAACCACCAAATAAATAAGGATCCCATCGATACTTGGGATGATTAAGTGAAGGTATTGAAGGATACATCCTATCCTTAAAACTATTCTAAAGATCTTAAATTCAAATGTCTTCATTTAAAGCAAGATTACAACATGAATGTCCAAGAGTACATTTTCTAATTTAACAAATTGAGTATTTTAAATGGTATGCATGACTTAGTTGCAAAATTAATAAAAAAATTTAAGAGTGGATTATAGGAAAATTATTTTAGTTTGAATGTGGTGTACAATCAATCATATCTAGTGGAGGAGAAGTTTCAATCGAGAGGATCTCGATCTTTGTTGTTTCGAGGAAATACTAAGGTGACAAATCAATAACAAAAAAAAAAGGTAAAAATTCCTTCTTCTACTTCTCCCTCTTCATCTACTTCCTCTTATTATTCTTCATCCAAAAATCCTTCTTCTTATAAACCCCCATTGGTTATATATTTTGTAAGAATAAAGGTCATCTTAGACATCAATGTTAAAAGTTATAAAATTTGAAGAAGAAATCCCTAGTTGTAAATCCTCCCAATGAGGACCTAAAATATGGTATCATTGATGCTATGGGGGAAGGAAGATAATATAAGGAGTTAAAGGGTTAATTTAACAATCTAAACCTCATGAATACATCTCAAGGTGATTGTAAAAACTTATTTGTTATATGGGCTCACCTAACTCATGATTACTTTGTTGATTGTATAATTGACAACGAATCATAGAAAAATCTAATTGTGAGGTTTGTTGTTGACAAATTAAAGTTGTCTATGAGTTCTCATCCTCATCCTTATTCTTTAGGATGGAATAAAAATGGGACCTCATCCAAAATTACACGCACTTGCAGAGTCTCCTTTGCCTTTGGTCCAAAATTTATGGACAAGGTTGTGTGTGGTGTTACTCCTATGGATTGTTGCTCAGGAGACCCTATCAATATGATAGAAGGGTTATCCATGATGGTTTCAAAAATACTTACACTTTACACTTATATAACAAGGAATAATTAATCAAATTACACAACACATCAAGAATTTGGTATTAAGTTGTAGACAAGCATACAAGTGGTAAAACAAGCAAAGGAATTGACACTCATTTTCATAAGGTCAATGAATGAGAAGACTCAAGCACACATTCACACACACAAAATATATATTTCACTTGATAAAAAAATTTAATAATATTCCAATATGCTCAAATATCCCACAAGGCTTCCTCCTAAACACTGTATCAATCATAGCATATAAATTGTCCCTGCAACACCTCTTTCTAATTCTCCAATGCATAGGCAATATATTGTGCAAATGTAAGAAATTAAAAGTAAAATCCAAGACTTGTCTAAAATATTTATTAATCCAAGTACTTATCCTTTAGCATCTCTAATTTTGCTTGTGTTGAGGAAATATGGTACTTGGAGGCTATGTATTGATTTCAAGGCACTAAACAAGATCACAATTAAGAATAGATATCCACTTCCAAGAATAGATGATCTTTTAGATCAGCTTCAAGGAGTTAAGTTCTCTTCCAAGTTTTATCTTAAAATTGGATATCATCAAGTTAGAATTTAGGATGAAGACACATGGAATATTGAATTTAAGACCAATTTGGGACTCTTTGAGTGGCTTGTTATACCTTTTGGTCTTAAAAATGCTCTAGCAACATTCATGAGATTGATGAATAAAGTATTCAGAGAAAGTATGGTCAAGTTTTTAATCATCTACTTAGATGATATCCTTGTATATTCCCCTACTTGGAAGAGTAACTTAGATAACTTAGAAAATATTCTCCAAGCCCTTCAAAAGAACCATTTTTTTATCAACTTCCCTAAGTTTTCTTTTGGCTAATCTTACATATCCTACCTTGGCTTTGTAATAAATAAAAAAGGAATAAAAGTGAACCTAGCCAAATTTGAAGTCCTCCTCAAATGGTCTACTCCTAATTTCATAATTGAGTTAAGGAGTTTTCTTGTGTTGGAATATATTACATTATTTTGTACATGCTAATGTACCACCTTGGGTACATCTTTAGATTAGGAGAGTGTCCTATATTAGAGTGTGAGTATTTAATTTATGCAATGTAATAAATGCACAAATATTATTAGAGTGTGCAAAGTATTTTGGTAATGTAAATGTGCATATTAGTCCATGTACACATGAGTCCATAGAATAGGAATATGAAGAGTCTTTAGAAGAGTGAAGGCCAAGAGTGCTCCATATGAAGAGTCACATTCCATTATATATGTATCTATGTCTGATAGTGTGAGATATGCATTGTAGAATGAGAGGGTGTGGAAGTATGGTATATTTAAGATTTGTATTCAATGGAGATACAATTTGTGTGATAATTTTTTAATGGAAATTCTATGAGTTATTATTGAAATTATTTATGAATTTTATATGTTTAGAATATTGCCATTATCTTATATTTCATATTGCACCTTTATTTTAGATCTTGTGGTTATTTTTTCTTAAGTATTTAGCTTCAAAATCTAACAATGATATCAAAGCTACAACAAGATTTTGTCTTGCACAGGTTTTAAAGTTTCAAAGGAGATTTCCACCAGTTAAAGGAAGATAGTATTTTTTCATTGTGTTGAAGGAAAACTAGTGAATATTGAAGATTTACCTATTCCAAGAGCAAATTCAAAATAGAATAAAATTGATAGGTCTTGAAGATAGACCTTAACATTGATGAGATTGAGATGCCCAAGAAGGAGGTCCTATTGAAAATTTTGATAGATTGAAGAAGATTTCAGATTGATATTTGGCTAGAGTCTTTCCACAAGGTTGAAGAAAAACTCGTGAAGACTAGGATTCAACATAGATTTCTTTCCACTAGTTTTGAGAATAACTAGTGAAGTTTATTGATTTTACAATTCTAGAAATTTGAATGTATTTGGTTGCTACTATCTAGTTTATATTTTGCAAAAAAATATTTCTTATAATTTGAGAATCTTACTACAATAGATAGAGAAGAATTTCACATTTGGTTGTTTGAAAGTCTATGTGCTTTCATCGTGCAGGGATTAGTTTTGAGTTACAACAAAAGAGTAGACATTGCATATTAATGAGGTCCAAGAAAGAGGTCTCATTGAATATTGTAGACTACAGATTGAATATTGTAGACATTGAAGATTGAGGAGACCCACAAAGGAGGTCCCCATAGAATATTGAAGACTAAAGATTACGAAGACCCAAGAAGGAGGTCCCCATTGTATATTTGAGAAAGAATATTGAGAAGGCCTAAGAAAAAAGGTCCATTGAAATTTTGAAGAAGAAAGAAGGAGATTTGAGAAGCTACAAAATTTTGGAAACCCAAGTGAAGAGGTTTCAAGCAAATTTGAAAGAAGAAAAAGAAGGCTAAAGAAGCCCTATTGAGAAAGTTGAAGTGGCTATTGGAGGATATTTGAAGAAAGCTCGAGGTAGAATATTGTAAGTAGGATAAGCTCCTAAAAATAATAATTTGGGATAATTGTTGTCATCCAACAACAAGCCAAAAGGAAGAAGGATTTGGAAAGAAGTTTGCCAAAATATTGGAAAGAGTTTTTGAAGATCTCAAGACATTCAAATTCTTGAGGAAGAGGCCAATGAAAGAGGCCAAATTTAAAGTCATAATTTGACAATAATATTGGAGGAGAAAAATAATAGAAGTGACTACCAGATTTGAGAATTTTGACGACATCTATAAAATATTTTAAAGGCTGATTTGCAAAGAAGGAGGTTGCTGATTTTCAAGGCAGAAGGTGAAGGATCATATGACAACAAATTGAAGAAGATATAGAGCTACATATTGGAGAATATTGGGAAATATTTTGAAGAGTCCTTGAATAGCAAATTGAAGGAAGGCTTGACAGAAAAATAATGCAACAATTTCAAGGAGATAGAGAAGATTCTTGGACAACAAGATAAGGAAGAGAAATAAGATTTTTGAAGTAGCAATTTGAAGATATTTGAGTTGCAAAATTGGGCAGCATTAGAGGGAGAATAGAGAGCTGAATTTTGGATAACTTTAAGTTATATTTGAGAGATTTTTGTACAGTGATCAATCTTATATTTGGGCAGCAACTAGAGATACATAATTGATAAGTTTAGAGTAGCAAAGTGAAAGAAAGTGAAGCTGCAAAATTTACAAATTTGAGACAGCAAAAGGGTGAATCAAATCACAAAGCATATTAGCTACAAAAGGAGGCCAATAAGGCATGTGATATTGGTGATACATAATTTTATTATCCTAGAATTAAAACTAGTCTATGTTAAGTATTTGAGATCACCATATTAGCTTTATTAAATTCAGAAAAAGGTAGTTGAAATAGGGAGTCTTCAAGAAAAATAATTGGTAGCATTCTTGTCCTAAAATCTGCAAAAATAAAATAGCAAAGATCAAAGTTAAAGTTTGCTTGAAAAGAAGATATAAGGAGGAAACAATATTAGTATTAAATATTATTTTCTACAAGCTTATAAAAGTGCATATTTGTTGAAGTGAAAATAAACCGAATAAGGGTAGATTTACTAAGTAAATAGAAAACAAAATAAGGGCTCCAAATAGAGCAAATTTTAGAGTGTCTAAAGACACCAAGGGAACCACCGAGCAAGAAAAGGAGGAGCCACTAGTTTGAAAAAGTAAAAGCACCATCGAGTTGGAAGAGCCACCATAGCTCAAGGAAGAGCCATTGCAGCTCAAGGAAGAGCCACAAAAAATTAAAGGAAGCCACCAAATCGAAGTTCCAATGCCATAGCTCCTCTCAAGGAACTCAAATGAAGGCATGCAAGATATTTCTACAAAATACATTAAAGAGATGTGCTTAGAGAATACAAAGCATTGAAGAGGATGAGCTAGGGCAAACTCCAAGTGCTAATATTGAAGGGGACATTTTTTTCAAAAGATATTGAAGGGATGTATGTAGAGAAGAAAAATTGTTGAAGAGGATGACCTAGGGAAAACTCCAAGTGCCAATATTGAAGGAGACATTTGAATCTCTATTGGAGGTAAGACACTTGTAAATTGTAACATCCAATTTTTCATAATCTCACTAAAATAGGTAGAGTAATGTTGTAAGAGGAATAGAAATACCTGAGGAGAACATAGTGAGCAAAATTGAAGAAGTAGAAGAGATTGAGTGCCATGTGGCACATGAGAAGTCAAAAATCAATAGAGTAATTAAAATATTTACAACATATATATTAATGCATGATTTAAGGTACAAAATATAGGAGAAGTTGGAGTTTGATTTTTATGAATGCTTGAAAGAGGAGTGAAAGCAAGTAAGCACATTTATTGAAGTTTGAGTGCAAGCGAGGAGATATTCCATTCGGCTCATGCAAGAGGATAATCCAAAAGGCACTAACAAAGGAAGTTGAAGGGTCAAACCCAAGTCCAAAAAAAAATTGCATTACTACTACTTCTACTACAACAGCAATGCTAACGTATTTAATTTTTAATTAGAGAACCTTGAAAATCTTGGAAGTTAGTTAACTAGTCAAAGAGGATAGAGCAATTTTTCCAAAGCAAGCCAAAGTATAGCAAGAGCTCCATACATACAGCATAGAAGGAGCACGAATCAAGAGAAGGTCAAACATTTTTTACCAAGATAATTTGCACCTCAAGATTGGAGGTAATTTATTTTATTTGAAATTAATTATATGCTCAAGATAGGAGTTATAAGATTAGATGAAATTATTATTTTCTAAGGTTGAAGTGAAATTATTTTATTTTGGAGAGATAAGATATTGAAGTAATATTTGAAATATTAGAAACCTGATTATTGATATTTGAAATTTTTATGATGATTTGATTATCTTTTCATTAAATTAAAAATATTTAGGGAGGAGAACGTATTTCACAGGACTTCCCAAAATTTCAAACTTATTTCGGCCATATCTCATTCATTCGGAATCATATTGAACCAAAATTTTGAGGGTAGATTCTTGACAAACCCTAGAACATCTCCAAAAATATTTAGATCATTTGGATTAACATAGATCCTAGTGTATCCTGTTGTGTGAACAATATTTTTGGCAAGTGACTATGCAAGGGTTTCATCTAGGTTGAGAAATAACAAAGATGATGGTGTGTGAAGGAGTGGTTTTAGGTGATTGGATGGCTTCAGGGGAGTGAGTGGAAGGTAGAAATACAAATTTTCAAATTTCTACAGGTGGATCTGCCGCTCAGAACTCATAATATATAGGTAATGCATGCGACAATGAGAAAGCAAGCCCTGATTCAGAACCAGATGGCAAGGATCCTCTTGATAAAAGACACATGTTCAATGGGTCTCTCTCTCAAGACTATGATTCCTATCCTTGGTCTTATGCAAATAAATTAAAAGGGTCTATGAAACCTCCTTCAAGTAGTGGAACCTTCTTACTCCTAGTGGGTGAAGACCTGGTAATTCTTGAAACCCTAATGGTGGATTACATTTCTGTTGAATCCCACAATCTAATGGGGAAATTTTTCAAAGGACGACCAGATGTGGAATCTATTTGGTGGTGGACCTATACCAAATGGAAAACCCTAGGCAATATGGATTTGGTTACCCTTTCAAAGGGATTTTTCCTCATTTGACTCAATAATGAAGAAGATGCCTCCTAGATTCTTACCAAGGATCCTTGGTTCTTCATTCGAAGAGTCTCTTTCTTTGGAAATGGGGTGAATATTTCAACCCCGAGATGTAGAGCATAAATTTTGCACCAATATGGGTTTGGTTGCTAGATCTGCCTACCCATTTTTGGCACAAATATATTTTAAATGGTATTGGCAAATATATAGGCAAGCTGGTTGCAATCGACCGATGACTAGAGCACGCACTCGCATGGTACATGCTAGAATTTGTGTAAATGCCAATCTAGATTCCTAGCTTCCCACTTAGATAAATTTGTTTTATGGCTCCTATCATAGATGTTAGGCCATAGAATATGAGAATAAGTCTATATTCTGCATTGAATGAAAGGCTCAGTGCCATCTCAAAACCCAATACTCATTGCTAAGAAACTCAAAGGAGATGAAATTTCCTAATATATCTTGAAGTGGGTTGCATATTGGGTGGCAATAAGGCAGACCCTTACAAGGCAAGCAACAAAGTAGCTACTACCATAAGAAGGATCAAATTCTAGAAAATTCCAAAGGAAAGTAGATTGAAATCCAATATTCTAAGAACAATCATCCAAAGGTGGGTTCCATTTTTACCTTTTAATGTCATTTTGATGTTTTAAAAGGAACTACTTTTCATGGGCCTGAACCTAGTGAGGATGATATTACCTCACATCTAGCTTAAATCCTAGTTTCTAACAAAGATGATTCTTAATACCTCACCAGATCTGGGCCCTCCAATACTGTCTCAAAACCTCCATCCACTCCTAATGGGTATATATAAATTGGTAGTCCCATATTAGACAAAGTGGAGAAAGAAGATAAATATGATTTTAGCCCCATTAACACTAGAAGTCTCAAGAAATATTTTGTTGAAATCAGTAGTGAAAAGAAAAAAAGGGAAGATCCTCTATAAATCATCAGAAGAAAAAGGAAATAGAAAATAATATTGGAAATGGTACCTAGAAAACCCTATTCCAATATCTTCTCGGATAGGAGAAGGATGAATCAAAAAGACCCAAACATCCCTTACAACAATCTAAGGGAGGCTAAAAACTTTCCAAAAATTCTAAATGAGGATCCTCTTATGGAATGTGAGAGGCCTCAACAGTGTTGTCAAGCAAATGCTTGTTTGCACTCTAAGGAAAGAACATAGACCCACTATCATAGTTTTGCAAGAAACGAAGATTGACCAAAATTAAATCTAGAAAATCACAAATTCTATCTGGAAAAATGGTGAGTTTTCTTTTTGACCCACTCAAGGTACGTATAGGGGACTTATCTGTATTTGGGACTCAAACAAGTTAGAAGGAAGAATTATTTCCTCTTTTGATAGGGTCATTATTATGATGTTCTTCTATAAAAGTAGTAATTTCTCTTGGATTATGTCCAATGTCTACACCCCTAAAAATCCTCTTATCCATAGAGGCCTATGGGATACTTTGAGTCAGATGAGAAGTGCTTTCTTAAACCTTTTGTTGATTATCGCTAGAGTTTTCAACTCTATCCCTTTTCCTTCTAACAAGAAGGGAGGGAAATTGATGCCCTCCAAAAGCATTGAGGATTTTCATAACTTTGTCATTAATTGTGAGTTGATGGATGTTCAGACTAAAGGGGCAAAATACACGTAGAGAAATAGAATTGGGGATCAGCACATTCAAGTTAAACTTGATAGAATTTTTTTTTCTTAAGAAGCTATACTGGTGATGGGTGATGGCACTCTTATATGTATTCCTAAATTTGGATCTGATCATTATCCTTTACCTGTTTGAATTTGATAAAGGTCATTGTTTCAAAATGCCCTTCAGATTTCAAGCTAGGACTCAACACCCAAATTTGCATATGCAAATTGCTGACTGGTGCCAATTTGACTATCATGGGTCCTTTATTTTTAGGGTTTCTCAAAAACTTAAGTGTGTCAAATAAAATCTCTGAGTTTGGAATAGAGAATTTTTTTATAACATATTTGAAAATAAGGAGAAGATTTTTCAAAATCTAAAAAGTATTGATACATCAATGGGACTAATCACAATAATTTATGTTATATCTTAGGCCTCTAAGATGATGGTTAAAAATCATCGTCTTAGAGGTCTAAGATGACAACTAAAAATAATAGTCTTAGAGGCCTAAGATGGTGGCTAAAAACTACCATCTTAGATCCCTACAATGATGGCGTGTAGCCACAATATTTGAACCTAAGAGGGTGGCTAAAACCATCATATTACATAATTAATATGACGGTTAATAACCGTCTAGGTTCTAAGACAATTGTAATGACCCAAAATTAAGCTATAAAAAAACACATAGAAAAGAGAATATTATTTTTACTAATTGGTCTAAGTGGTCTATATGATTCCTAATTGGTCTATTTTTTAAATCCCCTAAGTTTCTCGAAGATATAAACCTCACCAAATACCCTCACACAAATCCATATTTGTAGGCGTATTATGTGTTATCGCAAATAATTTTATCTCTCCCATCACTCTTGATGAGCTAAACTTATCACCTTTAGTCCATCAAAGGTATATTCCCATATCCATACCATACATAAATCAATTTGTGTAGTTATGCTATGTGTACTATGATTTAAGCTATCCATCTCGTCTACACAATGAGCTATCTTAAGTCAGATGTAGTCTTTCCATGACTTAGTTTCTAATCTCTCTAAGGGGTCCTTAATCCCTTAGGTCATCTATGTTCACCCTAAGGGGGTCTTAATTTCATTAGGTCATCCTCTAAGTTCACCCTAGAACTCACTTATTTAAGTTTCTATTTTTGAGCAAGAAAAACAAGAATAGTTTAGATACTAAATCTAACAAAAGGAGCATAATTCATAAAGCAAGCAAAGGACACTAGAAAGGAAGCAATATTTAAAGAAGATAAACATTAATTGAAAGGAGTTTAGATACAAAACATAGATAATCCAAAATAGGAATTTAAAGGTACATCATCCAAGTAAATAAATAATTATTACATGTAAGCAAATATGGTAGATCCTCCACACTCTTAAAGAATAATATATTACATCAATTTCATCAGAAAAATCTCCCCACAAGTAATCTATTTTAAGCATAAGTAAATCATTGTAAGTAGAATCAAACCAATACATTGGTTCCAACTGCCTCCTTGGTCCTTCTCAGATTTATCTCAATAATTTAAGGATAGCAAGGGATAATGGTACTCATGGATCCATGATAAACATGCTTCTAAATGTATTTACTTATTTCATTGTCAAATTGCAACTATACAAATTAAATCACAGTATCTACCCATTTACTATATAGTTGACATCATAAAAATCACCATTTTTATTTTCACCTCTCATTAACTACAAAGAGTCTTTCAAAACATGCAACTAGACCATAGGTTTTACTTTGATTAATTCATTCAACCCTTATTCGACAATTAAAGTCCCATACCTTCAATCATCAAACAATCTAGGTTCCTTCAATCAAGAAATAACCATTTCTTCTTTGTTCTATAAAATAAAGTCCCACACCCTTACTTTACAAAAAAAAATAAATATATTTATTTATTAAATCAAAGTCACCTACTTCAATCCATAAATAAATTCCTTTTCCTTCATTTTATAAATTAAATTCCCATACCCTTAATTTAGGATGGAACGAGAGGATGTTTTTCGCAGGACTACCCAAACTGTCGAACTTTATTTGGCCATATTTCACTCATCCAGACTCGAATTGAGTTGAAATTTTGAGGGTAGATGCATAACAAACCCTAGAACATCTCCATAAATTTTTAAATATTTTGGAGCAACACAAAGCCTAGTTCATCCCTATGTGTGAAAAATATTTTTGGCAAGTGACTATGCAAGGGTTTCATATAGGTTGAGTGCAAGCAGCTTCAGAGGTTGGTTTTCAAGGCCTTCAGGCCCTAATGGATAATATTTTTATGGTTTTTTCTCAATATTTTACCAATATATGCTCTAGGGGATCTAATATGGGTTATAAATCTATGTTTCAATAGATATTCATGATGTGAACTTGATTGACAATGGCTTCCAATTTGCTACACAAAAGAAAAATGAAAATCATACCTTTCCACGATATCTAGGGCATGGATTAAAGATATCATGAAATAAGTTTCAAGCATTTGATCAAGAAATGGCTCATATTTCAAGTGAATCTGGTGCTAAGGTACATCCACAAAATAAATTCACTGTGGAAACCCCTACCAAGGGTAAGAATTTCCAAGACTCAACTCCAAAAATGAATTTTAGGGATACCCTTTGTGGTGCACAACCTTAGCCTAATGCTAATATTAATATTAGGGCTTCTCGTAAACCTCTAAGAATGTCTAAAATGGATCTTAGGAAAACAAAGTCAAGATGTCTTAAAGTAGTTGATGGAACTCCTATTGTTAAGCTTTATATGGGTAACATTCAGATTGGCATTGAAGATTTGGAAAAAAATGACTAATTTATCATTTCATGGATTTTTGTCCCAGCCTATCTGCTTTCAAATTTTGGGCTACAAAAAGCTGAAAAACTAAAGGTGAGTTATCAATGGTAGGCCTTCTCAGTTTTTCCATGCTTCAAGAGATATTAGGCAAGGTGACCTCCTTTCCCCTTATTTATTTATTTATTATTATTATTGAATGCTTGGGTAGGACTATAACCAAAAAGAGAAAACAAAACCCTTGAGGGAGTTACCATTTCTTATGGAGCTAGACCTATCTCTCATATTCAATTTATTGGTGACTCTACTCTATTAGGTAAAGCTATAGTTAAGGAAGCTTCTAATATTAAGCAAATCATTAGCTATTTTTCTAAGGCTACCGAGAAATTGATCAATGAAGACAAATCTATAGTCATTTTCTTTCACTCCTCTACCAAACAGGAATCCATGGTCTTGGATAAATTAATATATATGAAGATCTCTCTTTCAATCACTTATTTAGGTATTCCCATAAATATTCAAAGACAAAAAAAAATATTGGAATTGTTTGTTGGACAAAGTCAAGAAGAAAATTGGAAAGTGGACCAATAGATGGCTTTCTTCTAGGAGTAGAATTGCCTTGGTAAAATTAGTCCTTCAAGCTATTCCTATTTATGTTTCTACCATGTTGAATATCCCAAAGGCTCTTATTCGATAACTGGATCAAATCAATCATCGGTTTGTCTAGAGTGGTACTTAGGAGAAAATAAAATGGGCCTTGGTGAAATGGGACACTTTATGCCTTCCTAAGAATGAAGGGGGTTAGGATTACGGTCTACTATTAATAACAACAAAGCTTTAGCTGCTAAATTATATTGGAGGATTTTGCATAACCCCAATGCTCTTTGGACCAATAATCTTCGTGTTAAATATGCTAAGAACAAAAGTCTTGAAGACCTTGTTCGCTATCAATTACCTACTAAAGGTTCTCCCATTTTAGTAGTTCTTAATACTGGTGAGGATTTGATAAAGAAAAAATTATTTTGGATCATTCATAATGGTCAACAAGAAATTTTTTGGATAGATTCTTTGAATGGTCAGAAGCCTTTGATAACTCAGTTTCTTGATTGGAAGCCTTGGATGGATGAGCTTCATTGAGCTAACTAGATAAAGGTGGCTAATTATTGTCGGTACCATACTGGTAATTCAAATATTGGTAGATATTGGATCCCTATTGAGGACTGGCCTATTCAAATACCATAAAGGCAAAGACAAGATATCCAATGCATCCTTCATATGATATTTCTCTCTTGGTCCCATGAAAAATATTGTTTTGGATGGAACAACAATACTAAGGGTGAGTATTTAGTTGCTCAAGGTTATTTAGCCTTATGCCATTTTAATCCCAACCAATCATCTAACATATTTTCTCAGTTGTGGGCTCAAAATCTCTGGCCTAAGGTGAGTTTCTTTACTTAGCTCGTATTGCATCACAGGGTGCTTACTAGTGAGCAACTTATGAAGCGTGGTTTTAATGGACCTTTTAGATGTGAAATGTGTGAATAGAATGTGGAAACTCTCAGCCATATTTTTACTGAGTGTACTTTAGAATCTGAGCTATGGATGAGAATGGCCACTTTACTTGGCTTATAGTGGTCCAATTTTTTTACTTTTGAACAACTTTGGAGGGATTGGCCTAAACAAAAGGGTGTTGATCATTTTATTAGGCAATTAGTTTAGATGGGTTCTACCATTCTTCTTTGGAATATCTAGAATGAAAGGAACAACCAAATTTTTAATCAAGATAGGAACGATATTCACTATATCTGGAAAAATACCATTACCAACTTAGTTGAATTAGTCCAACAACTCCTTAATCACCCCAAAAAATCCCACCAAATATGGGATCAAGTGATGCAAATATTGAATATTAACTCTTTTAAGGGCAACCAACTTAAAGGGAATGTGAGTAATTACAATATGGATAGAACAATAAATTGGCAACCTCCTCCTAAGGATTTTGGAAAAGTCAATATTGATGGAGCCTCTAGAGGGAACCCTGGAAAATCTAGTGTAGGAGGAATTGGTAGACTTTCAGATGGCTCCCTATTTTTTACTTTTGCTGATAATTTGGGTATTTTATCCAATAACCTTACTAAGGGATATGGTATCCTCAGAGGCCTTCAAGAGTCTACTAATGTTGGATGGGAAAAGGTGAGAGTTGAGGATGAATCTCAACTCATGATTAATATTTTGAAGACTCCTAAGAATCATAAGGTTGATTGGAGAATAAAAATAATTATTGATAAGATTCAATTAATCCAAAAGGGATTTTTGAAAGTTGATTACAATCATGTGGTCAGAGATTAGGACAAGAGTGCTGATGCTTTAGTTAATTGGGCTTTGGATAAAGGTGATATTACTTGGTACGACCACCCTCCTAGATGGTGGACTTCGCAAATAAGGGAAGCTCTTATTTCTATCATTTCTTTAGATGGCTCCAGTTTTGGAGGTACCTAGTTTCTTTTTGCTTTATTTTTGCTTCTCTTTGGTTCGGTCAGGGTATTTTAGTTCCCTAGCTCAAACTAATATTTCTTTTGTTTCCTTTGTTGATTCTTGCCTTAAAACTCTTTTGGTCTAGAAAGGTCATTGTTGTGTTAATTTTTTTCTTTTTTCTTTTTTCTTTTTTATTTTTTGTTTAGTTTTTTTATATGTGTGTGTATGCATTTTTGTTTTGTTTTGTTTTTGCATTTTTTTGTGTTGTTTTTTTTTTGTATTGTTTGTTATTGTTATTGTGTTTTTGTTGTTCTTGTTCTTGTGTTTTTGTTGTTCTTGTTCTTGTGTTTATGTATGTTTGTGTTAATTGGTGTTTTTGTGTTTTGGTGTGTGAGTGTTTTCTATGTTTTTATTTTTTTTAGTTGTCTGTTGTTGGTTTTTTTGTTTTATTTTTATTTTTAGGTTTTGGTTGTTTTTGTTTTTCATGTTTTTGTTGGTTGTTTCTTTGTAGCGTTCTATTGTTTTGTCATGTTTGTGTTTTGTTGTATTGTTCTTGTGTTTTTTTTGTGTGGTTTGTGTTGTGTTTTTTTTTTATCTTATTGTGTGTGTGTGTGTTTGGTTGTGCTTTGTCTTTTCGACACACTCAAGGATCATGTTTTTTTTTAATATTATTGTGTGTTTTTTTTTGTGTGTTCTTGTTTTTTGTTATTTCAGGTTTGCTCCTTGAGTATGTCAAAGGTGGTAGACCAGGTGCAAGCCTTGGGTGATTTTTACGAAAGAGATACCCCTGTCTCCTTGGTTCTTACCTGAAAGTGGCATCCCTTCTAGGATGTTTTCCACAAAAAAAAATTTACAAAACAAACTAATTACATTTATTTATTAAATCAAAGTCACCTACTTTAATTCATAAATAAATTCCTTTTCCTTCCTTTTATAAATTAAAGGCCCATACCCTTAATTTACAAAACAAACTAATTACATTTATTTTATTAAATCAAAGTCACATACTTTAATCCATAAATAAATTCCTTTTCCTTCATTTTATAAATTAAATTCCTAGATTTACAAACAAAAATAATTATATTTATTTATTAAATCAAAGTCACCTACATTAATCCATAAATAAATTCATTTTTCTTTATTTTATAAATTAAAGTCCCATACACTTAATTTACAAAAAAAACTATTTACATTTATTTATTAAATCAAAGTCACCTACTTTAATCCATAAATAAATTCTTTTTCCTTCATTTAATAAATTAAAGTCCCATACCCTTAATTTACAAAACAAACTAATTACATTTATTTATTAAATCAAAGTCACCTACTTTAATCTATAAATAAAATATTTTCTTTCATTTCATTTTATTAATTAAAGTCCCCTACCTTCTAATTAATAAAATAAAATAAATCTTCCCTTACATAAATAATGGAGTAAACTTTAATTATAAACTATATTGTTGGGTGCAACATACACAATTCCAATGACTATCAGCTATATTGTCACACACAATAATAGTATCTCACCCAACAAAGGAGATTTAGGTCTTCAAACATCCTGCAACTCTACGAGGACACTGCTGGTCAGAAAGTTAATTTCAGTAAAAGCAAGTTATATTTCTTGAACACCCCCATTCAGAGGCAAGGAAGGATTGCAAAAATTTTAGGGTGTGATATAGCAAACCTCCCCACTTCGTATCTTGGTCTCCCTCTTTTCATTGGTTCTACGAGAGAATCAATGTGGGACAAGGTTATTGAAAGAATTCAAAAAAAACTTGTTGGATGGAAAGGTCATCTTCTATCTCAAGTAGGAAAGCTGACCCTCTCTTCAGAGCATTCCAGTCTATTTCCTCTCTATTTTTAAAGCCCCTATGAAGGTTTTCTATAAAATTGAGAAACTCCAAAAAAGAATTTTTATGGACTGGATCAGAGGAGAAAAAAAGGATACACCTTGTAGGATGGACCAAAGTGTGCAGACCCAGGGAAAATGGGCGCTTAGGTCTGAGGAGAAGTGCTCATATAAATTTAGCTTTACTAGCTAAGCAGGTTGGCGTCTCATTTTTGGTGAAGAAAATGAATGGACAATTATCATCAAACGAAAGTATCTTCAAAATATGGAATTTCTAAGTGACTCAATTCCAATCAGAGGTTCTGCTTTTTGGAAAGCAATTCTTAATTGTAAGGAAATCATCAAAAAAGGTTTAAAATGGGTTTTAGGCAATGGTGTGAGAATAAATTGGTGGAATGACAGGTGGGCTAAGGACGAACCACTGACGTAATATCCTAACTTAGCCCGAATGAGAGATATCACAGAAGAACTCATTGGCAGAAAAGTCTCTAATTATATGGTTGAGGACAGAGGTAGAATGAAGTGGAAACAAATAAGAATTTAGGGATTTCAAGCAGAATCAAATGATCTTTGTAACATTCTCGGGCAACATTTTATCCCCATGAGACCCAAGGAAGATCAAGTGACCTAGGCTCCTCCTATGGAAAACGGGCAGTTCACTATTAAATCAGCTTACAAGCTTCTGCTTGATGACGAGGATTTTGTCCTCCAAAAAGACTTAGTTTGGATAAAAAATTTAATTCCAAAAATTGCAGTCTTTTCATGGTTGGTTATCCAAGGAAGAATTCTAACCATTGATAATATGATGTGTAAAGGTATTTGTATTACTAATTGTTGTTATCTATGCAGGGCTAATTGGGAGACCATTTATCACATTTTCCTTGAGTGCCCTTTTTCCTTGACTGTCCTAAGTGGGGTTTTTTAGGCCTTCAATATTTCATGGGTTAAACCAACCACGGTACTTGATTTGTTCATCCAGTGGCCTTACCCCTTTTCAAGCCAAAGACTTAGATACATGTGGAAAATTTATCTCAATCACTATCTTTGGCAGGTGTGGTTAGAAAGGAACCATAGAGTCTTTAATGAGTCTATCCATGATCATCAAACTATCATTGCCAGGATCCTATCCTTTGCTAACGAGAATGTGAACCTTATCCCTTTTGATAGCTGTAAACCTCATCTGCAGGAGACCACGATTGCTCAATATTTAAGCTTAACTTTGTTAGATGAGTCTGTGCCTAGGGTAGTCAACCCCAGAGCCAATGTTAAGTGGTCTCCACCTCCTAAAGGTTGGTTTAAGCTTAATTTTTATGGAGCATCTAAGGACAATCCTGGAAGAGTAGGCATTGGTGGCATTGTGCAAGATCATAATGGAAATATGATGCTTGCATTTTCCAAATATTTGGGAACAAGGACGAACAACGAAGTTGAAGCTATAGCTATGTGGAGAGGCCTTCAAATGACTCAAGACTTAGAAGGCAAATTGATTATAGAAGGAGAATTTATGCATGTTATAAATCTCCTCAATAATTATAAAACACCTCCTTGAAGGATTAAAACAATTATTGAAGAGGCTAGGATCCTTTTCTAGGGAAGACAGATAGAAAATCCCAACATGTCTTTTGGGAAGCTAACAAAATTGTTGATAAGTTGGCCAATTTGGGTGTCGATGGTGACAAACTTTTCAAATGGGAACACGGTGTCCCTAGTGAAGTAGAGGAGCTTATTCAACAAGAATACCAAGAATGATAGTCGAATTTACCAACAGGGAAGACACTGTAAGTTCAAAGGCTAGGAGTATTCTCGTCTCTTTTTTGAATTGGACTCACAATAAAAATTATCTGAGCTATCAATCTTCATGGATGTTGCTTGGAAATACCACAAAGACTAATGGGGATAATAACATGTCAGATAACATGGCTCCTAGTCGTCTTAGTAATTTGAGGTTGGTTGATAATCACAGGGAAGGAAAGAAACGACAATATAAGACTTCAAACCAAAGCCACGTGGACCACCAGATAGCCACAGCCATAATTCTAGCCAGCAGGTTCACTTCTCCAAGGCTGATTGGCCAAGATAGCATGTGGTACCAAAGATGTCATATACGGAAGAAAGTAATTACCAAATAATTATTAAGAGTAACTGTCAATACAAAGCTTGTGGGAGTTTTTTCAGTACTCTGCTATGTGTGTCTGTAGCTTTTTGTTTCTCCATTGTCTCAAGGAAGGGATCCATGTATGTTTCTTTTTTGTAATTATGATGCATGTGTGTTTTCTCGGGGTATACCCAAAATGTTGTATGGGAAGTTTCTTTTTGATAACAGGCTATGTGCCTTACCGAATGTAATGGCTTTGGCAGCATGTAGATTTTACATATATAGGATCCTTAGTAAGGATATGTTCATCAACAACTTTGGGCTGATTTTTGTAAAAGGTTTTGGGTCAACCTGTAAAACCCGGTATTAATACTATAGTATCTTATCTACCAAAAAAAAAATTAGGTCTTTAAACATGACAACCAAACCCTAGGGTGAACACCTACGAGGACCCATGAAAAGATTCACGGATACAAATCCAACGTTCAACTGATCAAGGTAGGGTTTCTACCAAAATAAAGGTCCTATTGTGGCCACATAACAAGGGGGAGTGGCATTGGAGCCACCATTGTCTAAGTGGCACTCATGGATTCATAACAATGGTCAACTATGGTAGTTAATCCTATGATCTCCCTACACAAGGCAACATTGACTCAAAGGAAGACAACAAGGTAAAGTTTACCATACTGACTATAATACTGATGTGAACAATACAGTACCCTCCCTCCAATAAGTGAAGCCAACTAATTAAGGAAAAACCACAATAGATGCCTAAAAAGGGCAAAATAATAATGAAGAGAGGGTTTAATCTCTAAGCACTCACACAACACCCTCGAGGTGCTACCACAATTACAACTAGTGTCAATGTGCACCAACCTTGGCATAAATCTCAATTATGCCACCATGCACACATCGCTAGGCTAAGCAGGGGAAAGGGTCCCGACTCTACTAGATAGGGGTGACCAACTTAAGACTCAAATAAGTATACTAAAAAGACAACACACAACTCTCTTGAGAAAAGGAAGCATTAAGAAGGAAAAATAAATAAAAGTTCCACTCCCTTCCAGCAAAGGGTGAATGTCTCATGATAATAACAACAAATATCAACTAAAGGAACATAGAACCAACCTGCAAATCCTTCTATGAATTCTTTCTTTCCTTGAGACATCACCTTCACCAATCTAGCTTGTTGATTTTGAGTTTTTCTTCTAGAGCATTCCTTGTCTATCCCCCTTTGCCTGCAAAGGTGTGCATGAGTGATTAACCCCCTTCCCTCACTTCACCTCTCTCTTAAACAACAAGCAAGTTTCTTCCTACGTCTTCAGTCTTGTCCTCCACAAGTTTTCTAGCTACCAACATTCAATTTTTACCTTCTCCCCTCTATTGCCTTACAAGTAATGCAATATAAAAATCGTTGTTTCCTTCTATCAAAACTTCTTCATAAATGAAGTTTTGACCCCTTTGCACCTCAAGGTTGGTAGGTTTCTGGCTTATAATATTATATATATAAATGGTTTTCTAATGATTAAAGAAAATCTAAAATCACTTAAACAAAGTCTTTCATAGCTTTTATTATTTTATTTCAATGAAATTCAAATATCATTAAAATAAAGGTTTCAAATGAAATACTGCCATCATTTAAAATAAACCACTAGTATTTATAAATGAAGTTCTATTATCATTAATAAACAACTATTATTTTTAAAAAGAAACTCTATTATTATTTTAAAATAAAACTTCTATTATTTATAAAATGAAACTCTTTTATCATTAAAAAATAGAACTTCTATTATTTAAAAAATGAATCTCTTTTATCATTTTAAAATAAAACTTCTATTATTTATAAAAATAGAGAGTGAGGTTTTAAGAAAAACAAGGAGCTCTCAAAGGCAATCAAATTATGCATGTTTTTTTATTTATTTTAATCACCAATGCAAATAGTGATGAAGTAAAATAAAGTCAAACATATGCAACAGACAAAGAGGGAATCTTTCCATCAACCTAGTCACCTATCTCAGCCCGAGAGTTTATGATGACTACTAGGCCATCAATTGAGGCTCAAGGTGGCTAGCTATTGATGATTATCCCTAACCAAATGCATGCCTATATGAAGGTATCCATAAATTTTACCCCCGAGTTGCATTAATCATCACTTCCCCAACCTCAAGTACCCTCGCTTCTAGTGGATGATTCTACTTCTTCCACCTAATAATGTACCTGATATTGCACATTGGGCAATATGTCAGTAGTACCATGAGCTTACAAATAAACTAAACATCACATTAGTTGGTTTAATTGCCCAAACTAGGTATTAAATAATCATTAATTAATACATTGTTTATTTGTGCTAAAATCCCACTAGGGAGGATCATGACTAAACACCATTCTGAGTGTTTCTAGTTTTACAAAAATAAGTAGAAATTACTACATTATATATTTTTAAACAATAAGGGAAAATATTTTTGCATATCATCCACTTTCTCCCAAGTGGCACTTATTTAAGAAATCAGTCCCACTGGACCTTACATTGCTCAAGAGTTCGGTCCCGCATAGTATTAGAATAGAACTCAAGAATTTTCACCGACATTACTTCAATTGCCTTTGTATTTTTTATTTACAATTTAGAAATATCCTACACATGTTCAGGATCAACAACATATTTCCTAAGCAAGGATATATGGAAGGTTTCATGGATATTTGATAGGTTAGATGGTAAGACAAGTCGATATGCAATCAGACTAATCTTCTCAATAATTTCAAAGGGTCCCATAAATTGAGGATCCAAATTTATGGATTTGATAGCACTCTTTCTCAGTTTTACCCTTCAAAACATTTTTCACCTACAGAGTACTCCCTTGGAATTCTCTTTAAATTGACATAACTTTTCTTCTTATCAGTAGCTTCTTTAAGCCTTCGGTTGATTACCTTCAAATGATTCTCCATTTCTTTGACCATAACTGGCCCAATAACTACCTGATATTTTAGGTTATCCTAAGACAATGGCATCCTACAATTTTGTCCATACAAGACATCGAAATGAGCCATTCCTAAAGAGGAGTGATGTCCATTATTGTAGGTGAAATCTACAATATGTAGGTAGTATTTCTAATGAGACTTATAATCCATGCAATACATGTGAATCATGTCCTATAGAACTTGGTTTACCCATTCTATTTGACATCTACCTTAGGGTGGCATGTCAAACTCATATTCAGCTTCGTGCCTATGCATGATGAAGGACTTTCCAAAATTTAGACGTGAACTTGGGATACCTATAAAAAATGATTACCTTAGTAAACCCATGCAATCAGAACACCTCTTTGGAAATTTTGTTAGCCACCACATGAGCATCATCCTTGATGTTCCTTGGTATGAAATGTGCAACCTTATTCAACCTATCGACTACCACCAGGATTACATCATGTTGATACCTAGTCTTGGGTAAACCTAGACTAGGAAAACTCCACTCACCCCCATTGTCATCTCATGCAAGTTCCTCTTCCCATATATACTACACTTCTACCTATACATTGGAGTATTGCTATCCATCATCTCTGATCCCATCACCTTTGCATCCTGATATCAAGCACATTCTAGCTTAACTCAACATCCTCGAGTTACATTTGAGCCATTGTTGTTATCTCATATATACTCACCAATCCACTGTATCTCGTACGTCTTCACCTCCACCTAGGTCTATTCCTCATCCTAGGTTTCATACCACATCCAAATCTTGACCCACTCCTCCACCATTCGATATCACGCCACCCACTTCCCACACACCTCCCACGAATCTCTACATCTACCCCACACCTATCCCGTATCCAGAATGTTTCACCATCTCCTTCACCAAGATCTCCTAGTATTACTTGAAATTAGGCTTATTGACCCATCGCATCCCAAACCATGAAATTACCATGAACACCAGTTCTGTATATACCATCGACATCCAGGTCATGACATTGAGGCCTACCGTACATTTGAAACCTTGGTAGATAACATGTTGATTGGTGATCACATCCCATAATTTGAGCATTCCCATTCATCCACCCAACTTTAGAGTCCCCCAAATTGCATTTTCCCCTAAAATTTACCATCATGTGAATCCTTGATAGCGCCATCCCACTAAATTCACCATATTTCCAACTATAAAAACCATCAAAGCCCAAGCAACATCATCACTTCACCTCCCCGCTCACAACCTGACCCATGTCACTTCAACCGTTAGTATTTTCTTTTCATATTTATCCTTACCTCTTCTTCTACTTCTTCTTCTTACTTCCTCACGTAATTGTATGGTCACGCTTCGAGCAGCTACATACCTATGTTGATCTATTTACTTTCTTCTAACTTCATTGGTCTTTGGTAATCCCCTCATATTGTTGGTTACCAATGCCTATTTCTTCTCACTTCTTCCATTTGTAAATCCCATCTTATCATCCTTCTTATTTTTGTTATTATCGCATGTATTTCCATAGGTCACAGTTTACTCGCCTATTACACACACACCCCACACACTACGGCAACCATCATCACACACACCTGTTACGCACACACCCCACATGTTGGGGCAACCATTATCACAACATCTCATTTTTTCATGATGATACACCATACTCATCTGTAGTTAAGTTTTCCAAATTGTCCCCTCTACACTTCATAAGCTTCCTCTTGTAGATATTGCATTCCCGCACTTGCATCATTTACATTATACCCATCGCATATATCCATATGTTTTTCATTATAATATCATTTCAAGTTTGTATATTCTTCCCCCAAAAATGCACCGTTAGCAGGAATAATACATGCACTTGTTAGCATCACCACCTGGATGTCCATTCTCACTTTTCAGGATTAGGGTATACATAGGTATCGTGTTAAGCTTTGACCACTCACTAGTTTATTCAATCAAATGTCATCTCTAGTTGACAGGTTTTACACACTCCTTATAGTTCTTTAGGTTGGTTCAACTTCTCTCACAAACCATTCACACAGGTTACACATTAAACAAGTTTTGATTCTAGGAAAGATAACACCTTGCGTAGATATTACCATAAAGAAAATAGGTTCCCTCTACTCATCCTATCACTTGCATGGTCAACATATGACCTGGGGATAAACAAAGGGATAAGCATAAGAAAAAATAGGACAACCGAGCAGAAAACAAAAGACAACGTCCATACAAAAAAAAAGAGTAAAGAAAGAAAAAAAGCATGACAAAACATACATGAACAATAAATGAGGGGTAAAAAATAAGAGGAAAAACCTCCAGATATCACCATTGTTATGCTTCATCACCTTTGGTCCTTAGGTTTAACATAACATTATGGGACGATTTCCATCGCTAGTAATAGGCTCCAAGAGCTTGCCTACCAGTGGAATAGTCTTACAAGTGGTGACATAGCTGTCACATTAGCAACCTTCGTTTGTGCAAATTATTGTTTGCTTATGGATGAGCTGGCTAGTTTGGCCATGTCTACAAGAGGTTAATCCTACCTACCTCAAAATGGATAAATTAACCTCACTCATTTACACACACAAGTCCATGGTAGACTCTGAACCAGTCATATTAGTTATGAGTTACCACAAAAACTTGCACAGTTTTGGGTTTGATATTTGATTATCAAAACTACATTGGTCAAAGTTATTACATATACCTTATACCATCCTACATCACTGAGATTATAAAATGGATCACATTCACATAGGTACATGCAACGATACAAGTGCTTCCTTTGCTCATTTCAGTCTTCCCATACATGCATCATCACATCTATGTTACATTCACTTACTACAAATTGCATCGCATCACATAATATTGCATTGCATTAAACATACAATCCTTTACATCATTCTATAGTATATCTACACTACAGTATGATCATACATCTACACCCTACCACATATGTATATTCATGCATTATACATTTACTCAAACATTATACTATGCTATCTACGCAAACACAATTCAAAAATAATTCAAACACATTTAAATTAGGGTTTTGTATGAATCCTTCTTACATTTCGTTCATATTCCAAAATTAGGGTTCTATAAACCCCTTTTCTCACATGTGTTACATTACTTGTTTATTTCTTTCCAAAAGGCACATAAAATTAGATTTCTTTTACAAAATGCATCTTACTCTAGTGTTTTGCTTCCAAAAAGTATGTCTAGAGCTAGAATTTTATTTCAAAATATAATTTAGTTAGTTTCCTATGCTTTATACATCATCGTTAGAAAAATCAAGCCCACACGCACACGTGATTCAAAATAAGTGGTGAGATTGGACTTCATCCCCAATCCATCACTCGAGATAGGTGTGGCAAGAGCAGTACCCTCCATCATCTCACCTCCTTTAGACACCTAGTATCCATACGAGTGGCTTTCTAGAATTCATCACTGGAAAACCCCCCACTTTTGAGACTGTGCTCCTAGATTTCATCCCCAAAAGTTACCTTCGAAGTGGAATAGGATTAGATGCCTTCATCCATAGGGCTCACATAATTTGTGGATATGGTAACTATCGTTCTTGACTAAGCCCGCTCGAGGTTGAAGCGAAAGCATGGGGTTGTTGACCATGCCTAGCACATCTTAGACAGTGCCACCTCTTCTTGTGAGAGAATATAGCAAGCCCATTCCAGTATATTGAGTTCTCCCCTTTTAGGATATCATTTTTTTATCGTTCCTTCCATACATATCACCATTCGCACGCCGTGATATTGTTATTTTATCCATGGATGGAATAATAAGGCCTAGTTATTTTATCCATGGATGTAGCCCACATTGGATGAATCACGTAAATTTGCATCTCGTATATTACTTTATTCTTCTATGTTTTATTTTTGCATTTATTTATTGCTCATATTTTATTATTTAATCCTAACATAAAATTTATCATAAAATTCTATATATCCCTTTTTATCCCTACCCATGAAAATGTATATTTAGCTTACTCATAAGTCTTTAATAACCCATAATATCCTATAATCAAGGAAATATGTATTTATTATAGTACAAATTTGTGAAGTGGCGAGTTTGCAAAGATAACAAGGTGGCCTTGGTATCTCAAATGTTTCCCATCCCATGTATATCCTAGCTAAGAGTTAGGATCATGTTGAAGTTGCTAAATTAAGGCTTACAAGGCCTAATCTTGGTTACCTCTCCTTAAAGCTAGTGAATCCATTTAGGAAGTGGAGTTAATATGGCACACAAAATACCTTGGTCCTCATGTTGGTGAGATAATGCATTAGCAACTATATTTTCCTTGCCCTTATAAATTATTTGATAGTCATACCCTAGTAGTTTGATGACCCATTTTTATTGTTTAGGCATGAATACACATTGCTCAAGAAAGTATTTTAGACTATGATGATCTATTTTGATTGAAAATAATGCCCAATAATGTAAAGCCTCTAGTGATTAACAACATGCAATATTTCCATCATCTCCTGCTCATAGGTTTATTTGTCTAGGCTTTTACCATATAATGCCTTACTAGTGAAAGCCAGCAACTGTCCTTCTTACATAAGCACTACACTAATTCCACTTCTTGAAGCATCACTTTCATCCATACAAGGCTTAGATAAAATAGTCATCGCCAGTATAAGAGTTGATGTGGATCCAAATGAAGCTAATAATTGCATTAAAATGTAAAGCTTAAATAGGTCCATCTTACAACCAATTTCCCTTGAAATGAGCAACCATTTCCTTGGATTCAGTAACCAGTTTCCAAATTGGGAAGATAAGCTTTATCTAGAATGCTCATTCATGGGATATATTCTTATCCTTATAACTTACAATATCCCTCTAGAAGATATTGGGGACAACTAGGTCTAAAGACTAAATCCAACATGAGCTCATAAAGCCCACATTTTATAATTTTCTACAAATTGTTTATTAGCCTAAAATAAGACTAAGTCCTAATTTCAATAGACTAAGCTTGCTTAAATTATTCCTCATCATACCTTCCAACAATAGAAGCATTGGAATCAAATGCTTTTGAAAATTAAGGGAAGTCACGAGACATGTGATAAGCAAAAATATAGCAAGCTTGATGTGAAAAATAATCTCAATGGACTACAAGGTATGAAGTAATAGAGCCTTATCAAGTTTGTTGAGTCTTCATATCAAAAATTGTGTTAGCATCAAGTGAAATTTGAACATCTGGTACCACATCAACAAGAGTTGATTCCAAGGTAGAATCATGATATGGCTTGAGGATATCCACATTGATGGCATCATGAATACTGAGATGTGTTAGAATATCAAGGTGGAAGACGTTCTTAGAAACCTACTAGAGGATGGTAAAAGACCCATAGCAAAGTGGTTAAATCTTGCTATGTACCTTTTTTTTAAAACATCGCTTATCCAAGTAAATCTAAACTTTATATTCAACTTGAAAATGATGAGGGATATGATGTTTGTCCATTTGTTGTTGTTGAGTCTTCTATAGAATCTAAACCACCTATGATTAAAGGCTCTACAAATACTGAATGAATGAGTTAGCCTTGTCTTGCTCTTTTTTAATGTGATTGGTAGCTAGAGAGGGAAAGGATGTAGGCAACTTATATGGAGCTAAGGGCTAGAATCCAATATAAACTTCAAAAGGAGAATGTTTGGTGGATGATTTAAATTCACTACAGGAGATCGATAATGGACTCCAAGGGTAAAATTATGAGACAAGACATCATACAAAATACACCAGTAAAAGAAACCTACAAATACTTCCTTTCATTATCTGAATTCACATCCCCTTCCAATAGAGTCTCCCACTCCTTATACTCCCCAAAAGGAAAAACCCTAGCCTACGCTACCCCCTTACTATTTTTAGTCACTTTCTATTTTTAGCAATTCAAAAACAAAGCTTGGATAGCATTCAAAATAGAATCATGCACCCGTTATTCAATAATACCCACTACCCCTCGATAGTAACCCCACTCTAGTTCTACACTAATAGTTATGATAATTTTTTAGTTGTGAAAATTAAAAATTACATTAAAAGCTAATTTTAGATCTCCTAGAGGCATTTTTGCTTCGAAAACAATTGAGCCACTTTTCTTAAGTTCTTCATGCAATTTTTCATGTTCTAAAAAAAGAAAGGGGCAAAATGAACACTCGGAGCAAAAGTTATGGGCCCTAGCAAGGTGCATCATTATCCTCTGGTTGAAAATGAACTCATATCCTATGAGTTATGCTGATGAAATACCTTGAGCCTGTCAATGTCAAGCCTTTTTAGTTCCTCCTCAGAAATCCAAGTGTTATCAACCTGAGATAAACCTTCCCACTGTACCAAGTATTTTCTATAGTTACCATTATGTGTGGTGATCACTTTCTTTTCAAGGACCTGCGCAATGCATTCCTTCTTCTTCTTAGGGATTTGCTTCTCCCAAGCTATGGTGTTTGCCTCTTCAAAAACTATAATATCGCCATGAAATTCATATAAATCAGAGACATTGAAAATTGGTGAAATATCAAGGTTAACTGGCAATTCCACCTTATAAGCATTATCATTCATTTTTTGTAGAATCCTGCAAGGGTCAATTTTCTTCATTTGTAAATTATTATACGTCCCCTTGGTAAATCACTCATTTTGAAGGTGAACCATCACCATGTCCCCAACCTGGAATATTTAGATGTACCTGTGCACATTAGTGGTCTTTTTATACTTAGTATTACTATTTTATAACTTATCTCTGATCTCTTTCTATAATTGTTGTATATGTTTAGCAAATGCTTTTGCATCATCATTAACATGCTCATCATTGGTTTTCTAGCAAGCAAGAAAATGAGCCATCTTATAAAACCTATCTACTACAAAAAATGGAATATTTACCTCACTAAGTACTGGGTATCCTATCACAAAATCCATGCTCAGGATGGTCCATGATCCTATGGTAACTAGTAAGGGTGTATACAACCTTGTCTTTTGTACATGGCATTTAGCCACCTGGCACACTCTACATCTAGACACAAATCAAATTACATCTCTCTTCAACCATGGTCAATAGTACTTTTCCTATACAAGATAAAATATTTTTTCTATGCCAAAGTGTCCTATCAAACCACCACTATGCATATCACAGATGATATTCTCTCGTATGGAACCAAAAGGTATGCACAATTGTTTCCCCTTAAAAGATAGCCATCCTGCATAACATACTCAACAAATATTTGAACAGACTCACCCATAATTAGAGTTTTATACTATTGTACAATACTTTCAAAATTTGCATCATATTCATACAAATCCTTAATTCCCTCAAACCCTACCACATTATTCTCCATGGTGGTTACCAATAGTACTCTCTTGCTTAATGCATCAACAACCTTATTCTGCTTACCAGACTTGTGATTCAACACAAATGAGTATTCTTACAAAAAGAAGACCCATTTGGCATATCTACTATTTAATTTCTTCTGAGAATTTACCTACCATAAGGCTTCATGATCAATGTACAATGCAAACTCCTTGGATAACAAATAATGTCACCAATACCTCAGTGCCTGCACAATTGCATAATATTCTATATTATAAGTGGAGTAATTATTTCTTACCTCATTCAAATTTTCATTGAAAATACTACTGGCCGCCCCTCTTGGCTCAACACAATGCCAATCCCCACATGCAAAGAATCATAGTCAACTTCAAATATTTTGTTAAAATTAGGTAATACTAGCATGGGTGCTTTTGAAACCTTCTTCTTCAAGAGTTCAAAACTTTGAGTTGCTACTTTTGTCCATACAAAGTTTTTTCCCTTCATACACTCTTTTATGGGTGCCAGAATGCTGCTAAAGTTTCTAATGAACTTCCTGTAAAAAGTTGCCAAACCATGGAAACTTCTCACCTCTATTACACTCCTTGGAATAGGCCATTCAAGAATTACCTTCATATTTTCCTCATCCATATTTAGGCCATCCTTGGAAATTACAAAGCCTAAAAACACTAAACTTTCTTGAAGAAATCTACACTTCTTCAAATTAGCATACACTTTCTCTTTCCATAGTAGCTCTAACACCAACCTCACATGGTGCAAGTACTCTTCTTTAATTTTACTAAAATTTAAGATATCATCAAAATAGACAACCACAAACTTACCAATGTATTCCCGTAGCACTCGATTCATCAACCACATAAAGGTAATGAGTGCATTTGATAATCCGAATGACATCACCATCCACTCGTACAACCCATATCAGGTTTTGAAAGTAGTCTTCCACTCATCCCCCTATTTAATCCTAATCTGATAATAACCACTCTATAGATCAATCTTATCGAATTAGTTAGCCCCTACTAATACATTCATCATATCATCCACTCTAGGTATTGGGAACCTGTACCTGATAGTAACTTTATTTATGGACCTGCTATCTACACACATCTACAGAGTTAACAAGTTGGGAGTTGCACAAGGACTCATGCTATCCCTTACTAATCCTTTCTATATCAATTCTATCACTTGCATATTCAATTCTGCATTCTAGATTGGGCTCAACTGATAGGTTACCTGGTTCAAAAGAACTAACCCAAGAATTAAATCAATGTGATTTTGAATGTCCCTCTTTGGTGGTAACCCATCATGTAACTTATCTGGTATGATATCAGCATACTCCTTCAATAACCTGGATGCTTCAGGTGGTATAGGAACCTCCTCTACCTCTATCTTCTTCACCATCAATGCATAGCATCAACCAAATTCTTGTACCTCTATGATAAACTTCTTTGTAGTCAACAAACTCTCACTCTACCCTTCTTCTTGAAGAGGCAACAATACTACCTTGACACCATCCTTCCAAAATGTGTATGTATTTTGACCCCCATCATGGACGGTATTCCTATCATACTGCTAAGGCCTCCAAAATAGTATGTGACATGCATCCATAGGAATCACGTCACACCAAACTTCATTTTTATAAGTATTTCTCATTGATAATTTTACCAAACATCTCTTATCAATAGTCACCTCATTTTATTTCTTGATCCATGAAATGCGATAGGGGTGTGGGTCTCACATATTAGATTCATTTTATCTACCATTACATTAGAGACCATATTCTCACAACTACCACCATCAATGATTACTTTGCATACCTTTCCTCATGATGTGCATCTTGTGCAGAAGATATTTGTTTGTATCCAGGACTCACCACCCTCATCTGCTTGCATTTTCACCTTCCTTGGAGCAATCAATGTTCTCTTTATCATGAGATTCTCACCTAGGTCTACAACAACTTTTGTCTTAGTTTCATCCTCTTCCTCAACCAGGTTGACTCTAGCATGTCCTCCCTGATTCCTCTCTTTAGCATCATAGTGGGTGCACTCAAATGATTTATGATATTCTTCACCACATCTAAAATAGGTATATGGCTTCCATGATCCATTCCTAGTTTGACCTCTCCCATTACCTTGACCTCCTCTATTTCATTTTCCTCTTTGATAGGTACCATGATCTTGCTTTGTCTCTTCTTGTTTCTTTGTATTTTAGGATTCTCCCTTTGATGAGCTAGATCCACCACACCCCCAATTTGGAGAAGATACTAATCCCTTATTGAGAAACAATGGTGAAATTGTTCTATTGATCAACAATCCATTACATAGCTTTATAGTTCTTGAAAGAACTAAAAATAGACACGGTGGTTGAGAGAAATCCTCAAACTTATTACAACAAACTAACTTAAAGATAGCTCTTATCCTAACAACATGCTAATCTTGTACTATGGTCAAACATTGATCAACCAAGCCAAAACCTCAACGTATGCTAATCAAATTAACTAGAAATATGTAAATCAAAACATTAAACTAAAACTAAATACTAGGACTTAATACTTAGGACTAAGGAGGCAATGTTGAAAATATTCCAACATTCTCCCCCTTGATGCTAAAGACACTCATGCAAGAGTTCTTTAAGCATCACAGTGTTGGAAGAAAATATTTCTCTTACGTTTCCTCCAATCTTGAATCAAGAAATTAGAATTTACAAAATACTTATGGTGGCACTCCTTCCACTCTTCATGTGGAATTTCTTGCAAATGCTTGAGTGCCTTCTTTTGTTTATTAGCTCCCCCTTCAACAAAAGTATCTCCTCTTGTGGTTTTCAGCAACCACTCTCTTACATCTTTATCATTATGGTCTTTAAACCATGCTCTCACATTTTGATCTTATTTTACATCTTCAACACTAAACAATACTCCACATGAGTATTTACAATTAATCATCTCACATATATGATTATACCATACAACTCTTTCACATATTTCCACACAAAAGATAACAACAAATATGGCCATATAATGACCAACTACATATGCAACATAAAGTTGCTCCTCACACAAATATTCTCTCACAACAATGACTTTACAAGAATCCTTCTCCCAAGGAATTTTGAACACATCATTTTGATCCATGTGACCCAAGTTCTCCATCACTGTATTCTCTCCAAGAAGACTCTTCATAAAAGTTGTCTCAATGAGACAATCACCTTTCTTTTCATTCTTGCTCACAAAAAACAAATCATTAATCATAAAAATATTACCTTTAGTATGAGTAGATTTGGTGCTTTCCATAAAGCTATTTTGTAGCAGTTCTCCTTTATTGTATGGTGCTTCAAGATCAACCATCAACTCTTCACTAATAGTTCTCCTCCTTTGTTCAATCCATGTTGGTGTGTTGAAACACCATTCATTTAAGCAATCATACATAGTTGCCTTTTCAAGACAACTCTCTTTCTGCAATGTAGTCACTCCAAGCGAGTGATCATCATCCATGACTGATGTTTTCTTTGCCATTACAACAAGAAAATCAGCAATCTCATTTCCATTTTCTGTTTCTATCCCATTTGCCCTCTCACTTTCCATATCCCAAATAAGAGAGTCTTGTGTGTTCTTTTCTTCACACAACACATCCTTCACCCTTGATGAGTGATCTTCTAACAAGAAGCTTATAGCTTCCATTTCCTCTTCATCAAACTTTTCTTGTGGATCAACATCCCACATCACTTCATTTGTTCTTTCAAGAGAGCACACATCCATTCCAAGTGAATGGTCTTCAACAAAAATAAGCCAATAGTCTTCCATGAACATTGCTTTTCCATCATCATCTTCTTTATTCTCCTTCATGAGAATTGTAGGTGCATTCTCCATAATACACTCTTCATTTATCTCCTCCAGGAGACATTCTTCATCATACATTTCACTTTGATGGTCTTCAAGCAAGGAACACTCCAATGTGAGTGTTTCTCTTCCTTTATCTTCAAATTCTTCTTCCTCTTTGCTATCAATGTGAATGCTTTCAAAGCATACCATTCCTGCAAAAAATTCTTTAGTACAATTTTTCTTTTCAACTTTTTCTCCTCCTAAAAGAAATAATTGACTATTACAATTTTCCATGCCATTACAAGACATGTCTGCAACTATGGGTGTCTCACAATAACTCTCTCCAATGAGAGCTATACAAGGCTTCTTCGCCTTCTCATCCTCTTCTCCATGAAGGGATTCCTCATCTTCATATCTCTTCTCTTCAAGAATTTCATCATCACTCTTTTCTTCAAACATGTCTTCCTCTTCAAGGAAGAATTCACCATCATAAGAATGTATGTCTTCATATGAGTCTTGAAAATACTCTTCAAAAACTCCTTCAAAAGGATCTAATTCAGAAAATTCTTCAAGGAAGCAAGGCTCCTCCTTGCTTAAACAATATTCATGATTGTCACACATGGCTTTATGGGTATCCTCATCAAACCCATAAGCATCTTTCAACACTTTCCATGCTTTTGTAGCTGATCTACAACTAGCAATGAGAGGAAAACCATTATTTTCCATTCCTCTCCTCAAATCCGAGCTAAGCAATTTGCATATTGCTGCTCCTTCTTCTCTTTTATCTCCTCCCCTTGTAGCTTGCTCCAAGAGGGTTTCTCATAGCCTTCTTGAACTATATCCCATAAGTCTTGAGCCTTCAATAAGATCTTCATCATTATGCTCCAAATAGCATAATTATCTCCATCAAATTTTGGTACAGCCAAGTCTGCATACATGGCTTCCTTTTATTTACCAAAGTCTCAAGCACCCAATTTATCATAAATCGGCCAATACTGATTGAAACAAACTAAAATTTTTCCTATAGACTTCTGATATACTTATCTAAAAATCCACTAAATTTTAGATCCAAATTCACAAATGAGAAATATGTGATCAATTTACTTTTGCCCTTTCTATCACAATTTCGGATCTAGGATTGTTGAAGGAAAAATAAATATTCACATACATTAATCAATACAGATCCAAATGACCTAAAATTTTTTTTGAATTATGATTTTATCTAAATAATATTTCTCCCAAAATTTGAGAAGCAAATACCCTGTATTCCACCTTATACAACCATTTTATTGAAAAACTAAAAATGCTAATAAAATCAGAAAATTAGCTCCAAATCACCTACAATTTTGACTTCATCCTCTTGATACAATTACCTAACAACCCTCAAAATTTCATAATCAAATACCTCAGGATTCATGAGATATTAATGATTTACTCGAACTCTTCCTTACAAATCTGTTGAGTGCTGGCCACTTGAGTTTCTCTGACAAAGTGTGTGCTTTAGATCTCTTCACGCCACTCTCCAAAGTTTTTGATCCGTCTAAGAAAACCTGCTCTGATACCAAATGAGAAACAATGGTGAAATTGTTCTATTGATCAACAATGCATTACATAGCTTTATAGTTCTTGAAAGAACTAAAAATAGACACGGTGGTTGAGAGAAATCCTCAAACTTATTACAACAAACTAACTTAAAGATAGCTCTTATCCTAACAACATGCTAATCTTGGACTATGATCAAACATTGATCAACCAAGTCAAAACCTCAACGTATGCTAATCAAATTAACTAGAAATATGTAAATCAAAACATTAAACTAAAACTAAATACTAGGACTTAATACTTAGGACCAAGGAGGCAATGTTGAAAATATTCCAACACTTATTCCTTCTTCTATAATTACTTCTCTTATACCTTTATTCGGCCCTCAACACCATCTGATACACACCTTATATGGTAAGGGTACGATGCATACTCAACTCATCTTGAATAACACAACTTAGGCCATTTACATACCTTGTAGCCCTTTGCTCTTCGATCTCGTTATGCTCCACATAAATAGATGGCTTTTAGAACTCATTGGTGTAGTCCTCGATGCTTTGGTCCTTCTGTCAAAGGTTCTGAAATATATGAAATAAAGTTTGGGAATAGTCTACGGGCACAAAATTTTCTTGCAACTTCTTCACATCATACCAAATATATTAGTAACAAACCTGCAAATGCTTCCTTTCATTATCTTAATTCACATCCCCTTCCAATAGAGTCTCCCATTCCTTATACTCCCCAAAAGTAAAAACCCTAGCATACGCTACCCCCTTACTATTTTTAGTCACTTTCTATTTTTAGAAACTCACTTGCTATTTTTAGTAACCCTAAAAAAAACTTAGATGGCATCCAAAATATAATCATGCACCCATTATTCAATAATACCCACTAATCCAAGGTAGCAACCCCACTCTAGTTCTACACTAATAGTTATTATAACTTTTCAGTTGCGAAAACTAAAAATTATATTAAAGGCTAAATTTGGGCCTCTTAGAGGCATTTTTTGCTCTAAAAACAATTGGTCCACTTTTCTTAATTTCTCCATGTAATTATGCACATTTTTAAAAAATAATGGGGCAAAACGGACACTCAAAGCAAAAGTTATGGCACTGGCAAGGTGCATCAATGGAGCTATGAACTGCTTTGTTTTATGCATGCTCTATATGGATGAGGCTCGAATCCCACTTAGGTAGACTAGAGTGGTGATAGATCCTCAAAATTTGCACAAGTGTACAATTAACTACTTCTATATTCACATATGACTGAGTATGATAGGCAATGGAGAAGTTAAGAGATACTCCCAAAATATTCCATAAATATTGCTAAAAGTGCCCCACAAATCATGAGTCTCGATTAGAAAAAATTCTATTGGAAAGACATAAAGAGTGCCATACGGTGTTGAAGAATATTTGAGCTAAGTTATGTGTAAAATTGGTCTTGTGACACAAAATGAACTTAGCTATTTTTTTGAATCTATCCACAACTACAAAGACACAATCATGTTGTCTAACTATCATGGGAAAACCGCTCAACAAGTCCATGGAAATGATTTTCCAAGGATGAGAAGGAATGGACAATGGAATGCTGAGGCCCAATTTCCTGTTAGCTAACTTTGAATGGCTATAAATTTCATATTACCTAAAAAAGCAGAGAATATATCACTGCATATGAGGCCAATAAAAGAACCTTTGTATATGATGTAGAGTATTTTGTTTTTCGAAGTGTCCCCTATAGAGCATGGAAGGTGCCTATTTCAAAAGATATTTTCGATGCTCCTGAGGTACACAAAGTTTATCCAACTTGTAGAGCAATCCTTCCTTAATGTAAAAATATTGAAAAGGACTTAAATTTTATGAGGGAGTATGCAAAAGTTGTTGGTAAACTTTCTCAAAATCTAGATCAATAGGATACAATGTTGGCCATGTTTGGAAACCAATGGGGTAAGTGGTCACAACTGTCAAGGCTTGAGCTACTAGAGGGTGACTCAAATAATCTTCCATTGTGTTACTTATCCCTTTATCGTATTTTACCACCAAGTAAAACTATTGCAAATAAGATGCCCACTTCATGTGATGAGCTTCCTCATTCTTTTTTTGTGATTGAAGAAACTTAAGGGGCATGTGATTAGTATGCACAATTATTTCCTTTCCCAAAATGTAATGCCTCCAATACTTTATAGCTTGCACCAAAGCATACAAATATTTATCGTAAGTGGAATAGTTCTTGGCAGCTAAAAATATCTCAAAGTGATAGGCCACTAGATGACCATTCTACTTTAGTATGACTCCAAGAGAAAACTATCTTTATCTCAAAAATTTGGGAAAGATCTAGAAGGACTAGGATAAGTGTTGTACATAGTTTATGTTTTAATGCCTCAAATGAATGAGCTTAATACTTTATCCATTGAGGCTCAACTTTGGCTTTCGTTAAGTGATGCAATGGAGCAACAATAGTAGAATATCTTCCAATGATCTTGCGATAGAAATTTGCAAGTCCAAGATGTTAGATTTTGAAGCTAAATACTTAAGATAATATAACAACAAGATCTAAAATAAAGTTGCGATATGAAATATGAGATAATGGCAATATCTAAACATATAAAACTCATAAATAAATTCAACAATAACTCATAGAATTACCATTAACAAATGATCACAAAAATTGTATCTCCATTGAATAAAGATCTCAAATACACCATAGATACATATATAATGGAATGCGACTTTTCATATGGAGCACTCTTGGCCTTCACTCTTCTAGAGACTCTTCATTTTCCTATTCTATGGACTCATGTGCACATGGACTAATATGCACATTTACATTACCAAAATACTTTTGACACTCTAATAATACTTATGCATTTATTACATTGCATAAATTAAATACTCAAACTCTAATCTAGAGATGTATCCAAGGTTGTACATTAGCATGTACCTAATAATATAATATATTATAACACCCGATGTATTATATTATTTGGTTATTGAAGACTTTAGTTTCCAATATGGTTCTTCATATTTTAACTCGCTTTGCACTGTATGCCTTATTTATTAGGTTCTTTATCTTTTAGCTTATATTCACCATCGATGTCGGTCTTTATGATTTTAGATGATATCACATTGTCATTTGATTCCTGTAAAAATATTTTCTCTTTGCATATCACAAATATTATTTTATACAGAACCTTTTGAGTATTCACTTATAGCATTATGATAGGACCCTGAATTAGATGAACTTGAAGCATCAATATTGCATAAAGAAAAAAATATTTTTTCTAAAAATGATTCATCAATAGCTGCTTTCTTCTTAAGATATTCAATCAACTCCTTTTTTTTCAAGTTCTTCTCTTTGAGATGTTTAAGTGTAAGCAATGCCATGAATATTATACTAGTAATGTTTAAAAGAATTATAACACTCTCTTTGTCATTATCAATAGTTTCAAATATTCTTGCATGCAGATAGTATTCTAATGTTTTAAAATTTTCTTCTAATGCTTCTTTGTAAATGAGCCTTGAAACTAAGTCTAATTTTCCTTTCGACCTTTCAATCAAATTTTTGATTCCATATTTTATAACCTTTACTCTTCCTTTTCTAATTTCATTTTCCATTTTATTATTCAATAAAATTTTTGGAGTAGACATCCTTTTAGCTCCTTAGTATTAAGTATTGACAATAATTCTTGATAAAATCTTTTCCTTTTCAAAAACATTGAGGTTGACTACCTTATGACTCCCTAGTTTTGAATATATTGTCTTTCTAGATAAAATCTTTTCAACTTCTAGATTTTGAGTTGAAATTTGAGCATATGAGCAAATACTATTTGCAATTCTTCAAGTTCTCTACTTTTTATTTCTTCTTAGTTTTGGGCGATATATTAAGAATAAATTTTCAATTGTTAATATTAAAGTTGGCAACCTTTTATCTCCCTAGTTAGACTTGTCAAATAATACTTTTGAAGTAATTTCAGTTTTTCAAAACTTTAATATTTATATCTCTTTAATTCTTGAATAAGAGACTTAATATCAATGCAATTTTCAGTTTTCCAAAAACTTATGTTGAATTCCTTTTATCTTCCAAGTCTCAAAAATATAATTTCTTTAATTCTAAATTTCTCAATCCTATGTTGGTGTTGAATTCCTTATAACTCCAAATTTGGAAATTTAGAAATTCTATAAAAAGATATTTGCAAGTTTTGTATTACTAATATGATGTAGAAAACCTTATTTCTCCAAACTTATCAAATTGCAAATATTTCAAATTGTTTTATAAACTCAAATAATCAAATTACAAAACTTCAAATTAATTCTTTTAATTCTTCAAATCAATTTTTTTTTGCTAGGTAAAATTGATTAAATGTAGGGTTTAAATGGGCCCCAAACCCAAGTACATAAATTGGTAGCTAAACCAATAGCATAATATGACATAGGCCTGCATATTGGCCAATAAAAACCTAAAGAAAAAGGTCCAAACAACAACAAAGAAGGCTAGATGGATGCCTGATGTCAGAAAAACAAAAATGTAGTTCAAGCAATACCCATGTAGGGGTTGCTTAAGATAAGTAACTATCTGAAAAACCTGTAAAGGAGCTATGACAAAAACCCACATGGGAGAAGCTCGCAAAAGATCTATAAAAACTATAATAGATATTGTGGGCCAGGGCATAGGCAATGACTCATGATCAAAAACAACATCCTTCCACTTGAAAATATTCAAATTATTTGGGAAACTCTGAAGCTCAAGTTTTCAATTATGATGATCTCTTTGCATCGCTCACCCTTTCACTACGTTATATCACCTTAGCCATCAAATTAACAATAAATCTGAAATAGAGGTTACACACAACAACATAATCATTATTCCACAAAATGACAAAGGATTCAGTGATATATTTCTCAGCCTCCTTTGAACTTGCTTAGAAACATAATGAGACCATGAGCTTCCATAAAGGTGTGAGACAAGGGATCAAGCTGAAGGATAAATGGCTCAAGTAGGGCCATATTGGAAAGACTAAGAAGAAAGGAAGACCGTAAAAGCTTTTTACTACCTAGAACATACAACAGTGAATAAAACTATACGACAATAGACTGACACAGACCATGGATGTAAATATAGATTTTTTTAGTACAATAGACACCCTTTCTCGAAGCTGAGTTGGTGTGATTAGTAGACCATGTAATAATTCTCCATAGGGAACCAACACTAGAAAAAATAAACTTTGCACATGATAGGGCTGGGATAGGATTAGAAGTTCCAAATGACTGAAATAATGAATCTCAAAATTCACAAGAAAAAAAAATTAAGCATCTCAAGACTTGACGTATATTGATATTATTTGATAACATCCAATTGCATAGCCTAGACCTACTCAGGGAATTGACATACTTGAAGAAGACAACCATGAGGTAAACTCACTGATAGGGCCTAACTTGGGACATTACATACTTCACAGAAAGGAAATGGGAGAACCAAATGCCAACAGTGATAGCAAGGCAGAGAGTCACGTTAATCAAAAAACATTGACCATAATAATTGGAACCAAAGAAACACATCATGCTAAAAACGATAAAGTCAGGATTGGAGAATTTGAACCGCTAAAACCTGTGACCACAAATTTCAAACCAAGTCATTATTAGTAGTATTTAAAACTTCTTGGGGAAATATTTCTTTCCAAATGGATAGATATTTATGGATAACTCCCCAAAGGGCAATAATATTTGTAGGTCTATGAGCTTCATGGTATACATGGTTGATAGAGATCATTAAAATTTTGGGATAGCTTGCTTCTTAGATTCCTGAACAATAGTTTTGGCATTCCAAGATGACACCCTATTATTTTTAAAAGCATTTATAATGTTCAAAGAATCTCCCTCAATAAAAAGGTTGTCTCTATAATCCTTGAGAAGATCTAGCCCTCTCCACAGTGCACGACCTTCAACAAAATGATTTATTTGGTACCCCATATACTTAGCATAAGCTATAATAACTTGACCATTGTTATCTTTGATTAGGCCACCTGCATGAGCATACCCTAGGTTTCCTTTGGAGGAACCATAAAAATTAAGTTTCAGCCACTCACTTGGAGGAGGAATCCAATGGGCACCCACTATGGTATGGGAGACTGGTAAACTAGAATTGGATTTTCAAGGAATATCTAAAGAAGAGAATAGAGTAGACTCCAATATAGAATCAAGTGGTTTGTGATAAGGCAAGATATGGGAATTCTTTATAGTAAAGGCAATAGCTTTGTTGGCTACATATATGGGATACATAGAGGAGGAAGAGAAAACTCGACTATTTTTTCAAGCCACAATTGCCATAAGATATGATGAAGGCTCACTTTTCATAAAGAATATAATCTAAGATTTTTGAATGGAGCATGCCATTGGGTGAAAAGGTGACTCAACGAAATAGGAGGAACCCAAGAGATATGAAAAGTGGACATAAGGTGATCCAAAGCTATATTGGAGAAATGGAACTATAGAAGAAGGTAATTGGTAGATTCCCAGGCATTCATGCACAAATAGTATCTATTGGGGATAGACATGCCCCTTTTCATAATGTTATCAATCATTAGAATCTTATTTTGAATGGCCAACCAGCTGAAATGAGAAAATTTTGATAATCAATAGTCATATCATGAGCATATTTAATAGTGAACAATCCAGAATCAGTTTCTTTCCAAAAAGGAGAGTTAGAGGAATTACCAGTGGGGATGACTGTTGTATTTAGGATGGTTTTAAAAAATTTTGAGGTAGAAAATATTTGACCATTAGCACATGGAATATAAAAATGTTTCCAACACTTGGAATCCGATGAAATGTCAATGAAATATTCAACCTTGCTATCAATTAAAGTGTCTAGGAAAGGTTGTATGATAGCAATTTTATTGTTCTCTAAAAGCGGTTGATTAGAAATCCACCTGTCAGTCCAAAAATTAATTTTTCTCCCTGTGCCTATTTGCCACCTTATCATCTTCTAAATAAGATATATGGTTTGGATAATTGATTTTTCAGAAAGTGGATCAATCTCTAGAAATATCATCATCCAGGAAATAGTGGTTTTGAAGATATTTTCTATTGATAATTGAGACCCATTCAAGGTTGCTATTGGTGAAAACCTTTCATGCTTGCTTAGCTGACAAGGCTATGTTCATATTAAAAACTCTTCAAAGCCTCAATCCCTCCTAAATTTTTGGGGATCACACCTTATCCCAACTAACCAAATGAAATATTTTTTAATCCTCAACACCTACCCATAAAAATATCTTCTAGATTTGCTCAATTTTCATGCAAATAATAGCAAGAAATTTGAATATGAACATGAAATAAATAGGAACACTTTGGAGACAAGCCATTGTCAGGGTGGCTTTGGCTACTTGAGAGAGGAGGGTCCCTTTCCAACCTGTAAGTTTTTTGTTAATTCTCTCAATAACATTGCTCCACATGGATTCTTTCAAAGCACTGGTGAAAAGAGGGAGGCCCATATATTGAGTAGGTAACTGAGATATAAGACATTAAAAAATACATTAAATATTTGCTTGTCTCTCTTGGGGATTGTTGATGAAATATATTTTGCTTTTAATGTAATTTATTTTCTGATTTGCAGCCTCCTCATAAGTATCAAGAATACTCTTAATGGCTTTTGCTTCCCACATAGAAGCATGAGTAGCAATGATGGTATCATCAACGAACTGTTGGTGAGATAGGGCTCTTAAATTGGATGCAACCTTAATGCCTAAAATTATGCCATTAGAGCAGGTATGTTTGAGTTCTCTACCCAAGGATTCAACAAGAATGATAAAAAGAATGGGGGAGAGAGGATATACCTGTCTGAGGCCCCTATTACTAGGGAAAAACCTTACTGTAGATCCATTGACCAGGATTGAAAACCAAGGATTAGAGATGTAATTGTGAACAAGATCAATCCATTACCTATGAAATCAAAATTTGAGAAGGAAAACAATCAGGAAATATATATTAACTCTGTCAAATACCTTATTCATATCAATTTTAAAAAACATGGTAGCTTTTTTGTTAAGATTGGCAGAATGAAGGACTTCATGTAACGTGATAACACCATTAGTAATATTTCTTCCTTTGATAGAGCTACCTTGACAAGGTTCTATGATCTGAGGAAGGATATCCTTGAGTCTTGTAGCCATGGCTTTAGTGAGATTTTTCTAAAGAACATTGTAAAGACTAATGGGTCTAAAATCTGACATAGATTTTCTAATAGGCCCTTTGAGAACCAAGGCAATGAAAGTAAAGTTGATACTCCTGGGTATAGATTTAGTTTGCTAAATTTCAATGATGGAATTACGAATGTTAGGCCCAATGATGTCCCAAAAGGTCTGGTAGAATCAAGGGGAAAACCCATTAGGGCCTAGGGTTTTATTAGGGTGCATAGAAAAATAACCTCTTTAATTTCATCAGGGGTGAGGGGTTTGATAAGAGTCAAATTCATATCTGAAGTGACCAAACTAGGAATATTGTGGAGCAATTGTCTACCAGCCTAGGCAGTATTTTGGGTGTTGGCTCCCAAAAGGCCTTCAAAGAAATACTAAGCTTCATTTTGTATCTCAAAAATATCCTTGATGATGGTGCCATCACTTCTTGTTAATTCTTTAATTTTGTTCAAACTTCGGTGTCTAAGGGTAGTGGCAATAAAGAATTTTGTGTTAGAGTCCCCCTCTTTGAGCCAAAGGGCCCTTGATTTTTACCTCCATAAAGTCTCCTCTTTAGCTAGTATATTATGATAGTCTGCAAGAACCTATCTCTCTTCATTTTTTAGTTGTTCATTGAACTACCCATTCTAAATTTGGAGTTCTTGTACAGTGAATAATATATGAAATAAAATTTGAATTTTAGAACATTCATACCAATACCATATTATTAATACTCTTTATGAACTTTGCAGGGAAATTGTGGACAAATATATGAAATGAGATTTGAATTTCAGAACATTCATACCAATACCATATTATTAATGATGAGCATCAAAAATGCTCATTTTTGTATGTTTTCAAGGGATAATTGTGTGATATTATTATATTATAAATATGTTTTTTGTGAAATAATAGTATGCATTTAATAGAAAATGGCATATTACGCTTAATGGGTGTTTTTAGTGGAAAATGTGTGTAGATGCAGTATTTTATTACTTTTTTGCACCTTTCAGACAAGGTCCCAAATGGACTTGGCATTGGAAAACATGTAATGTGTTTAAAGGAACGATGTGCAACTTGATAGAGACAACAGTATTAGAAAACAACATCTAAATTTGATAAGACACGATATTTGTATCCTAGCCATAGGCCAAAAGGTACCTAACTTCCAGCGATAGGAAGGTGTCTAACTTCCAACATTAGGAAGGCACCTGACTTTCAGCAATAGGAAGGTGCTTGACTCCTAGCAACACGCTGGAAGGTGTCTATATTTCGATGACAGAGTGAGCACTTCTCCTTCGATGACTAAAAATAATAGCAAATCACAGTGAAACAGAAAATACCTATATGTTGTGCCTTTACCCCGACGACAGATAAAAAAGGCACCTGCATTCCAATGATAGACAAAACAACACTTATATCCGATGGAATAAAGTGTGCGTTGACTGTTGACTTGAATATCATGCATAAAATTAGATAAATATTGTTGTAAAACATAGGGCACACTATAGTTATCTCAAAATGATTAATTTTAGCATGGCCACTCTTTTATTAGACGTTTAATTAAATTATGCATGCGTCCATCGTAGTGAATCGCGTCAAAGTAATAATTTTAGCACAATCTAAATTTATAATAGGGGACAACCATATTTTGTATAAAACATAGGCCACCCTTGAAGTGATCAATCCCAAACCTAAACAATAATTTGTACTGCATTAATTTTTAATAAAAGTATCAAGTGTTTTTGTCAATTACGTGTTCGAAAGAGTGACTGTGTGAATTAGTTGGGAAAACGTCTGCAAGAGCCCGAGTCCACTCTAGGTAGTATTCCTCCCTTATTTTTACTATCATTATTTATGTTGTTTATTTTTTGTTCTTTTATTTTTGCAAGTGTGTTTTCTTGCTTTATTTATTTATGTGTAGTGTGTTTATTTCTTGCAATTTATTGCTTTATTAAATTCTACAAGAGTGTTTATTTTCTTGCAATTTTATTTCAACTATGTGATTATTTTTTTCAAATTCGTTTTAGTTGTGTTTGATAATTTAAATTACTTTTCTTGCAAGTTTCCATTAGTGTTTAATTTCCTGCACTTAAATTTTGTTGGTTTGGATGAACTTAACTACACGAACAATACACCCCCACCAAACCAAAGTGACACATAGGATTCATATTCTAGTTTACTATAGGCATATATTTTGCACAAGTACTCAACAAGTTTACGAACTCCCATATTGATAAATTAAATGGAAGCAAAATTAATTGTTTTCAAAAACATATTTTTTGCTCACCATTTTGGCACCATTTTCGAGGAGTGTCAATTGTAGTATTTAGATTATATAGGTTAGTCAACCCTAAAACTTACAATTCAACTTAGCTTGCCCATACATTCTCTACATGATATTGTATGAGTCCACCATGATTAAGAGGACTAGATAGATGCTTTGTTAGAAAAGAAATCACTCCAGAAATAATTGAACCACCTTCTAAAATACCTTTTGAAGAAATTGAAACACTTCTCAAAGTTGCATCATCATCTCCACCTAAAACTCCTTGGCATATTAATCCAATATTTGGATAAAATGGTCCAAGGAGGAAATTATTAGGGAAAGAGAAAACATCTAAAGATTTATTGAACACCCAACTATGGAGAGAAGTGAAAGAGGAAACTATTTCAAATCCATATTTAGGACTATTATTAGAAGACAAGTGAAATGAGTGTAACACTTTGTTAGAAGATTTGAAAGTAGCCAGTGTAGAACCTACATTATTTAAGAATATGATTGAGGTGGAAGAGGCTTCAACTAGTTTTGACTTTCCAATCAAGGAGTCTAGAGGAGAAACCAAAATGAAACATATATCTCCTACACATATTCCTACTTTTATGGGACTACCAACTGAGGACCTCTATTCCTTTTTAAATTTGATGTATTGTGTAGATCAGTGAACTACAATTCTGATGCCCAAAAACTAAAATTATTTCCCTCTACATTGGATGATTCAGTATTACGTTGGTTCATCAGTTTGAGGAATAAACACATTGCTACCTAGGAGGATATGAAAAAATATTCCTAAAACAATACTAAGACTTTGGTAGGGCATGAGATGCTAGGTAAGAAGTCCTCGATATGTCCCAAAGAGAGGAAGAGTCATTGAAATATTATTGAGATCACCCCATGCAAAACTAGGTGAGAAACTCTTGAGAAGCATATTCTTAAGGGAGCTCACCAATGAATCCTTAGAGGCCTTAAATTTGTTATTGGGATGTGATATTTACCAACATCAAATTCTAGATATTCAATAATTGTGTCAAAATTAGTCATGAATAAAAGGTAAACCCACCAACTAAGTTACAAAAACCATAGCCTCTGTAACCAAGGTAGAAATAGGTAATATGCTAGATAACATGAAGAGTGAGATGTTATCATCTCTCGCACTTTAATTAGATACACTCTTGCTTCAAAAAAAGTAGGAAATTGAAGCAACACTAGCCTTATTTTGCCCAATATATAGAAGAAAACACCCCAAGAATGAGTGTTTAGAGAATAAAGTGAGATTGTGTGTCATTTTTCAAAAGGATCATAAAATAAGATTGTGCGTACAAATAGAAAACATAAAGGAAGAACTTGAAGTAGCAAAAACATATTTTATGGATAATAGGAGAAACTGGCAACAGTTTCCTATAGGAAATAGTATGTCAAGTGGAGGACCACCCTATGGGGGATCTAATTTTATTAACCAAGGTAAAACTCAACCACGCAACATGGGATGGTGGGGTCAAGCACCTTAGATGAATGCCACCCAAGGATCTACTCCTTACACTCTTTATCCATGGGTGTCATAACAACAAACTAGACCACAGTGGAAAAATTACAATATATGGACTTGACCTTCACAAAATACAACTCAAGCCCCACTATAGTTTAGATTTCTAGCACCTCTTACTTCTACGTCAAATCAACTACCTGCACAACCAACTCCAATTTTGAAAAACAAGACAAATCAGCCCACCTATCAGGTAGACATGGAGATGTTTTCCATGCATCATATTAAAGTAGATTGTAATCTTGTACAACTTATATTAGGTAGATAATTAGGATTAGATTCAACTCCTCCTATAGTAGAGGAAGAGGATGTAGAATTAGAAGTAGAAGAACAACCACCTTTGGTAGAAGAGGTGAATGAAAAAGAAACTACTAAAAAATAAAAAAATGAAGGGGTTCCACCCTTTTTGAAAAGACTCCAAAAACCCAGGAAGCCAATGTAATCAGAATTTGATATTATGGAAGGCTTAAAAAACCTTGACAGTCATGATTCCCCTTTATCAGGCCATTAGAGATGTTCCAATCTACACGAAGGTCATTAGAGAGTTATGTCTAAAGAAACCAAGAAGAAAACCATTGAAAGCAGTTAATGTGGTAGGTCAGTTGGATAATTTAATGTTAGGAAATACTTACCACCTCAAGTACTCTGATCTAGGATGCCTAGTGCAAACAGTCCAAATTGTAGAATTACAATTACCCAACACATTAGTAGAATTAGGAGTTGCTATAAATTTCATACCCCAAGAAACCATGTAAAAACTACAACTCACAAATATGAGGCCAACCAAAATTGTTCTTCAATTAGATGATTGATCCACAGTACTCCTAGAAGGAATGTTGGAAGATGTGATTGTAATAGTGAATGCATGGGAGTATCCAACATATTTTCTAGTTTTTTAGTCTAGATCTGATATGATTGGTATCACTTATATTAGGTTGACCTTAGCTGGCCATAATTGATGCTTATATAAGTTGCAAGATAGGACAAATGACAATCTTAGATGAACATAATATAAAAAACTTAACCATTTATCCACCTGCACAGTTCACTGATATATTGGGAGAACCAAACTATGAAGTCTTACTTACTCATGACTTGCTAATGTTTCAACCAATAATGGCCCTATATGATATAGAGGATGACACCGATGAAGATCAAGTCATAACACACTTTTTCCAAGGAGAATCCTCACATCCTCCTCTATAATATCCACTTGTGGGAAGCAAGGATAATCATGTCAAACAGATAGAGGTAGCACCTGGAAAAATGCTAAACATTGACAATGAGTTATCAATTGTTCAAGAGGAAAAGTTGAAAGAAATATTAGTCAAACATCAAACTGCTTTTGCATGGGACTACAAAGACATGAGGGGGATTGCACCTAAATTCTGCATGCCCAAAATATATTTGGAAGATGATGTAATATCGGTAAGACAACCTCAAAGGAGAATGAATCCAACGATGAAAGAAATTGTCAAAGCTAAATTACAAAAACGTTTGTCAACTAGATTTATTAATCCTATATCAGTTAGTTAATGGGTATCACCTTTAGTGGTGGTGCCCAATAAAAATGGTAAGTGACGCATTTGTGTTGATTACAAGATGTTAAATAAATCCACTAGTAAAGACCATTCCCCCTACCCTTTATTAACCAAATCCTTGACACCTTGGTAGGAAAAAAATATTTTTGTTCCTAGATAGGTTTAGTGGATATAACCAAATTCAAATAGGGGATGAACACCAATACAAAACCATGTTTACCTATTCATGGAGGACTTTTCTTATCGTCTTACCGTTTGGTTTATGTAATGAACTTTCCACTTTTCAATGGGTGATTCTTAGGATCTTTTCAGACATGGTTGGAGAGACTATAGAAGTATATATGGATGATTTCACCATTTATAGTGAAACCTTTGAAGAAGCTACAACTAATCTAGAAAAAGTACTCCAGTTTTGTTAGGAAATAAACCTCTCTTAGCAACAAAAAATATTTTATGTTAATGCAAAAATGGATAGTGTTAAGAAATCATATCTTTGTTGAAGGGATTAAAGTAGATAAATGAAAAATTGAAGTGATTAAAAATCTACCTACTCCCCAAACTTAGAGAGATATTCACAGTTTTTTAGGATTTACTAGGTATTATCAGTGGTTTATCCAATATTTTAGCTAAACTACCAAACCATTGCATACACCGCTAACCAAAAATGTTGAGTTTGTTTGTACTAGAGTGTGAGAAGAATTTCAAATTTTAAAAGAAAAATTGACCACTGCCCTTGTGCTAAGAGGTCCTAATTGGAACCTTCCATTTCATATTTATGATAATGCATCCAATAATGCTATTGGATCAACATTGATATAGAAGTATGGAGATGAATTTTATACCATCTATTATGTCAATAAACATCTTATAGGTGCTAAGTTCAACTATAATTTCAAGGAGAAAGAGTTTCTTACAGTATTTCACGCTATCAATAAATTTATTCACTACATTATAGGTTATAAATTTTTTGTGCACACAGATCATACATCCATCAGATATCATATGAATAAACCTATAGTGAGTGGTAGAATTATCAGGTGGCTTTTAATTTTCCAATAATTTTATGTAACCATTGTTGACAAACCCGACAGGGATAATGTTGTTGCAAATTTTCTCTCTAGGTTAATCTCTTAGGACCACACTGCCACCAAAGACCGATTTTTGGATTAGCATCTCTTTGATATTAATGAATAGATTCCATGGTACATATATATGGATAATTACTTAGCCACTGGTAAGATATCTCCTGCACTCTCACCATAACAAGCTCAAACTTTGAGAAGAGTGCAACCTTCTTATGGATTGATGGATGCTTGTTTAAAATTGAGTCTGATCAGATTGTGCATAGGTGTGTTGCAAAAAAAGACATCGCAAAAATTATAAAGGCTTGCCATGATGAACCATGCAATGGATATTTTGTAGGAAGGAGAACTACATTTAAAGTTCTGCAGGTTGGGTATTTTTGGCCTTCTCTATTTAAAGATACGGCCAAACATGTTAGCCAGTGTGATCAATGTCAACAAATGGGTAGACCAACTCTTCAATATGAGATGCCACTTCAACCCCATGTGCATATTGAACCATTCGATAAGTGTGGAATGGATTTTTTTGAGCCAATCAATCCACAGTCAGGTGGAAAAAGGTATATTTTAGATTGTACTATGTGACTAAATGGGTTTAAGTGAAGGCACTACGAAATGTAAAAGAAAAATTGTAGCTAATTTTTTGTATGAATCAATCTTCACCAAGTTTGGTGTTCCTAGGGAAATTACTATTGATTGGGGGGCCAATTCACCTCTAGATGATTCAATATTTGATGAAGCAGTATCAAATATCATACAATAAAACTACCCTTATCATTCACAAGCAAATGGGTAAGTGGAAGTCACAAATTGGAAGTTAGATGCCATTCTCACCAAAATAATATATCAATACATAAATGACTAGGAAAATCGTCTACTGAAAGAAATTTGGGCATATCACACTACCTGTAAAACCACCATAGGATTCACACCATTCCAATTAGTGTACAGAAAAATGATATAATGCCAATCAAGTTTAAAATTAAAATCCTATGGACTGCTATAGAATGGAAACTGAATTTGGATGCTACATAAAAAGAATGTATTCACCAACTTAACCAGTTGGATGAGTACTAGCAATATGTGTTGCAGTGCACAAAAATCATGCAGAAACAAAGGTTCAGGTGGCATGACCATCACTTAAGGCCAAAACAGTTCATGGAGGGATATTGGGCATTGTTTTATATTATTTGTTCCAGGAGTGGAAAGGGTAGCTCATGTAAAGGTGGATGGGTCCATATGAAGTGGTTGAGATAATAAACAATGGTGATATCTGCATCAGAACCATTGATGGTAATGGCATTGCATTGACAATAAATGACCACCACTTAATGTCATATGATATATCTCTGATCCATGTGATTAGATCTGAAATAAACATGGGGAAGACCCCATTACAATGATATTTTGTAGAAGTTTATGAACACATATGTGTTCACAAATATATATATATATAGCATAAGCCATGATTCTTATTTTCATTTTATGTGATTTTTGCAGGATATGCAACCCTGAATGCAATATGTAGGCATTCGGGATAAACTATGCCTATCAGGCACAGGTTCTTGGTGCCTTGTGTTTTTTTGCTTTCTAGGAAGATAAAAGAATGAAGAAAACACCAACCTCCTACCAGAAGAGTGGATATTATAGCTAGACATGTGTAAAAGTGTTTACTTCTGAACGGAAGAAAATGCCTATATATAGGTCAAAGCAATGGACATGAAAGGGTCAAGATTTACATGGAGTAACAAGAAAATTGGGAGTCAAAACATTCATGTTAGGCTAGATATAATGTTGGTGTCTAAAGAAGGTATCTCATTTTTGGTGATGCATCCTTATGCTCTCTCCCTAAGATGGCCTTGCATCACAATACAATTTTGCTTGAGAAGACACGGGATTCGGTCTTCTTTCTCTGACCATTTAGATCTGAAGCAATGTTTCTTCAACACCCTAGTTTAGAATTAAATATGAAGAATGGTGGAATCACAAGTTTTCATGTTCTCAAATGGCACAAATAGCCTCCAAGTTCAAATTTATAAAGGTAAAGCTAAAGGATTGGAATAAGCAGATTTTTGGAAATATTATCGTTAGAAAGATGGATATTCACAACCAATTGTAGGAGGTTGAGCATATAGTCAAAATCAGGGTTACTCTTTGGAATTAAATAGGCAAGAATTATCTATTCTCACATATTCCCATAATGTTTTGGTAGGGGAATAAATTATGTGGAGGCAAAAATCTAGGGCCTTGTGGCTTAAGGAGGGTGATCAGAACACAAAATAATTCACTCCACCATGCTGAGGCATAGGAGTAATAATAGCATCAGGGTGATTATGAAAGCAAATAGAGAACTCTCTGAAGACATTGAAGAGATTAGATCCAAGGTAGTGAATTTTTTTAAGGACCTCATGTGTTCTATGTTAGCAAAAAATCAATAGGCTGAAGCTCGCTTACTGAATAACATACCACCTATGGTCTTTACATATATGAATAATGTTTTGGATACTTCGTTTTTAGATGATGAAATTAGTAAAGAAGTTTTTGCAATGAGTGAGCTCAAAGCGCCAAGATCTGATGGGTTTCCCCCAATATTTGTCTAGAAATTTTGACATATTTTGGGGTCAGATATCTGTGATGCCATTAGAGATGTTTAGTCTTTGAAATGGATCCCTTCAAATATCAACTCTATGTTTTTGGTGCTTATCCCTAAAATGTCTAATGCTAAGGATTTTGCAGCTTATAGGCCTATCAATCTGTGCAATACTATCTTTAAAATTTTGACGAACACCCTGGCAAAAAGATTGAAACTTTTATTACCATACATCATTGATATCCCATAGAGCGATTTTGTGGCTATGAGGCAAATTTTGGATGGAATCATTGCAATCCATGAAATAACCCATTTGGCGATCAAAAGTGGTAATTTTGGGACCTTGCTCAAGTTGGATATGAACAAATATTACGATAGGGTTGACTGAGAGTTTCTCTTCAAAGTATTGCATAAATTTATCTTTAGTCAGGAGTGGATAAGTTTGATCAAATCATGTGTCTCTTCAACCAAGTTCTCAATTCTAGTGAATGGCTCTCTAGCAGGATATTTTAGGAGTTGTAGGAGAATTCGTCAAGGAGATCCGTTGTCCCCATACCTTTTTATTTTGCTAGTAGAATCTCTGGGATGGGCCATCAAATCTGACAGTTCTATTGTAGGCCTTAAGCCAGCTACGCCCATGAGTCTCATATCCCATCATAATTTTGATGATACTCTTATATCCTTTCAAGATTAAATTTCGCAAGAAAAATCAGTCATAAGTATTCTGGAATATTATGAACAGACAACATATCAGAAGGTTAATTTTAGAAAAGTGTTATTTTTTCGTCAATACTCCTCTAGCAAGGTAGTTGAGGGTTGTGGATATTATAGGATGTAATACTGGGTCTCTCCCTTCAGCCTACCTAGGGATGCTAATTTTTTTTTTTATGGGCTTCAAGATCATCCCTATGGGAACTGGTTGTGGAGCGTGTCCATAGAAATCTTGCAAGCTGGAAAGGGGCTCTTTTGAGCCAAGCAGGAAAAGTGATGTTAGTTAAGGCCACCCTTCAAAGCATCCTGGTATATTTTATTTCTTTATTTCGAATCTCAGGTTATATTTTTGAAAGAATAGAACATATCCAACACTCTTTTCTCTGGTCAGGAGCAAGTTAGAAAAATAAATTTCATCTAGTGGCATGGGACCAAGTATGCAGCAAGTATACAGTATTTTCGATATTCTTTAAAACCCCCTTATTGATAAGCTGATAAAAAAGTCCACAAAGCCTAATTCACATAAAAACTATTACTATGTCTCCACGCAAGACTTCTCACTCCATTATCTCAAATATAATGCATCTTTACCCCTAAACCAAGGGCTACCATCATTATTTTATCCTTAAATTTCAAATTAGAGAAAATGATAAGGAAAAATTCTTTTAGAAGAAATATAAATTTTATTTTTATTTTTAGGTTTAGTTTTTGAGTTATATTGTGTCTAAACCCCCTAATTAAAATTTATTTATATTAGGATCTTATGTTGTTATTATAAATTTTTAATTCATTTTTATCTTGATAAATATCATACTAAAATGCTAATCTTAAGATTTTAATTTTATTTTATTTTTAATTTTTTAGGTTCATTAAAACAATGAAGATCAATTATTAACAAGTTAATCTTTGCATCTAAACAGGTTTTCAAAAAAATATATTTATAGAAAAGATCAAACTAAATCATAAATGTAACTTTATAGTATTTTCCCACTTCTAATGATGAGACATTTACATTGTCTTCAAAAGTCAAGCAAAAAATTGTATTGCATGATGGATCTCAAATAATCATAAACAAATATACTACCTCGTTAAAATCTGAGAACATCTATGAGATATCTTGTTTTCCCCTGTATGAATCAAAAATATGTACATCTATGAATATAATCAGGCAACATTTTCAAAGTGCACATGTATAGAAGGCTACAGGAATATGGAATTGCAAACAAAGTGTAATTATTAGTATAGTTTCCAAAATGTTTCACCTTCAACTTCATGATAATGTGTTTCACCCATTAACACCACTAAGGTTTCAAATTAAACTCATAGTAATACTACTCAAATTTATTGTGCAAACAACATTTTTCAAGAAATGTAATACAAATTTAGCCTAAGAGAAAAATAGTAGAGTTTGGAAAACCTACCTAACATGCTCGATGGTTTGGTTAGTTATTTGAAGAACATTGTAACATTTGTTGGATAGCTAACTAGCAATGCAATTTCTTCTTGGTCATCCAAACATGTTCTTTAATAATTATCGGGAGCAACATAGCAATGACAAAATAATGGGTTTGCCTACGCATCTCTCGAACACACTAAGTGGTTAAACATTATCTTAAATTATTTTTATGGAGAAATACTTGTAATTATGTTTGACCTTACAAAATATATGACCAAACAAAACTTTTGTTTGGCTAAACATGCTAATGTGAAATACAAAATGGCACAAAAATGGAATTACTCTTCTTTGCTTACCCTTAGTATCTTCAAGTTTCTCAATATTTTTCGATCCAAGTTGAATTTTTTTAATTTAATGGTAAGAGAATTTTGTTTTGATAGTATCATTAATTTTTATCATTTTTATTAATCCATATTTTCTTTTTTATTTATATATATATATATATATATATATATATATATTAAGGGTGGAAGAAGGGGTTTTGAAAGGATTCCCAAACCTTTTACAAGAGAGAAACCACAAACACTAAGCAATCACACATTCAAAACAAACATACATAGGACAACCTATAAAACTAAACAAGCTAAAGTACAACAATCAACAAAGAGTAGTCTACCAAGACCATACAAAATCTGAGCCCAAGAGAACAAAACAACCATAAGCACTTGGAAAGAGACCCAAAACACACCATCTCAAACTTGCCCACTAGCCATAGAGTCTGCTTTGCTTTTGATATCTTCTAGCTAGGAGACATACTCCTCAAAATTATGGGCTAACATCTAGCTCAATCTCAACCCAGATTCCAACATGTCTTTAAGGATCAGTTTCAGCTCTCCAATTAAAACATCAACAGCCCTATCTAGGAAGACACAATAAATAATCCCATAAACAAACTCACACTCTAGATTTTTCTTCATTCTTGCAAATTGAAATAATCTAAGGAGGGAAATCCTAATCCCAAACATGAAGTCCATATTGATAAATAATTAGATTTACCATATAATCGACCCCACCATTGCCTTCTCTATAGATATGAGTAAACTCTACCTTTTCCATGTATTCAATCAATTTCTAGGCTTCCTCAAACATGGTAGCACTATTCTAATTGACATCTAAACTTTTTTCTAGCATTTTGATCACATTGAGGGAATCCCCTTCAATGATAACTTTCTTGGCTTGGAGCTCATTCAATTGCTTAATTCCTTGGTACATGGCCCAAACTTTAGCAAAATGGCTTGATTGGGTTCCCAAAGCTTCAAAAATGAAGCACATCCTAAGAAATACATAGATTCACCATATAATAGGCCTCGTTGTTGCCTTCTCTATATATGTGAGTAAACTCTATCTTTTCCATGTATCTAATCAATTTTTAGGCTTCCTCAAACATGGTAGCACTATTCATATAAACTTTTTTCCAATATTTTTATCACATTGAGGGAATCCCCTTTAATGATAACTTTCTTGGCTTGGAGCTCATTCAATTGCTTAATTCCTTGGTACATGGCCCAAACTTCAACAAAATGGCTTGATTGGGTTCCTAGAGCTTCAACAAAAATTCTCACAGTCTTACCATTCTCATCCTTGATTATCCCTCCAACACTTGCCAAGCCAGGGTTGCCTTTCGTAGCTCCATAAAAATTTAGCTTAAGTCAACCTTCAGGAGGGGGATTCCATTTAGAATTTTCTATAGTATTATTTGAAGTAGGAATAACCTTGCCATTAGTAGGAGATAAATTCTAGTCCTTAGCAATTCTACCTTCTTGCTCTAATTCTTCAATTCCTTCCCAATTAACAATCTCCACATTTTCTTTGATGAACAAAATGATTTTATCTACAACTAGCATATTGTCCTTTTTCTTCTCTTTAAAGATACGTCCATTTCTTTCCTTCTAGACTCCCCACAAAACATGAGGAAGACTGAGGTTCCAAAACATTTGCAATCTTTTGCTTTTAAAGGGTGGGTACCATTGCAGGCAAATATCCACTAAGGAATATGGTAAAACCCAATCTATTTGAAACTTTCTTAGAATAATCAAAAGGACTTCCTAGGTAAAAGGACAATGAAGACAAAGGTGATTCACATTCTCCAAATATCTTTCACAAAGACTACAATGATTAGGAAGATGAAATCCTCTTTTTGCTAAGTTGTCCAAAGTCAAAATTCTATTTTGGACAACCAACCAATAGAAGAAAGAAATTTTAGGGATAAGGTTTTTCACCCACACCTTAGAGATTGACAACCATCCCATTTCTTCCTTTTGGAGCAAATGATAACCTGATTTAACTATATAGAGCCCCTTCTTAGAAGGATTCCACCACCTAGAATCCTCAACATATTCACTCTTCAAGGTATAAACTTGCAACAATCTATATAACCTCTGAGCCAATATGGCTATATTAATTTTTTTGCAACCAATATGGCTCTTCCTTTGTAATAGCTAGCTTGTGATGGAAAGTAATTTGCACAAAAATATATATTTTGTAAATCCTTAAGCTTAGATTTAATTTTCTTTCTTTTAAGTATGTTTCAAAATGATTAATACTTTATATGATTTATATTATTGAACAAACATGTACATACATGATCCTTCAAAATTTACTTCATCCCACAACATAACTATTTGGAAAAAAATAATAATGAATTGAAACTATATAAACAAAAAATAAAATGAATTTGAATTACCATAATTGAGTAGACCATAATATTACGACTTTATAATTTGATCATATTTATAAAGAGATGTCTAAAGGTACTTATATTTTATTTATAACCAATCATTAGATAACAAAAAAAAACGTCTAGTTTTTTTGCTACATAAAGATATTTAATATGTCCATCATACCATGTATATTAAAAGTTTGAAGGAATAGCATTCCATATAGCATTCAAATTAACTTGAAGGAAGCAAAATCAAATGAAAAAATAAATAAATTAAATTCCTTTAGAATATAGCATTTAAAAAATATAATTGTAAATAATAATTAAAGTTGACATGAATAGATAAAAAAATTCCAACATCTATTTAAAGAGTAATTATATATCTATTTATGACTTTATTTTGTATATTTACTATTTTCCATAAATTAGAAATGCAATTACTTCTTCCTTGTAGCAATTGCCCATCTTAATAGCAATTATCTAATAATATTACAATACCTCCTAAATATTTTATAGTGAAAAAAGTTAAACAATCCTCACATATTTCAAAATTTAAAAATACATCTTAACATTTTTATTTCTTTTATTCCAAACTTGCCATTTTTACGATTAATTTTTATTTTTTTATTTATGAGCTTAAACCCTTTCCCTTGTTTTTTATTCCCAAATCAGTCTCCCTCTAAGTAACCTTTTCTCTTTAAAATTAAGGGTCGTGAGGCTCTTCCTTTCTTTTTATTTTTAATGATTTATTCTTGTTTAAGGGTCTTTCCTTTATTTTTAAACTTTTTCCATTTTATGGTCATTTGACTTATTATTTATATATTTATATAATTTAAAAAATATTACAATATATTTTATTATAAAGTATAAGGAATGACCTCCATAATAAGTATAGTGGATATTCTTAATATTATATTGTTCCAAAATTCATAAATCATAAAGTATAAGGAATGCCCTCCATAATAAGTATAGTGGATATTCTTAATAATATATTGTTCCAAAAGTCATAAATCATAAAGTGCAATGAACAACATTTATATAATTATATTTTCCTAAACATTTATATGAAAATTGTATCCAAGGAATAATACAATCATTTGGGCTTTATTTTTTTTTTAGAGGTCCAAAGTTCAAAAGGTGTGTATGCATGATAATCCCCTATTGATAAGCTTAGCTCTCGATGCAATGATTTGGGCTTTAGCTTTTATTTGGGAGGTCCAAAGTTCAAACACTATATATGTATGTTAATCCCTATTGATAAGCTTAGCTCTTGACCCTAAACATTGATCTATTTATAAGCTTAGCTCTCCATGCAATAATTTGGGCTTTAGCTTTTCTTTCGGAGGTCCAAAGTTCAAATGGTGTATATGTATGTTAATCCCCTATTGATAAGCTTAGGTCTCAACCCTAAACATTGATTGTAAGAGTTTCTCACATTATACAAATATTAAAAAAAAAATCCTTAAAAATTTATTAATTCAAATTTAAGTTCTTTTGAATTTTTTTTTATTAAGTTAAAAACAAGATTTGATAGGGTCTGAACCCTTTACAACACAAGGTCAGCCCATCAACTGCACAACTATCAAGGGCAAGTAACCAAAAATCCCTTGGATGTAAGACAAACAGTATCCATCTTGGACCTCAATTAGTTGCAGTCCTCCCTAGTAAACTTTTCTAAGTCCTCATTATTATAAATTAATCATTAGTCCTTTATTTTCTTGTTAATGTTTGTTCCTTTATTTTGATTTCACTAGTGCAATTTTGTAGACATTAAGTCTCACCTATTATTATTATTATTATTGGACCTTGAATATAATGCACTCCTCTTATTTGGATTTATTTGTCTAGGGTTTTTGTGTTGAATGTACCAAGCTCGTTTTCTTTTCATATATCTTCACATAATTAATATAATAAATATTTATATATTTTTTATTTCAATGTTTATAAGATAGGTGATTTTAAAATATAAATATAAAATATAAAAATTTGGTCTTCCTCTAAATCTCTTAAAAAATATTATTCTAAAAATAAAACTAAAAATGTACACATTGTCAAGTTGTTACTTTAAGTTACATTGGAATGGTATTTAGGGTGATATCTTATTGACATAGCTTCATCTCTTCATTAATTATGACATATTGATTACTTTAACTGTTTGTATCATTTTGAAAGCCACAAAAACCAAGAAAACTGCACATCACTAAGCTTTGAAATTTTAATCATGGACTCTTGACTTAATTTCATATCCAGATTAAACTACCTACAATTATTTAAGAACTAGGTGTTAGAGTCCAACGAAATTCCCTTATGATCCTCTAGAGACATTGTGTAAAGAAACATACATTGCAATGAAAATCTCAAAGAACATCATTTGTTGGATCCTTACCCTATAGGGCCACCTTTCAAAATTAGCATACCTCTAGCTTCCTTATAATAAGCTGGCAGGCTTCATTCTAAAAGCACACTATAACCTTACAAATTTCCTTGTACTTGAACAACCAAACAACTATTCCAATGGAGAAAAAACATGGAACTAAACCTAATGTAGTAGCCTTAACTATTGGCATCTACCAAAATTCAACACACAACAAATGTGCCATCCTCCCTTCGATTAGTGCATTATTCCCCTCTACTTTCTTATGAATGAGAATTTTAGGTCTCCTTAGGTGCTCTTTGCTTTGTTGCACATCTTACAGGCTGGGTCTTTCCACCTTTCTGCTCTAACATTATATGTGCATTTTTAAATCATTAGTTATGGATTGAATAGATCAAATTGATTAATAGTTTGCTATTTACATAGATTTTTTACACAAGATAAAGACATACATGATTAGACATTATATTATTAATATTTTGTTTTTCATTTTCTTATTATGAAATATAGATGGCTTCTTCATGTGAGATCTCTATCCATGCCACTAAAATCGATGGCACTGCGAAGAGCAATGACCCTTCTATAGCTGAAACCCAAACGACTCCATCAACACAAACCCTAGGAAGAGATCTCATGTGGAAGTATGGAATTAAGGGAAGCTTGTTGAATCAAGTGATTTATAAATTTTGTGGCAAAGATATGCGAAAAGGCATTAATTGCCTCAAATTCCATTTGATTGGTCAATCAGGGAAAGATGTGGACCCTTGCCCTATCGTAGATGACATGGTTAAAAATGAGGTGAAGGCTTTTATGTAAAAAAAATGCTAAAAAAATAGAGCATAAAAGGGCAAAAATTGCAATTGGATAAGGAGTGGGGCCATGAAGGTCCTTTTATGAAGACAAGGTTGAACTACAGGATATCCATTCCATGGTTGAAGAATCTATTCTTAGCCCTCACATTCATCGAAGTGTTGCTAGTGGGAGTGGGAGAAGTGTGGGACAAGGCTCCAACACTAGACAAACCACCATATTTGAAACTACAATGGGAAGGGACAAGGCAAAGGAAGTCAAGATAGCCATGACAAATTTTTGGTATTATTACAACATTCTCTTTCACACTGTGAACAACCTCTATTGGGAGGCCCTAGTGAAGGCTTTAAGTGAGTTAGGAAAAAGAGTAAAGATAGCTTTTGTAAATGAATTAAGTGGACCATTGTTGGAGTGTGATTAACATACATGCTCTTGTGGAAGAGCAAAGGATGATAAGGAAGAAAAATGGTTGCCACATTCTTCCAAATTGGTGGATAGATGGAAGAAAGTGCACACTCCTAAACTTCTTGGTGGCTTTAGGTGGATCCATGGTCTTCCTCAAGTCAGTTGATGCCTCATGAGAGGTAAAAAATGCACAACTATTATTTAGTTTGTTGGAGGAGGTTGTGGTTGAAGTAGGTGTGGAAAACGTTGTCCAAGTAGTGATGATGAAAAATGCAGCAGCGTATGTATCTACAGGTAGACTTCTTCATGAGAATTATCCCTCTATTTTTTAAATCCCATGTGTTGCCCATTGTATTGACCTTATGTTGGAAAACATTAGCAAATTGTCATGGGTGAATACAGTGGTATAACAAGCAAAGAGTGTAACATGATTTATCTATAACGACACATGGGTGCTCAGCTTGATGAAGGAGCACAATGATGGGAAAGACATTCTTTGCCTAGGGACCACTTGATTTGCCTCTAATTGCATTGCCTTGCACAACATCTTCCGCTTTGAAGTGGATGTTTATGTCCAAGGAATGGGATGCCTCACCATTTCATGCTAAAGAAGAGGGGCGACAAATATCAAGCCAAGTGTATAATAATTCATTTTGGGAAAGTGTTCAAGAAATTCTCAAGGTAATTGTAATTTGCTTGTTGAGTTCAAATTTAAATTTTGAAATTTTATTTTATACTAGAATATTATTTTTTCTAAATTTTCAATATTTACTTTTTAATTGCAGATGATTGAACCCTTGGTAAGGGTTCTTCACCTTATAGATGGTGAACAATTGACCATGGGTTATCTATATGAGGCAATGGATAGAGCCAAAGAGGCCATTCGCCATTGTTGCAGTGGTAGTCTACATAAATATGAAACAATTAGCAACATTTTTTAGAAGAGATGGACAAGGCAACTATATCAACCAATTCATGTCAAATGCTTCTTGAACCCCAAATTATTTTACAATAGTAGTTTATGTGATAATGATGAGGTCCAAGAAGCATTTTATACTTGTGCAAAAAGGATGATAGAAAACCTCGAGAAACATCACCTTATTCCTAATGAGTTGCAGATGTATAAGAATGCAGGAGGGATCTTGTTTGCATCTCCCTTTGCTAGAGAAACAAGGTCAATCTTATGTTCAAATAATGAATTTCAAAGTTTAGCATTTAAAATATATATATATCTAGTTTAACATTCTTGTAATATACCGTCATAATTTGATACTTTTAAAATAATCCTTTTTTTGTACATTTAGGATGGGAGGATAATAGTAGAAAAACACCTAATATACAAAAGATGATTGTTCGCATCTTGAGTCAGCCTTGTAGCTCTTCTAGTTGTGAAATGAATTGGTCTTTATTTGGGACAATATACACCAAGAACCGCAACAAATTAAGCCAAAAGCACCTCAATCAATGACCTTGTCTTTGTGCAATACAATCTAAGGCTTCACACAAGACAAGTGGAGGGTAGTGAATCCTATGAGACAGTTTGATTAAAAAAAAAGTAGACCCACTTTATGATTGGATTGTCAATGGTTCATTAAATGCAAAGTAATGCAGAGTTTACTACAAAGAGCATGAGGTGAAAGCAAAACATTTTTGGAAAAAATATACCATGATGAAATTGTATTTAAGCAACCTCTAAGCAACCTCCAATTCACCGAACCAAAACCAACCATAGGCATCAACTACAAAAAGAGAAAAGAAAAACATAAAGCAATTGTTTTCAATTAACCGAACCAAAACCATCCATAGGCATCAACTACAAAAAGAGAAAAGAAAAACATAAAGCAATTGTTTTCAATTATAATTTTTTGTTGACAAAGATCAAAAATATGATTTTTTTTTTTTTTAAATAAAAGACTTAAACATTCTTGTTGAATCTCAAATGACAACTGCTTCATAAATATAAATTTCTATATCTATATTTTTTATCTGATCATGTCCATAACTTTTTAATGGTTAAGGTCATAAATTATGAACCACTTAATTGACATTGTCTTACTTGAAATATCTCAAATATTCATTGTTCAAAATTCTAGTGTAAGAAGATGGATAGCAAGGACTTTTAAAAGATGGAAAGCAACGACTTTGAAGAAGATGGAAAGCAACAGGCTTTGATAATAGAATTCTTCATTATAAGAGTGCAATTCAATTCTAGATTGGTTGTTGCACCCTGTTCTTTCGGACCAAACCATTGGTGTATATATTTGATTTGTTAGGTCAATCAATCTAAGGTTTATTTTAGTATACTATACAAATGTTGAACTTAAAAAAATACGTTTATGTTAGTAGAATTCTTTTTACAACTTTTAAAAGTCATTATAAGAGTGCAGTTCAATTCTAATTTGGTTGTTGCACCCTCTTCTTTCTACGATGGATCATTGGTGTATATATTTAATTTGTTAGGTCAATCAATCTAAAGGTTTTTTTTAGTATACTACACTAATGTTGAACTCGACAAAATACTTTTATGTTAGTAAATGACCATCTTGCATATGCTTCTGTGGCATACCGGTCTTAACTCTTTCAACATCATCTTGACCACCCAGCACCTTCAAAGAAATCTCTGTTGTTTTATCTTGGATTTATATTTTTTTATCCTTGTTCTCTTACACAATTATTTTAATTTATCCTTGTTTTGTTACACAATTTATCTCAGAAAGTGCTAGAAATACCAAAGGGACCTCTTGAAATAATTCACGCCTTGATATGTTAAAGGACTTGTCATTCAGAAAGTGCTAGAAATACCAAGGGGACCTCTTGAAGTAATCCAAGCCTTCTTGAATTGAGTGGGTAACTGGAGTTTGGCTGAATTAAAACTATACGTTCTCAAAAAAAAAAAAAAAAAAGTCTTTTGACTTTTAGGTTTAAGAGCCAACCATATTTACCCGCAAATTGCAGAGAATGGTTAAAAATGAAATTGATCAATACACAACGCTGAACCTTGGTGTAGACACTAGGTTGGAACCTTTCAAAATTATTTGTTTATTTATTTATTTTAATTTCTTTGATTTTTTTTTTTCCTAGTTTTTTGGTGTCATCGAGCACTCCTCTTCAAAATTAGGCTGTCGAGTTGCTGAGTTTTAAAACATTAGTTGTCTGTGTCTTTTGGGGAGGATTGTTGTTTTCTATTTTAACTAAAATGGGTAATGCATGCATCTATTGAACCAGTATCTTCTCTTCAATATTTTTAGATGGAAATGATAGGTTGGGTTTAAGCCACATCTATTTGTCCACGCCCATGAGTTTATTGTAAACTCATTGCAAAACAAAAAGGGTACGGAAGGAGAGGATATCTACAGGATAGAATAGCACCCTATATCTTCTCTTCAATATTTTTAGATGGAAATGATAGGTTGGGTTTAAGCCACATCTATTTGTCCACGCCCATGAGTTTATTGTAAACTCATTGCAAAACAAAAAGGGTACGGAAGGAGAGGATATCTACAGGATAGAATAGCACCCTATAACACGTAGAAGTATGGAAGAAAAGGATTTCAATATATATATATCATAGACAATTGACACAAAAAGAATTAAAATTTGTTGGGAATAGATCCTCCAATTCAATTAAAAAAAAAAAAAATTACAGAAACGAATAAATGTGGCAGACAGTTGTCTATAAAGTACCTCTCCTTAGGCCATTCTAGAAGGTTAAACCCCTTCCATTCTATTCTATTCCATTTGTGTAGTCCCAGATTTGCTATTTTATTCTAAAGGGTACGAGGATGCCATTATTGCATAGCATTTATTGTGCCATAAAAAATCCTAACAAAATCAATTATAATAATAAATAAATATAATTTCATTGACACAACCATTAGCGTTCTCCTTACTGAAGATAAGGAGACTTTCCTATAGGCTATATATGCATCCATCCTTTCAATTGAGTGTCTTGACTCTTAACCAAGATTCGCTTTAAATGGCTATCCATATTATTGAAACTCTCACTTCCTTGTGCGGGAGATAATGAAGGAGGGTATTGCATATACCAGATTACATATTACCATTAACACATTACCAAGCTTTCAAAAACTCTTTCCATTACAAATAAAAGACAAAGACCGCCGAGATGAACAGAACTTATGGATTCTTCTGCTTTACAGTTATAATTAAATAAAAAATTCAAACTGCCTACGCCCGATCTATTTATAAAACAACTTCTAATGTATCTTGACCTGCAGAGCCCATCCCAAGAGTCCACCACTTTACCTACCCGGATGATGATTATGATCATTATAATGATCAAGCGCTGAAACCTCCCTTTAGAGAATTCAACAAGCCATGTGGAGAGTAAATGGTGCTACCGCATGCAGCAGAAGAGGCTTGAGCCATGGTTTCTGCCGTAACACCTGCATTACAAATGTTTCCTAGCGCTCGCATGTGTTTCATACCATACTGAGATAAGAACCCGCAATGTGATTCAAATGTGCGTACCTGTAAAGCTCACAAATCACACAGTAATAAATAAAAACCAATCCTCCACATAGGATTTACTAGCCTAAAACCCGTTTTACAATTGAGCTATATTAGGAGGCTGAATATTCATTCACATTTTAATTCTCACCTTAAGTTCTGCAATCTTTAATTTGGTTATGCATGGAGAATAATAGAGAGAAATCATTTTAAAAAAGAGTGTCATACCATAGTTTTGAGACAGTTCCAGTCATCTACCAAAGGTTGTCCTGCTGGTCGAATTTCCTTTAACATGTTAGCACCCCTGTGAGATCCAAACAGCAGTTTCCCTATAAGCTTAAGGCTTCTATCAAGATGCATCCGATGTTGCATTAAATCCACAATGTGTCTCTGAGCCTCGAGCTTTTCAGGAGAGTCCTCTTTTGCCCTTTTAAACTGCAAATAAAAATCCACCAATAGCTTCAATCATAAACCCTCTAAACCATACCATCAAATTGTATTGTTATAAAAAATTTAAATAAATACCAAAAGAACTAAAGGCATGAATTTTATATTTTTAAATTTATATTATAAAAAAAATACTTCAACCCACAATGAACAGAAGCACATTGCAATAAATTCAAGGAAAACAGAACTACACTAAACATTCCAACCTTAGCACATTGCAATAAATTCAAGGAAAACAGAACTACACTAAACATTCCAACCTTATTCCACAAGTAAAGGAGGGCTGCTTCTCTCTGGTTTACAGCTTTGGCTGTAACGTCATTAGGAAACAGATCCAGGATATTTTCTTCAGATGGAGTTTCATTCGCGTTAGCAGGGTCAAATCCCATATATAAATACAAATGCTCTTTGTTCATGGCCATATCTCCATATTGCATCACGTGCGAACCTGAACTGTATGTGTTGTGGTTGGATGTCCTACTTCTTACCTGCCAATTAGAAACTCATAAATGTACACTAAAATCAAAACGTACACTATGTGTAATTATAGAAGACAGAGAAAAAAGACCAGGTTAGTTTGGTTTCTGATACTATCATTTTGGCAGCCAACTTGTTGGCCCAAGTTCCCGCTATAGTCATCCTCCTGTTCAAGCCATTGCTATACATCCAATGCATCAAATTGACAAAAAAACAATTTTTCAGGTGTTATCAAAGCTTTCATCTCCTGTCAAGTGGTGAATTGCTTGATTCTTTACAAAAGAGTTGATAATATAAATTTTCAGGATATTCTGCACTGCCTATGAGCTTAGTTATGTATACTGTAGAAAGGTACTTTCTGTTGCATATTGACATGTAACATGAATAGAAGAAAAAAGATGAAAAATATCAGAAAAAATACAGGGTTTCTAAGCTTGCTATGTTCATTACTTGACTGCTGCTATCGTGGGCTTTTTGGATCAATGTCAATCTACTCTTTCAATTAATTCTCGAGAGAAATATTAAACTCAAATCATGTAGTTATTGATAGAAGTACTGTAGAAAAACTCACCAAATCATATTGCTGCAATAAGGTTTCTTTCTTCAGATTGTGCGCCTCACTGCCCAACTAAAGACGGATCAATCAATATGCCATTCATAAAGCTAAATAAGATTTATTTATAAACAGTAAGTGTGAGCTTGAAGTAGCAAATTCCAGCAAGTAGAGTCAAACCTGTCCTCCATCCAGGCTACACTATACAGATCTCCTAAGCAAGTCTGATATTCAGCAGGAGGTGACGGGGTCATTCCAGGGCAGTATGTTCCCCAACTGCTCTCTTCTGCATTTGCTGCCGTTGTAACATAAATATTCAGGTCATCCGGCAGTAAGCCCTCAAAAATACTTCCACTTTCACATGCCTCAACATAGATTACCTGTTCATTCAACAGACTATAGCAATCAATATAAAAGAAGAAGAAACACCTTTTTGAAGTGTATTCAACGCCATCATATAGTATGGCATTCAGCTCAAGTACTCATTATTCCATGTTTTGGAATATAAATGATACCATTGGCAACAATAGATTGCAAAGAAAACCAATGGTTGTTTGTCTTGGCAGGATTTACTCACCATCTCTTTGTAGGTTCCAGAAGCATGTTTCGTCTTTAGAGCTTCTACATAATCATTTGCAAAAAGGTATGGAGGTGTAGGCATTCCTGCAGTCCAATAACTCAAAACTGTAAGACCTTGACAAGATTATTCCAATAGAGTTGTTTTGGATAGGAGGTTTTTTCTCTCTTTTTTTAATAAATTAAAAAAAGGCAGAGTGCACTCTACCTCATGAAGGATGTTACAAGAACTCACCAAGCACTCCCGGACCTCCATGGTCAGAGTAGTATATAAAGATATGATCGTTTGGCCCACTATCAATAACCTTCCCACTTCCACCATTTATTGAACTTCTATTTCCCAGCAGAACAGCATAGAAGTTGTTCACATTAACATTGCCGCCAGTATAGTCCTACAAAATGAGAACTAAAATCAGAAGCCTAATCTCGAAACTTCAATGAAAATTCAAATTTGGCAACTCTCTTAAATTTGTGAAGAGGCCCAAACCTTGAGAACACCAGCATAGACATCCTCTCCTTGAGGATGGTTAATAATCGTTCCAGGGTGGGGATTAGCTGGATTTGAAGCTATGTCATCATACATGAAAACTACAATGTTCTCATCTTTCAATCCTCCCTTCTTCAATATTTGATATGCATGACAAACATCCGCCTGCAATCCAATCTTTCAAAATCTGAGCTCTTTACAATCGAAGAGCAATCAAATTCATTGCATCAAGCATTTAGAAATAATACTCTTTGGGCTTCTAACTTAAAACTTGCAATTCTGTTAAGAAATCAAACTATTAAAATTTAATAGCCTTGGTACTTACCATATCAAGATTAATCTATACTCAAATCTTGAACTCTTAGAAAGTATTATATGCAAGACAAAACCTTTCCTGTTCCATTAGAAGACATGCTCTAATACATTGGTCAGGGATGTCTGAAGAAGACTTAAATAATTTTGAAGGCCCACATAGACTAGAGCAGACAAATTATACCAACAGGATACATACCACCTACGTAAGAGGTTTATTGGTCACTATAAACATCTTTCAATTCAAATGCCACATCGCAGCACTGTCTTGTACTATAAACATCTTTCAATTCAAATGCCACATCGCAGCACTGTCTTGTACTATAAACATCTTTCAATTCAAATGCCACATCGCAGCACTGTCTTGTATTTTTTCTAGATATTTTCACTTTCGCATTATTGACAGTAAACTCAATTCTTTTTTGTCTTGTATATAACCTGTCCGTTTGGTATTGTAGTGACTTCTCACTACTGGGAATTTTGCCTCATAAGACAAACTCACTGGAGGCACAAAAGTTCCGATCAAAGGCAGCCGGTATTTTGCAAAAGTCCCAAAGTCCTGAGCGGAAAAAGGAATAAAAGTCCCGAGCACTCACTAGACATGAAGGACATGAAGGCTAGAAGTGGGAAACTTTCCAATAATTGGAAGTTTTGAAATTACTGAAAGGGAAAAAATTTTTGAGGGAATCCAAAAGAAAAGATAGTCGGCCCAAAAAAGAGAAAACTTTCCATTAATTGGAAGTTTTGAAATTACTGAAAGGGAAAATTTTTGAAAGGCAGATTATTAAAAGAACTCGGTGAAGGGACAAAGGAGGAAATTTCTACAAATTTTCTCCAATTTTGAAGATCCCAGCAAGAGCTATGTGAAGGAAGTCACCCTCTAGAAAAAATCAGATTAAGTCATGAAAAAGAAGCAATGGTGCACAAGATCTCAGGGAAGGCAGGTGAAATGATTAACATGACATTATTAGAAAAGTAAGGACCACCTACCAATGTCATCTTAGCTGAACAGTTAAGGGCCGGTAGTCCGATAACTATAATGACAGAAGGTATCCCATTCAATTTTCAAAATCCCTAGAAGAGGTAGTTGATATTGTCAACACAACTTGACAATTTTGGATGGAAACTCTTCCTGATGTAATCTTTATCTATATATAGTAGTTAGTTAACATTGTAAAGGATGGACAAGTCTTTGTAAAAAGCTTTCCCCTCATTTCTCTTTGTATAGAAGTAGGCGTATCTCTATCTTTGGTGGTCTTGTAGGCAATTGAACCCCACTCCTGGCATAATATTTTGTAATACTATATATATACTAGAGGCCTATACATCTACTTCGAGTCCATTTGTGAATCTTCATATCTTTTGTGCTTATTTATGTCAAGGAGAGGAAATGTTCATGTCGACACATTACGGTCAGAGTTGTGCAAGGAGATATTATTTGACCTTTGGAGCATCTCCACCTTTAAGGTTAGGTTTTTCCTTTCTGTTGCATTTGTTTTTTCTCTCTCTTACCCTTTTCCCCTCAAGTTGTTAGATTTTGTTAGATTAGGAAAGTGTCCCTGAGGTCACATCTTATAAAGTAACCAACATTTGTCAAAATCCTAGAGGCCCTCAATTGAGCCAAACCCCAAGCTTTTAGAAAAGAGCTAGTCCATCAAGGAGAGGAAATGTTCATGTCGACACATTACGGTCAGAGTTGTTGTGCAAGGAGATATTATTTTACCTTTGGAGCATCTCCACCTTTAAGCTTAGGTTTTTCCTTTCTGTTGCATTTGTTTTTCCTTTCTCTTACCCTTTTCCCCTCAAGTTGTTAGATTAGGAAAGTGCCCCTAAGGTCACATATTATAAAGTAACCAACATTTGTCAAAATCCTAGAGGCCCTCAATTGAGCCAAACCCCAAGCTTTTAGAAAAGAGCTAGTCCACACCACATCCGACTATTAGGACAAGTAGAGAAGACAATAGGCAAGACACATCTTATAAAGGAACCAACATTTGGCAAAATACTAGAGGCCCTCAACTGAGCCAAACCCCAAGCTCTTAGAAAAGACCTAGTCCACTTGGTCCACACCACGTTCGACTATTGAGACAACCAAAGAGGACAATAGGTAAGAAAGTCAAAATGGAATTAAACAACTATTAAAACTCTATTTACTTCATGTAGGCCTTTATGTTGTACACTTCGTAATATCTCAATTTTATATTAAAATTATATACTTGGCAAAATTGATTAAAGCTAAACAAACATCTTAATGTTGGAAACATTCTTAGCCCTTGCGTTCTATACACTTTATAATATTTCAATTTTATATTAAAATTATATACTTAGTAGAATTGATTAAAATTAAACAAACATCTTAATCTTGCAAAAATTCTTAGACCTTACATTTGGTGAGGTAGTTACGACTATTGAACAAGGCTCCAACATAATACAAACCGCACTTCAAAATACTGCATGGGGGAGGGACAAAGTGAGGGACAAGGCAAATGATGTAAGGACAATCATAGCCAATTTTTGCTAATACTACAACATTCCCTTTAATTGTAGGAACAACCCCTATTAAAAACCCAATTTTTGATATTATTGCAACATTCCCTTTAATTGTAGAAACAACCCCTATTGAAAAGCCCTAGTGAGGGCATTAAGAGAGGCTAACAAAGGGGTTAAGCTATTTTTGGTAAAATATCATTGTTAAAGGAGTGTGTCAAGAACACACATGCTCTTCTAGAAGAGCAAAAGAAAACATGGAGGACAAGGGGTTGTAGCATTCTTTCTAATAATTAAATGTATGCAAGAAACCACACACTTTTGAACTTCATGGTAGTGCATCCATGGTCATCCTAAAATAAGTGTATGCCTCACAAGAGGTGAAGGATGCACAAATGTTGTTGTGCTAAAAATAGGAGTGGAGAATGTTGTCCAAGTAGTGACAAACAATGTAACAACATATGTATATGCAAGCAGAGAAATACCTCTCTATTTTTATGAGCCCATGCATTGCCCATTACATTGACCTTATGGTTGAGGACATTGGAAAAATGACATGGGTGAAGACCATAGTAGAAGAGGCGAAGAACATGACACAATTTACATAATGAGGGAGCATAATGATGGAGGAACATTCTTTGCCTAGGGATCACTCAATTTGCCTCCAAATTCATTGCCTTGAAGATCTTTCTAGCAAGATCACCTATTTTGAAATGAATGTTAATGAGCAACGAATGGTATGCTTGACCATTTCATTCGAAAGAGGAGGGGGAACGGGTCTAGAGGCAAATTTTTAATGATTAATTTTTGATGAGCATGTAGGAAATTCTCAAAGTTTGTTGAGATCATAATGAGCAACTAATGGTATGCTTGACCATTTCATTCGAAAGAGGAGGTGGAAGGGGTCTAGAGGCAAGTTTTTAATGATTAATTTTGGGTGAGCATGTAGGAAATTCTCAAGGCTGTTGAGATCAAATTTAATTTTAAAGTCATGTTTTATTCTTGAAAATTTTAGTATTTCCTTTTCTAAATTTTTAGTATTTACTATTCAATTTTAGAACCCTCATACACCCTATAGGTAGAGGAAAATTTGGCAATGGATTTTTCATATGAGGCAATGGATAGAGCCGAAGAGGCCATCAAACACTATTTGGTTACAACCGGAGTGAACCAATTTGATGTAATATTGATAATAGATTGATAAGTTATCTATATAAGGCAATAGACAGAGCCAAAGAGGCCATCAAACACTATTATAGTGACAACCGAAGCAAGTGTGAACCAATTATTAATATCATTGATAAAATATGGATGAGGCAACTCCATTAACCTTTTCATTGTATAGGGTGTTTCTCGAACCCCAAATTCTTTAACAATAAGATTCTTAGTGATGATGAAATGGTCCAAGTGGGATTTTATACTTGTGCATAGAGGATGATAGATGAGCTTGCCAAACATTACCTCATCCTTGAGAAGATGGTTGCAAGAGGGAACTTTGCGGTCTACTTTGCTAAAGAAAGAACTCTTTTGCTGAAGAAGGAAGGTCAACCTTGTGACCATGTACATTATTTAAAGTTTAACCTTTTTCAAATTTTTCTTTATAGTCTACATCTACAAGAAGACAATTACAAATATAGATTAGTATTTTGAAAATGTTTTTTTTTTTAGATTTATGGTAGGAGGATTACGGTTCCACCAGAACACCTAGTCTGAAGAGGATTATGCATATCGAGTTAACCTTGTAACACTTCTAGGTCTGAGTGCACTTGGTATGATGTGGTACACGCAAGAAAGCACGATAGGTGATTGAATTGGATGAGCTATATTCACTATTTTATTGAATTGCCAAGAGTCCGTTAGATACTCATTTACTATAAAGGATGACATTGAGGCACTTGAAGGGGAAGTGGAACATTTGAGGATTGGAGAAGAGATACCATGATGATCACGTACCTAAGAAGCATCCAATGGATGACATTGAGGCACTTGAGGAGGAAGTGGAAAATTTGAGTATTGGAAGAGAGATACCATGATGATCACGTACCTAAGAAGCATCCAATTAGACCACATATTCAAATCCAAGGCCAAGAAGTGGAACATTGAAGAGGATTGGAGGAGATATACCATGATGATCATGTACCTACGAAGCATCCAATTAGACCACATATTCAAAGCCAAGGCCAAGAAGTGGACCATTCGAGAGGATTGGAGGAGATATACCATGATGATCATATACCTAAGAAGCGTCCAATTAGACCACATGTTCAAAGCCAAGGCCAACCATTTAGTTCGAGAGGAGAGAAAAACAAAAAGCAATTTAAAAGTTATTTTATATTTTAAATGTTGCATTGTGTTTGATTGATGATCATGATTTATCATTGAATGTGTTTGTGATGATTGGATTGATGATCATGATTTATAATTGTACATTTCTATAATTTGTTTGTTTGGTGCATTGATGTGTTTGATTGGATTGATGATCATGATTTGTCATTGAATGTGTTTGTGATGATTGGATTGATGATCATGATTTATAATTGTACATTTCTATAATTTTTTTTTTTTTTTTTTGGTGATTTCTATAATGTGTTGATTGGATTGATGATCATGAATTATATTCATAGAATTCTATAATTTGTTTGTTGCATTTCTATAATGTGTTTGATTGGATTGATAATCAAAATTTGTAATTGTACATTTCTATAGTGTGTTTGATTGCATTGATGATCATAATTTGTTTGATTGTATTGATGATCATAATTTGTTTGATTGTATTTGTAATTGTACTCTTTTTTTTAGGAATATCTAATATAAATTCAGTTCTCTTAATGTGTTTGATTGGATTGATGATCATGATTTGTAATTGTACTATTTTTTTTATGATTATCTAATATAAATTCAGTTCTCTTGCTCTCCAATTGTTGTTTAAAATGTTATTTTTTTTATTGAAAAATTTTCTTCTTTGTTTTTGCCAAGTTTCTCCGAGTTGCCAACAACATCTCCAAAATTGTTTTTGCCGAGTTTTTCTGAGTTACCAACAACATCTCCAATACTAAGGTGCTGAGTTTATCCAGAGTTGCAAGTTTTCCAACTATGATTCAAAGGTATCATCTAAGGCTATAAGAGGCTATTCTTATAGTCAGGTTCAGGTGCACACTAAAATTTTCAAGCACTTCCACAGATTCCATGGAAAATATACACGGATCTTTTGGTGACTCTACCTGTTGAAAATTTTATGTGCTATGTATTTTCACACTCCTATAGGGAATATACTTTTTGAAAAATTTCTATGCAGAGTGTATTTTCACAGATAGATAAAATCAACCCAAACCTTAATGAAACATGCAGCTGGGGCATAGTGGTAAACCAACAGAAGGGTCTAAGGATGATAGAAATGTAGAATCCAAAGATCATATTGCATGACCCCAGAAAAATAAATAAATAAAAGAAAAGAAAATCGTTTGATCAAAGGATAACTTGCACCAAAACATTGCAAAATATAATTTGACGAGGTTGTCTAAATCAAGCATGGGCATGCAGAACGCCAAGCAAGTCTTCTGTCACTATGCTAGATAAACAATTATGAAAACGACCTCCAAGTAGAGAGTCCTGTTGAGTATAAAGGTAATGATGCTATGGTGCCAGACTTTTTTGTTTTTGCATCAAGGAGGGATTCAGTCTGGGAATTTGATGTTGTCAGTTCACCTTGCATCTGATGGGCAACAAAAACTATCTTTGAACCTTTTGTCTAATGGTAAAAGGGTCAAACCATTTTGACATTTAATATTTTACAAAAGAGGTAATTGTAAGTGTCCAAAACAACCCATTCTTCATTAGAATAATTTTTTACTTGTTCTTAGTTTCTAATATATCTTAAATAAAATTCAAATATCGAATTTTTCATTCATATGCAGTGGACATTGAACAACGTCAAGTTTGAAATGGCTCATAGGCCAGTTAGTCGAGGAAATTGTTTTACGTATCCCTCCACATTTAGAATGCATTTGAAAATAAAAAGCTTTAACTTCCAATTGATTACAATGATATTCTTAGGCTTTTCCAACAGATGAGCATTTTTAATAGCGTTTTGTTGTAAATGTTAATACTTAATCCAACTAAAATACTAAAATAGATAGCAAGATGGACTACACCTGGTGCCTGTAGTTTCCGAAGCCATAGGAACCAGCAACAAGAATAGCCCATCGAGTACCATTTAATTCTTCATCTGCATTTGCGCTAGGCATCCGGATGAAGCTATCCCATTTAGTGGCATCTACAACCTTATCAACTCTAATTAGAAATATGAAGAAGAGACATAACAGGACTCCTCCAAACACTCCCATCTCAAACCACTTGCTCAATTTCTAATAGCACCTATGTATTCTCAAAAACACAGTTTTGTCGGTGTCAAATTACTGGGCACGATTTCATCAATCACAACAACGAAAACAAATATAGAACCAAAGTAATATCTATTTGAATTTACTAAAAACAGTTGCTTGATCGTCCACTGCACAGCTGGTTTACTTGTTTGGGTGCCATGCAATCCGCCATGCGTGGAGTTATACGAAGGCGTTCTATATTTTGGCCACGTAATCGCGTTCTGCTTTTCTTGTTCAACACGTGTGTAAAGCATCGCTAATTAGATAAGACTGCCAATTGTCCATCACCACGTTAATCTGTTATAAGCAAAAAATGAGAAGGGAAGGCGCCACTGCACCCTCAACGCTTATATTGTGGATAGAGTTCGAGTCATCTGTTATAAACAAAAAATGAGAAGGGAAGGCGCCACTACGCACCCTCAACACTTATATTGTGGATAGAGTTCGAGTCCCGACACTAAAAATCTAAAAGAATTGTTAGTTTTAAATATTAAAAAACATATTGAACATCGTTTACAAATTTTCTCGTTGGAGCAAACACAAGAGAAATCGACCTCACAATCATATAAATGATAATTATCAGACAGCCATTACACCAAATGCCATTATAAACTTATTTTTAAGTTTTATATTATTATATATATATATATATATATATATATATATATACACGGGCAAAATGATATTGAACACGCAATCTAACAAATTAATTTATTTATAATAATTTAAATATGTTAGTGATAGTGATAGTTATATTGTAACAATTTTATTATTTATTTTTTTTATTATTTATTTTTTTTATTTGATTAGTGTGAGAAACCTTTACAATTAAGTTGGGCAAGTTTCTTCAAGTTCCTTCAACCATGACCTCTTTTAAAGCCAAGAATTATGCTTATCAATAGGGAATTTAATATACACCTACCACCTCACACATTTGCTCGCATCACTGTCTGAAACGTTGAGTTGTCCCTTGGGACAATAACAACTTGATTATTATTATAGAGTAAGATTTTAACATAGGTTTATTTTATAAAAGTCGATAAATTTAATCAATTTAATTGTTTAAACTAATTTAATATTAATTTTTATATTAAAATAACATAAATATAAATTAAAAATATTTTAAAATATTGATTTTTTTTTTTCTTTTGACGTTAAATTTGCATATAATCATATAAAGTAAACACGGAGATTCAATTCCAATATCCAAAAAAATATATAATAAAAAAAATTGAATCTATTTTAAAGAACTAATCAAACCAAAATAAATAAAAAAAATTAAAATGAAACAATAATCACGAATTTGAATTTACTTCTACTTATTCCTTCAACGTTGTAAATCATGCAAGATAGTTAAGGTAAAGTGGTTTTTCACATCCATGAGACCATAGGCCATTGGAGATGTCCCTTGTAAATATATGTTAATCTAACCAAACTCTATTATCAAAGTATGGTGTAGAACTCTTGAATTTGAACCTTGAACCTCCCACTTGAAGTTCCAAAGTATAGTATACAACTCTGCCCCACTAAACCTATAGATCATAAGTATCATTATGAATAGTCTAAAAAATAAAAGAGACCTATGAGGATTGAAAGTGTAAGTGAAAATGAAAAAAATGAGAAGAAGAACCTTAAAGGAAGAAGAAAGAGAAATGGAAACTCATAGATATATAGATTTGAGTAACTATAAACAAATATCACAAATGTTATCAAGAAGTGGGGCTAAAACAATAAATAAGAATAGAAAGTGATGATGAAGATGTTATCTTGGAGTATTAGGGTTATGAATAAGACCTCTAAAAATAGCATTATTAAGGAGTTAGTAGTTTGTTATAATTCCAAGTTTATTTTAATGCAAGAAATAAAAATATGTAGTAAGGAATATACTTGTTCAAAAAGATTTGGAGGATGGGGATTGTCCCCTAGTTTCTTTTATAGGATTTTCAAGTGGTATGGCAACAATATGGCACAAAAAATGGTTAGAAGCAAGAAAAAATTAAGTTTTTAGCCTTTTTTGTATGAAAGGGAAAAATAATAAAACTAAAGTTACAAATGTGTATGCTCCAACTATAGTTACTCTTTGTGAAATATGTTCAAAGGGCCTTAGTTTATTTATGTCAAATTCAATGATGATTTGTAATTGTGATCTATGCATTCTTGTAGAGGATTTCAACATAATGGTATTTGCTTAAAAAAAATAAGGTTGGTACTTCTGTATGGTCTAAAATAATGGAGGATTTTGTTTTAATTTGTTAATTCAAATTGTGATGTTATTCCTTCAATATTTCAATATACATATGATAATACATATTAGACAAATCCACATAGCAAAACAAATTAGATAAAATTTTGTTATATATAATACATGGTTGCAAACTGAGTATATAATCTCCTTAGGCATTTTACTACAAGAAAAATCATATCACAAACTCATTCTCTTGAGAAGTGATTTCCTCAATAATGGTATTCAAAGTCATTTTGATTTTAATCTATATGACTCTAAACTTCAATTTCTTCCAAATGATTATGTTAGGGTAGGATGAAGCAAGGTTTGAAGAATCGGGTATATACATGATTGTTCAAAATATTTGGAATGTCAAATATTTTGGTAACATATTTAAAATCAGAGTGGAAATTAAATCCAAGCTCAAAAATTTACAAGAGCTAAAAGAAATTAATGGAGTGGAACAAGATACTTATGTGCAAGAAAAACAATTACTTTCTCATTATCATTATGTATTGCAAAATAAAAAGAGTCATATTGGGCCCCAAAATTTAGGGAGAGCTGAATTAAGGAAAAGGATAAAAATAGCTTTTCTCATTTTATATCCAAAACAATTAGTCTTATTGCCAAATAAAATTATTTTAACTCCATATAGAAGAAGTATTAAGGAAGAAGAAGATATTAGAAAGGAAGCAATTAATTATTTGATGGTATTCTATCAAAGTTAGGTGAGATAAGGAGGTTGATGGTAAGTTTTTAATAAAATATTCTATCAATTATAATATAAAGAAAAAATGAAAGCTTCGTGAAGAAGATCTCTATGGAAGATCTATATGAGGCATTTTTCTCTCTCCATGATACTAAGACATCCATCTCTTATGGATTTTCTATAATTTTCTTTCAAAAGAGCAATATATCAATCATGGTTGAAGGGACTAGAGAAAAGAAGGCTATAATAAGAGATATCAATGTCATCTTTAATTCCTTGGTTTCCAATAAAGTTGAGATAAAATAGTTTTTATAATTTTCATCCAATAAGACTTTGTAATATTATTTATAAGATAATTTCATAAATAATGGCATATAGATCAAAAAGCATTTCAAGCTCTATTATCTTAGAGTAACCAAGTGGTTCTATTTATGGTAAAAATATTCTTGATGATATAGTCATTGTATAAGGGGTCATACATTCTCTTAATTTCATGAAAAGGCTAGGTATGCTATTAATTTGAACAAAATATATGATAGGGATTGTTGGAGTTTCTACACAATATTCTAAAAAAGGTTGCTTTTAATCAAAGATTGGTTTGAATGAATTCAATGTTATAACACTCTAAAAGATTCTATCTTGGTCAATCATGGATCTCCTATTGAATACTTCAAGTCATCACATGGACTTCTAGTGAATTCTCACTACACCTTTTTTGGGTGGTAGGAAGCAAAAGTTAAATCAGTGAAAAAGTGCAGAAGGAAATTTTGATTAAGAAGTACCAAGGATTGGAAGACCAAAGTCCCAAAAAGCATAAGAAAATATAATGTCAAAAAGTGAAAACTTATAAAATTTTTAACTAAATATAAGAGATAAAAGTTTTGACATATGTAGTTTCGTAGTCAGAAAGTCCAGAGGTTTATGAAATGCTCTAATGTTAGATGACGAGGAGAGTTTCGAAGGCTAAAATCACCTATTCTCCAAAAAATTATGGATTCAAAATTTTCTTTAGGTGCTCCCGCCCTAAACCCCTACATAGAGGGTCATTGGTGTTAGAAAAATATCAAATTATGTGCAAGCAGAAAACACAATAACACAGGAAAAAATAGTAACATAGAATTTTACATGGAAAACTTGCATTGTGTAGGAAAAACCATGGGGTAATGGAAGCTTCGTTATTTTATTGATTTTGGTAAACTTTTTACATTCCATCAACTTTTACATGCAAGGGGTCATTCCCATTTTATAGAAAAACAAGGAAGACTCCAAAAAACTATTTGCTTTTGAAAAATGGTTCATTTCCTCTCCCAAAAGAAGACATTTTAGAAAAAATTTCACTGCCTCTCACAACATACGGTTGTATGAATGACCAAAATTTTTGGATCGAGGGTGGAGCCCTGAAACCCCCAAGTAGGGGTAACCTAGCTGGTTCCCCCCTGTGACCTCCCTCAACGCACTCGATGCATACAAACATCACATGGGTATGGATCACAATAAATTGCACCACCATACACCTCGCTACTAAAGAACATTGGAGATATGGATATTGACTTCACCTTATAACACTCTCCACTTGAAGTTGATATAAAATAATTGTTTTCCTATATTTTTCCATCCAAGTGCTAATTGTCCAATATTGCCCTTATCACATTTACAGCAAGCCTAGAGAAGTTTTGCACCACTCAAACTTCTCTATCTTGATCAACTTTGTAAGCATATTTGCAGGATTCACTTTAGTACCAATATTTTGCAATAAGATCCTACCATTTTCCACCATATTTCTTATAAAATGGTACTTAAAATCAATGTGTTTCATGTGATCATGGAATGATGGGTTCTTCAGTTATCACAATACAATGTAACCTTCTCTTGCATTATCTTGAAGTCATCCAATAGTCATTCTAGTCAAATTACCTCTTTTTTGGCTTCAATTGTTGCAATGTATTCTGCTTCAGTGGTTGATAAAGCCACCATAGATTGCAAATTAGAAGTCAAACTCACAGCTCCACCAGCAAGAGTAAGAGTATATCTTGTACTGGACTTTCTCCCATATTTATCTCCACCATATTCAGAATCCACAAAACCTTTAACTTACAATATTTTTTATCTGTATTAAAAGGCAACATCTGAAGTACCTCTTAAATATCTAAATATCCACTTCACTACATTCCAATGTTGATTAACAGGATTTTCCATGTATTGATTGACAACTACCACTGCTTGGGCAATATCCTATCTGGTGCTTACCATGGCATACATGAGGATTCCTATTGTTTATGAATACAATACACAATATATGCTTGTCTTATCTGCTTTTATTCTAGGACACTCTTCAAAAGATAATTTGAAGTGTGAAAGAAGTGGGGTACTAACTGATTTTGCATTTTTTATATTGAAGCACTGCAAAATATTTTCTATATATGACTTTTGACATAACCAAATATTCCATCCTTTTCTATCCCTTTGTATATTCATCCCTAAAAATTTGTTTGCTACTCCTAAATCATTCATTTCAAATGTTTTGGCCAATTGAACCTTAAGGTCAATAATTTTCTTCATGCTAGGGCCTGCAACCAACATATTATCAACATACAATAGCAAAATAATAAAGTTGGCATCATCAAATCTTGTATAGTATGCACAATGGTCAGCTTGACTCCTACTAAAACCTTGGATCTTCATGAAGGTGTCAAATTTTTTGTACCACATCCTTGGTGCCTGTTTCAATCTATACAAAGATTTCTTGAGTCTACAAACCAAATGCTCTTTGCCTCTTTTTGTTAGCTTTTGAGGCTTATTACTTAAGATAATAAAACTTACAAAAATGAAATAAAGTACCAAACTAATGCATACAATGATGGAAATATTTTGAAGTATAAAATATTGTAATAACTCAAATAACTAGTACTAAATGTGCCTTAAATAAAGTCTCATGAAAATGGAGCCATAACACTGAAAGAATCAAGTAATGTTATTACAATTGTATCTCTTACATCTCCACATTACCATGTATATAATGTAATGTGACTCTTCATATGAAGCACTCTTGGCCTTCCCACTTCTAGACTATTCAACTTCCTATTCTATGGACTCATGTACACATGGACAAATGCACATTTACATTATTAAATATTATGCACCCATGTGCATTTATTACAACACATAAAGTAAATCCTAATCTAAGACATGTACCAAATAATGTAATATACTCCAACACCCCCATATTACATTATTTGGTTATTGAAGACTTATATTCAATATGAGTCTTCAGTCTCTTGCTGGAACTTATGCTCTTCTTCGTTTTCTTCCTTGTATGTATCCTGATAAAGCAAATGATTAGTATCATAATAACACAATTGATAGGATGTCATGTTTATCTATATCCTTGACTAGCTCCTTAAACCATATGTGCACAATTGAAGCTATTTCATTTTTACTCCTTTTTATGATGTCTTCTTGATCTACCTTTTCTTCTCCCTTTCGAATGTGATCTTTTGAGTTTTCATAGTTATCATTAGTTTCATTAGAAGAATCTAATTTTCCATAGCTAAGTGCTTCAAAACTTATTTCCCATATTGTTGATTCTTCTTTTTCTTTTTCATTTTCTATTGTATTACCAATCATGCTTTTAATCCATACTAGTATTTTTCTCATCCCACTTCTAAGTGTATTGCTTAATGTGTTGGTAGTCATATTTATAGTATATGAGCCTAATGGAACTTTAGGTTTTGTAGGCTTCCTTATGTCTCCCTAGTTAATGAATTAGTAGAGTCCTTGTAGATTTTGTAGAGACCTTATGACTCCCAAATGGATTGAGTACTTGATAATATTTTGATGAATGCTATTGTTATCAAGTTTTGTAGAATGCCTTATGTCTCCCTAGTGATTTTGGAAATGCTATATGATAGATAAAGTGTTTTTGAGAATAGTTCGATTTTGGGTTGATTTTGTAAAGTTTTTTGAACAACAAAAATCCACTTCTTTTACACCTTATTACTCCTATTGAACTTTAAGCACTTTATAATTTGATGAGGTTTTAATAGTTGGATTCATTTTGTCCCCTTAATGTGTTTTGGGACAAGTATACCAATTAATTTCCAACTCTTGTTTTTCCTTAATAAAACTCCTTTTATAGCCTTTAATAATTTGATATAAGTGTTTCTAAATTTCAATTACCTACTTTGATGTAGTATTCCTTTTTTTTTTAAGCAAAAAACTCCTTACGGGGTTGCCTTGGTTTGAGAGACCATGAACAAGAGGTTCTACACCGTCAAATTCACCCGGGAGTCGCACCCATACCTGCTCGCACCAACATTATCAATTGGATTTTTGGTACCCAATTCAACTTTTTGGTAGGGTGGAGATTCAAACCTGGGACCTCCCTTGGAGGATTGCCCTCTCCTCTCTAACTCACCTACAACACCTGGGTGATGTAGTATTCCTTATAACTCCCTAATTTGGAATATTATAAAACAATGAAATTTGCAATAGAAATCCTGATTTCCAAGTAGAATTCCTTATTTCTCCTATGTTATAATATTGCAAATATTAGGCTATTTAATATGTGTTTCTTCCTTTTATATTGCTTTCAAATATGGCTGATTTCCTTTGATGTTTCAACCTAATGTTATACCTTATAACTCCCTGTTAATGAAAGTAAATTTAATAAAGTAGAGACCTTACATTTGATGTTGTATTCTCTACGTATTCGTTGCAAATTTTGGATGTATATGACAATCCACTTTAATACCTTTCCCTTGAGCACTTCTAGAGGATGGTGTACGTTAATTTTTCCTTGGCTTCAATGTTGGACTCCTTTGACCTCCTTGACCAAATATTTTAATGCTCTTTCACCTTTCTTCCACACTGTAATTCAGTTTGTGCTATGAGTAAATGCTAGAATATAGAATATATGGACTTCCTTGGTCTTTGGTGCCTTTTAATAGAAGAGGGTTCTTGTGCTATGTGACAAGTGTCATGATAGTTAATTCTTGAACGCTTGGAGGGAATAAATATGCTTGAAACCACATGTAGATAACGTATGGGTATTACAACCTTAGAGGAACACTTATTTCCTTTGAAGACAAGTATCTCCCTTATTCTAACGTACCACCTCTCTTTCTAGTAATGTTACTTTGCACGAATGTGTGAAATATGGGCACTCATGTAAGGAACATTAGGATTTCTTTTCAAGTGACAAGTGTCACTTCCTCCTTATGCATGGGTTCTTTCTCTAACACTTCTTTAGCGTACCTTTGGAGCACCTTTAAATGCTATAATATTCTCGTATCTTCCTTTGTTTGATAGTGATTTCTTTTAAGTTAGTTCCAACTAGAGTGAAGAGCAATGCTTTGGTGGAGCTTTGGTGGATTTTTGATGAACCTCCAATAATGGTATAGAATGCTCCTTGGACGTACTTCTAATGAAACAATTCAAACCAAAACAAAAAATAACTAATGCTCCTTGGACGTACTTCATCTCTTTAAAAAGTTTTGAATCTATTTTAAAGAACTAATCAAACCAAAATAAATAAATAAAAATTCAAAATGAAACAATAATCACGAATTTGAATTTACTTCTACTTATTCCTTCAACGTTGTAAATCATGTAAAACAGTTAAGGTAAAGTGGTTTTTCACATCCATGAGACCATAGGCCATTGGAGATGACCCTCATAAAGGATGATATTTACCTAATATATGTTTATCTAATCAAACTTTATTATCAAAGTATGGTGTACAACTCTTGAATTTGAACCTTGAACCTTCCACTTGAAGTTCCAAAGTATAGTATACAACTCTGCCCCACTAAACCTATAGATGATAAGTAACATTATGAATAGTCTAAAAAATAAAAGAGACCTATGAGGATGAAAGCGTAAGTGAAAATGAAAAAAGGAGAGGAAGAACCTTAAAGGAAGAAGAAAGAGAAATGGAAACTCATAGATATATCGATTTGAGTAACTATAAACAAATATCACAAATGTTAACAAGAAGTGGGGCTAAAACAATAAATAAAAATAGAAAGTGATGATGAAGATGTTATCTTAGAGTATTAGGGTTATGAATAAGACCCCTAAAAATAGCATTATTAAGGAGTTAGTAGTTTGTTATAATTCCAAGTTTATTTTAATGCAAGAAATAAAAATATGTAGTAAGGAATATACTTGTTCAAAAAGATTTGGAGGATGGGGATTGTCCCCTAGTTTCTTTTATAGGAGTTTCAAGTGGTATTGCAACAATATGACACAAAAAATGGTTAGAAGCAAGAAAAAATTAAGTTTTTAGTCTTTTTGTATGTAAGGGAAAAATAATAAAACTAAACTTACAAATGTGTATGCTCCAACTACAGTTACTCTTTGTGAAATATGTTGAAAGGAACTTAGTTTATTTATGTCAAATTCAATGATGATTTGTAATTGTGATCTATGCATTCTTGTAGGGGATTTCAACATAATGTTATTTGCTTAAAAAAATAAGGTTGGTACTATTGTATGGTCTAAAACAATGGAGGATTTTGTTTTCCTCTGTTAATTCAAATTGTGATGTTATTCCTTCAATATTTCAATATACATATGATAAGACATATTAGAAAAATCCACATGGCAAAACAAATTAGATAAATTTTTGTTATATATAATACATGGTTGCAAACTGAGTATATAATCTCCTTAGGCATTTTACTAAAATCAAAATCATATCACAAACTCATTCTTTTGAGAAGTAATCTCCTTAATAATGGTATTCAAAGTCATTCTGATTTTAATCTATATGGCCCTAAAATTCAGTTTCTTCCGAATGATTATGTTAGGATAGGATGAAGCAAGGTTTGAAGGAACATGTATATACATGATTGTACAAAATATTTGGAATGTCAAATATTTTTGTAACATATTTAAAATAAAAGTAGAAATTAAATCCAAGCTCAACAATTTACAAGAGCTAGAAGAAATTAATGGAGTGGAACAAGATACTTATGTGCAAGAAAAAAAATTATTTATTGCAAAATAAAAGAGTCATATTGGGCCCAAAATTTTAGGGAGAACTAACTTAAGGAAGAGGATAAAAATAGCTTTTTCATGTTATATCCAAAACAATTTAGTCTTTTTTGCCAAATTATAAATATTTTAACTCCTTATAGAAGAAGTATTAAAAAGAAGAAGATATTAGAAAGGAAGCAATTAATGAATTGAGGGTATTCTGTCAAAAGTAGGGTGGGATAAGGAGGTTGATGGTAAGTTTTTTATAAAATATTCTATCAATTATAACATGAAGAAAAAATGAAAGCTTCATGAAGAAGATCTCTATGGAAGAGCTATATGAGGTAATTTTCTATTTCCATGATACTAAGACATCTATCTCTTATGGATTTTCTATATTTTTCTTTCAAAAGAGAAATATATCAATCATGGTTGAAGGCACTAGAGAAAAGAAGGCTATAATAAGAGATATCAATCTCATCTTTATTTCATTGGTTTCCAAGAAAGTTGAGATAAAATAATTTTTATAATTTTCATCCAATAAGACTTTGTAATATTATTTATAAGATAATTTCATAAATAATGGCATATAGATCAAAAAGCATTCCAAGCTCTATTATCTTAGAGGAACCAAGTGGTTTTATTTATGGTAAACAAATTCTTGATGATATAGTCATTGCATAAGAGGTCATACATTCTCTTAATTTCATGAAAAGGCTAGGTATGCTATTAATTTGAACAAAATATATGATAGGGATTGTTGGATTTTTCTACACGATATTCTAAAAAAGTTTATTTTTAATCAAAGATTGGTTTGAATGGATTCAATGTTATAACACTCTAAAATATTCTTTCTTGGTCAATCATGGATCTCCTGTTGAATACTTCAAATCATCACATGGACTTCTAGTGAATTCTCACTACACCTTTTTTTGGTGGTAGGAAGCAAAAGTTAAATCAGTGAATAAAGTGCAAAAGAAAATTTTGATTAAGAAGTACCAAGGATTGGAAGACCAAAGTCCCAAAAAGTACAAGAAAATCTAATGTCAAAAGGTGAAAACTTATAAAATTTTTAACTAAAGATAAGAGACAAACTTTTTGACACACGTAGTTTCGTAGTCAGAAAGTCTAGAGGTTGATAAAAAGCTCTAATGTCAGATGATGAGGAAATTTTCAAAGGCTAAAACCACCTATGCTCCCAACAATTAGGGATTCAAAATTTGCTTCAGGTTCTCCTGACCCTACTACATAGAGGGTCATTGATGTTATAAAAATATCAAATTATGTGCAAGCAGAAAACACAATAACACAGGAAAAAACACTAACATAGAATTTTATGTGTAAAACCTGTAGTGTGCAAGAAAAAGAACGAGGTAATGGAAGCTTCATTATTTTATTGATTTCGGTAAATTTTTTACATTCCATCAACTTTTACATGCAAGGGGTCATTCCTCTTTTATAGAAAAACAAGGAAGACTAAAAAACTATTTGTTTCCTTTCCAAAAAGGAAGACTCCAAAAAATTGTTCGCTTCCTCTTATAAAAAATGGTTCGCTTCCTCTCCCAAAAGAAGACTCTAAACAATTGTTCGTTGCCTCTCGCAATGTACAGTTGTATGGATGACCAAAAAATTTGGATCGGGTGCGGAGCCCTAGAATCCCAAGTAGGGTGAACTTGGTCGGTTCCCCCTTGAAACCCCCCTCGATGTGGTCAATGCATACGAACATCACATGGGGATTGACCATAATAAATAGCACCACCATACACCTCGCTAATAAAGAACATTAGAGATCTGGATATTGACTTCACCTCCTAATATTCTCCCACTTGAAGTTGATATAATAGAATTTTTTCCTATGTTTTTTCATCTGATTTCAAATTGTCCAATGTTGGCCTTATCACATTTTTAGCAAGCCTAGAGAAGTTTTGCACCACTCAAACTTATCTATCTTGATCAGCTTTGTAAGGATATCTATAGGATTCACTTTAATACCATTTTTTTGCAACAGGATCCTACCTTCTTCCACCATATTTCTTATAAAATGGTACTTAACATAAATGTGTTGCATGCGATCATGGATTGTTGGGTTCTTCGCAAACTGAATAGCACTTTGGCTATCACAATACAATGTAATATTTTCTTGCATTATCTTAAATTCATCCAATAATTGTTCTAGCCAAATTGCCTATTTGTTGGCTTTGGTTGTTGCAATGTATCCTGCTTCAGTGGTTGATAAAGCCACCATATACTACATATTAGAAGTCCAACTCACAGCTCCACCAGCAAGAGTGAGATTATATCCTGTAGTGGACCTTCTCCCATATTTATCTCCACCATAATCAGAATCCATAAAACCTTTAACTTGCAAATTTTTTGATCTATAGTAAATGGTAACATCTGAAGTGCCTCTTAAATTTCTAAATATCCACTTCACTGCATTCCAATGTTGCTTATAAGGATTTGACATGTCTGATTGACAACTCCCACTGCTTGGGCAATATCCAATTTGGTGCTTAACATGGCATACATGAGGCTTCCTACTGTTGACGAATACGGTACATGAGACATGCTTGTATTATCTACTTTTGTTCTACATCCTTGGTGCCTGTTTCAATCTATACAAAGATTTCTTGAGTCTACAAACCAAATGCTCTTTGCCTCTTTCTGTTAGCTTTTGAGGCTTATTACTTAAGATAATAAAACTTACAAAAATGAAATAAAGTACCAAACTAATGCATATAATAATGGAGATATTCTAAAGTATAAAATATTGTAATAACTCAAATAACTAGTACTAAATGTGCCATAAAGAAAGTCTCACAAAAATGGAGCCATAACACTGAAAGAACCAAGTAATTTTCTTACAATTGTATCTCTTACATCTCCACATTACCATGTATATAATGTAATGTGACTGTTCATATGAAGCACTCTTGGTCTTCCCACTTCTAGAGTATTTAACTTCCTATTCTATGGACTCCATGTACACATGGACAAATGTGCACATTTACATTATTAAATATTATGCACCCATGTGCATTTATTACAACACAAAGTAAATCCTAATCTAATACATGTACCAAATAATGTAATATACTCCAACACCCCCCATATTATATTATTTGGTTATTGAAGACTTATCTTCAATATGAGTCTTCAGTCTCCTGCTAGAACTTATGCTCTTCTTTGTTTTCTTCCTTGTATGTATCCTGATTAAGCAAATTATTAGTATCATCATAAAATACAATCGATAGGGCTTTCACTTCATGCTCTTTTGCAACTTCCTCTAATTCTTGTATCTCTTGGACTAGATTACCCTTTTGACTTCCTTCTTTATATTGTAGCTGAAGAGGATTCTACTATCACTAAAATTATGGCTAAGGTGGTCTATATTGATTTGGATATTGCCTTTGTTGAAGGAATATATTTGGTTGATTCATTTGATTCCCTTGGAATTGATTACTTGGATTAAATCTACAATAACTTATACTATGACCTCTTCTCTTACAAATCTAACAATATTGATCATTCCATTTGGGTTTGTCTTTTGAAATAGAAGTAGTGTTTCCTTTATGATTATCTTTCGATACTAATGCATTATTAGTCATTTCATCCTTAATCTAATTGATCACTTCATGTTCTTGTAGTATATTAACCAATTCATCAAATAATAGTATCTTTACCTATAATTTGTAAAGATGTAACCAAGTGCTTATAACTTTTAGGAAGTTCTCTCAAAACTACTTGAACCAAAAATGTGTCTTCCATTGTTTCTCCTAGGGTTAATAACTTTCCCTTTATATGTGCTACTCTCCTTAGAAACAATTCTATACTTTCTCCATTATTAACTTTTAGAGAATATAGTTGAGTTTGAATATTCAGAATAGTAGCTTTGTTCTTTCCTTCAAATATTTTTGCTAAAGTGTTCCATGCATCTATAGATGTTCTTGTTGAACTAATATATGGCTGAATTTCATCTGTAATTGCAAAAGTTATTATCATTATAGATTTTGCTTCATCTTCTTCATATTTCTAAATTTCTCTTGCATCTTCAGTAGGTTTAGTTTTTGCCCTTTAACTATATCCCAAAATTTTTCTACTATCAACATAGATCTTACTTTGTTTTTCCATGATGCATAATTAGGGCCTTTAAGTAACTGAGATTCTAAGAGAAATAGCTTATGTGATGTCATGATTAACCTTATACATCCAAGCTTTAAAATATAGAAAAAATATATTTGCAATTATTAGAAATTCAATTTGTTGTAGAAATCCTTATTACTCCAACTCAATTAAATTGCAAATATTCTAAAATATTTTGTAACTTTAAATAATTGATTTACAAAACTCTTATGTATATATTTCTCCAATATCTTCTACTAAAGAATTACTCCTTTAATAATTCTCCAATTTGCTATTATATCTAAGGTTTCAATTATGAACTTGTTCTTCTCAAAATACCTTTCCTTTTCACCTTAGAAAATAATATCCTTATAAAAATCCTTATTACTCCTAACTCAAGCTTATGAGTAATTTGAATGAAATAAATTACCTTAGGCTTAGAGTTGTATTCTTCGGTCAACAATGCTTGACTTCTCTACAAATTTTCCACTGCGTACATCTATGAATGGCATTGTATTCACACGTGCTATCTTGGCCTGATTCATTGGCTTATTCGAGAGATAACTTCTCCCACTCTGGCTTCAATAAACCTGCACACCAATATTAGCTTTACTTATACAATTTGTAACCTCCAAATGTTCTCTTACTACATCCAATCATTGATATCCTTCAAAAAAAATTGCCTACACTAATTAACCATATTTATTAATGGACTATTCAATGTTTTGACACCTTGGTATAATGTTTCCTTCACTAGGTGTAAATTAATCTTTGACCTTCTGGTTTCTACTTGCCACTTGACATAATAGGTGCTAGACTCTTCAAGTTTTGGTCTTGTATTTGCCACTTGGCACTCCAACTCTTCTACCTCCCTTACAAATATTTTCCTTCTATGGTGGATATTATTGTGGCAATGTGCATTACTCGTAATGCTCCTTCAATGCTTCTCCAATGTTAATCAATGTGGCACTTGCATGTAGACTATTCCTCCTAGGGTTCATTGCTTTCAACATAAATCTTTACTGTTCCAATGCTTATTTCATTTTATGCTTCAATACGATTGTCTCAACGTATTCCTACACAACTTTTCATAGTATTATGTTTGTTTCCCAAGGGTGGACATCCTTCGTTTCTTTGATGCTTTCACAGGTGGATTTGTCTCTTCAATAACATTCAATGGTGTAGAGCTCATCTACGTATCTTCAACAATGTGGAGATTTTGTCCATGTCTCTTCAATGGTATAGATATTAATCGATTTTCCTTCTTAGAGCAATAGAAACACTCCTTTTGAGTGGCATTTCTTCATTTGAGTGGTTATTCTTCTTTTATAATGATGCTTTCAACACCTCTAAATGCTTTTGCTTATCCAAGACTCTTATAATTATTCTAGTGTCTTTTGACACTTAGAATTTTTGCCAAATTTCTAACCCTTATTTGGTCTTCATTTAGCTTAGATTATTGTTTTCACTTTGCTTTAATAAATTTGCAATAGCAAAGCATTCACTAACAATACTATGTGCTTTTTATTTATCCTTACTATTGCTACTTTATCTTTGTAGATCGTTAAGATGTAAACACTAATAACACCTTAACTTAAAGAGCTTTTTTAAGTTCCTAATTTTTTGAATCCAAAATAATGCAATGTAGATCTCAAATAATAATAATAAGGTGCTCTTAAAACTGATGTATAGCTGATTTCAATACTCAAATATTAGACTTATATTGCACCAATATTGCATGCCTTTATTTTCTCTATTTTGCTAATTTCGTTGGTAATTGAATTTACCCAAATTACTATGTTAACCTTATGAAATTTGCACCAATGTTCTCCTTCACTTTTCTCCTTTAACTCTTACCAAATTTGCAGCCTTGCTTGCTACTCAACTTCTCCTTGTTTGCTTCCAAATAACCTTTCACAAAATTGCTCCAAAACTCTCCAAATATGTAGCTCTCTATCCTTCTTCAATGTTGTCCACAAAATATATTTGTGTGGATTTGAATTTCCTTCAATCCTATCTTCACAAACTCTAAAATAAGTAGCTATTAATGCTTCCCAAACTGGTGTTCATAAACCTGCAACTTTGTAGTCAAATACTTCCTTATTTTGTTGGCTTAAATTTGCAATGAGAGTCTTTGGAATGTTGGATTTTTTTGTTTTCTAAACACCTTAAATCTCTTATCCATGAACACTCCAAAATATGCCCAAAAATTCTCCAAACTATAGCTCTAGGCTACCTTCAATCTGCTCTCCTACAACTCTTTAATCTCTGCTCCAAAACTTGTAATCTTCTCTTGTAAATCAGCCTTTAAAACTTTGTGGTTATCCTTAGATTTCCCAAAACCTTGGCTCCTCAATATTATATTCTCCTACAATCTCCTTGTCAAATTCTAACTTCAAAACTAATCTCCAATGTTGTCTCCTTTCTCAAGAATCTAAATGTCTTGAGATCTTCTAACTCTATCTCCAAAATTTGGCAAACTTATTGCTAAAAAAATTTTTGTTAGGCTTGTTGTCAGATAGTGATAATTGTTCTAAGTAAAAAAAATCTCCTTGCCCACAATCTCTTGTCATGAAATTTCTTCAAATCTCCTCTCTTCTTGCACTCTCCTGCTTCTCGCTTTCTCCAAGATGCCTTCAATAGCCACTTCTCCAAATCCTACAACAAGGCTTTCTCTAGCCTTCTTCTTCTCCTTTGAAATATCTTGAGACCTATATCTTGGGTCTTCTATTTTCATAATTCTTCAACTTCTTATCAAAAAATTTACTAAAACTTTTTCTTGGTTTCTTCAATATTCCAACTATGGGAATTCTACAATGAGATCACTTTCTTAGATATCCAAATTATGTTGCTGCTCAAATATATTTTAGGACCTCTTCTTAGGTCTTCCAATTATCCAATCTCCAAACTATAATTAGAAGCTTCTCCACAGGTCTCTTCAATCTCTAATATGCAGTCTTCTACTTGCAATCTTCTATCTCTAATCTTCAATATTCCAAAACTGAAAGTTCTTCAAACTAACCTCTTTTGGGTATCTTCAACTTCTTCAATTTGTAGCTTTCTTATCTGAAGTCTTCTAGGAGACTTCCTTCATGAGTCTCCTCCAATATTCAATCTCTAATTTTTTACAACACATAAATAATCGATGCATGAGGAAAACACATAGACTTTTGGGCAACAAAGGTGAAATTCTTCTCTATCCTTTGTAGGAAGCTTCTCAACTTTTGGGTGTTAATTTTCTGAAACCAAAAACCTAGATAGTAGTACCAAATATGTTAGAATTTCTTAGATTTTAAAATTAATCAACTTTACTAGTTATTCTCAAAACTAGTGGAACCAATTCTATGATGAGTCCTAGTCTTCACAATATTGTGAAAATACTCTGGCCAATCTACAATTTGGAGTCCTTTTCAATTTACCAATTCCTTAAATAAGACCTCTTTCATAGGTCTCTTATTCTCCTCAATATCCACAATGTCAAGGTCTGATTTCAAGACTTGAAATCTCCTTCTATTCCATATTTGTTCTTAGAATAAAAATTCTTCAATCTTCTTTGGTTTCACCTTCCATAGATAGTCTCCTCACCTTCATTGGTTTCTCCTCCATAAAAAAACTATGCAAGTCCAAACCTTGCAATATATCTCCCTATCTCCTATCAAAGTACCTTGTGGCTCTGATACCACTGTTAACTTTTTTTTTTTTAAGCAAAAAATCCCTTATGGGGCCGCCTTGGTCTAAGAGACCATGAACAGGGGGTTCTACACTGTCAAAGTCACCCGAGAGTCGCACCCGACCTTGCCCGCACCAACATTATCAATTGGATTTTGGATACCCAATTCATCTTTTTGGTAGGGTGGAGATTTGAACTTGGGACCTCCCTTGGAGGATTGCCCTCTCCTCTCCAACTCACCTACAACACCTGGGTATACCACTGTTAAATTTTTAGGCTTATTACTTAAGATAATTAAACTTACATATTTGAAATAAAGTACCAAATTAATGCATATGATAATGGAAATATTTTGTAAGTATAAAATATTGTAATAACTCAAATAACTACTACTAAATATGCCATAAAGAAAGCCTCACGAAAATGGAGCCATAGGATTGAAAGAACCAAGTAATGTTATTACAATCGTATCTCTTACATCTCCACATTACCATGTATATAATATAATGTGACTCTTTATACAAAGCACTCTTGGCCTTCCCACTTCTATACTATTCAACTTCCTATTCTATGGACTCATGTACACATGGATAAATGTGCACATTTACATTATTAAATATTATGCACTCGCATTTATTACAATACATAAAGTAAATCCTAATCTAAGACATGTACCAAATAATGTAATATACTCCAAAACTTTCTTCATAGCCCTTAGGCTGATCCAACTAAATCTCCTCCTTGAGATCACCATGCAGGAAAGCAGTCTTTACATCGAGCAACTATAGTTCTAAATCTTGTGCTGCTACAAGTGCAAGTAAAACTCTAACGATAGTCATATTCACAACTAGAGAGAAAATTTCATTAAAGTCTATACCTAACTTTTGCACATAACCTTTTGCCACCAAGCAAGCTTTATAGCATTCCAACAATCTATCATTGTTCTTATTTACTTTGTAAACCCACTTGTTTCCAACAACCTTTCTTCCAGGTGGGAGATCCACAAGTTCCCATATTTTATTCTTGCAAAGTGCTTCCATTTCCTCCTACACCATTTTATTGTGGAGTATATGGTATAGTCTTTTGGTGCTTAATTCCTTCCTACGTACAAAATTTATGAAATTCCTTGGAGCAATATTCACCCCCTTTATCTGACCTAAGATGTAAAATAGGCTTGCCCAAACTTTTCTTTACTAATGCTTTGAACTCTATTAATTTTTGCAAAGCTTTCGACTTTTTATTAAAAAAATAAACCCACACTCTTTTAGAATAATCATCCATAAATGTTAGAAACTAGATAGCACCATTTAAGGACTGAGTGGGGACTGGTCCAAATATATTAGAATGTATAAGTTGCAAAAAATTAGAACTCTTACCAGGGCTTGCAATAAACTAAACCCTCTTTTGTTTACCAAAAATATAGTGCTCACACAAGTCTAAATTACAAGACTTAATCCCAAAAATCATACCTCGATCATGCAGAATTTTTAAACCTTTTTCACTCATATGTCCTAGGTGTTGATGCCACAACATTACTGCATCCTGAACATTTCTTGAAGTTGTTGTTGTTGCATTATTTATTACCGTATCACCACATAAATGATATAGGGTCCCATAAGATTCTCTTTTTTCTACTACAAGAGCTCCTCTAGTAATTTTGTAGTGGTTGCTATATAAAGTGATAGAATACCCTAGCTTATCCATCATCTTGATTGAGAGCAAATTCTTCCATAAATCAAGCACATGTCGTACATCACATAACATCCTTTATCTACCATTGTGTAGTCTGATCCTTATGTCCCCTCTTTCCATAATTTCTAAAGGATGATCATCACCCAAGTAGACCATCTTACCACTATATGGTTGATATTTTTCAAACCAAGGAGACATGTGGAAAGATGCACCCGAGTCCAAAACCTAAGTATATAAAATAGATCTAATATTTTTGATACAAAAGGCCTCACATATTTGTTCTCCTTAATTTACTGTACTCACCTCAAGTAATGGTTGAAATTGCTTTTCACTATTAAGCTACCAAGAGTCCTTCTTTGAGTGTCTTGGTTTCCCATAATGCCAGCACTTCCCTTCCAGCTTGCATCTTTTAGACTTAGATCTGGACTGTGATCTACCTTGTTGACTCCTCTCAAAAGATCGACCTCTCACAACTAAGGCTTTATTGGTTGAGGATTCTAAAGATATTTTTACCTCAACTATTCTGCCAAAAAAGCGACTACCGCATCATAAAATTTTAGAGTTCCTAATGATGCATTTATGGTGTTCATCATGAAATTATGCCAAGTCTCTAGGAGAGAACAAAGTAGGGTGATAGCTCTATCCTTGTCCTCCATATTTACATTAACTGAAACCAATCTACTGATAAAGGTATTAAAATCATTCAAGTGATCTACCACAAATGAACCCTCCTTCATCCTTAGGCTATAAAGCTATTTTTTCAAAAAAACTTATTTGTTGTTAATTTTATCTCATACAACTTTTCAAGCTTCTTCCAGAGGGATTTTGCGATCTTTTCTTCATTAACATTGAACAAGATGGAGTATGCTAGGCATAGACAAATTGTAGAAACCACATTCATGTCTAGCGTTTCCCACTCCTCATATTTCATGTTGCTTGGGTTACTCATGATCCCTTTAAAGGCTAGGGATTGGTCATTTTGAACCAGCAAATCCTCCATCTTCATCTTCCATAGAGCAAATTTTCTACCATAAAAATTTTCAATCTCAAACTTGGTTATACCTTCAATCATTTTTCCAGCTCCCACTTGCACAAACCCTAGACTCTGATACCAGATGTTAGAAAAATATCAAATTATGTGCAAGTAGAAAACACAATAATGTAGGAAAAAATAGTAAAATATTTTACATGGAAAACCTACAGTGTGTAGGAAAAACCACAAGGTAATGGCAACTTCATTATTTTATTGATTTCGGAAAACTTTTTACATTCCATCAACTTTTACATGTAAGGGGTCATTCCCCTTTTATAGAAAAACAAGGAAGACTCCAAAAAATTATTTTCTTCCTCTTTCAAAAAATTGTTCGCTTCCTCTCCTAAAAGAAGACTCCATAAAACTGTTTGCTGCCTCTCACAATGTACGGTTGTACGAATGACCAAAAATTTTGGATCGAGAGCAGAGCCCCCAAACCCTCCAGTAGGGGGAAAATTGGTCGGTTCTCCTTTGTGACCCCCTTGGTGTGCCTGGTGCATACAAACAATGCATGGGGATGGATCACAATAGACTGCACCACCATACACCTCACTACTAAATAACATTAGAGATATAGATATTTATTTCACCTTTTAACAATTGGCCCCCCATATCCCCAAGTTGGGATCGTGACCCTAGACCCCACACATTATGTTGAGGTGTACAGTCTTCTAGGAAGTATAGTCCTTTCTTGCAAAATATCATAGCATATCTCTTAAAAAGGACATATTAACAACAATAACATGGTTCCATAGAAGAAGCAACCTAAATATTTGAAGCAGTAAATGAATAAATCTTTCACACCCAGATTTTGGGAATTTTTCAAAATGTGATAGATGGTAATAATGGTGGTAGTTGCTCATCCAAAGGCTTAGAACCATTGGTAATTATGACCCTAGATCTAAAGACCTCAAAGGGACCAACATCTTAAAATAAATCATGACTTGACACCCAAAGCAACAATCATCTTGAAATATCTACATGATTTTTGGAGGGAAAGACTCCTTGTATCTACAAGTTTTGTAAGCTTTCCTTTCATTTTTTTGTATAGCGGTCAACTCCTAAGTGGCTTCTAGGAAAATTTAACCCTCATTTTTGGTACAATATTTGTAATTTTTTTTGCTTATGCTTTGACCCATCTTTGTATGTATGTGTGTGTTTGTAGTCTTTACGTATTTTGAGTTTTACTTGCATATATGTGTGTATGGGATGCCTACCTGTCAATTTTAATTATAAATCTATGATTAACATGCTCTAACTCATATCTTTATGTGTGTGTATGTTTGTAACTCTCATTTGGGCTCATTTGTGTTGAGGAGAGGAAGTATTCATCGTTAGCACATATCATTCAAGCTTGTTGTGTAGAGAGATCTTATTTGGTTTTTGGCACATCACCACCTTTTTAGCTTAGATTTTTTATATTTTTTTAGTTGTTTTATTTTATCTCTTGCATCCCCTCTAAGTTAAAGTTACACCTAAATATCACATCTAAATAAGAATCCAACCTTGTAAAATAATCTTGAAGGTCATAAATTGAGCTAAACCTTGTGCTCTAGGGAGAGGCCTTGTTATGTCGCTCCATGCGAGGTATGATTGTCCTTATTGGTACAATCAAAGACGATAATAGTTTAATGGCATACCTAGTGGTACCCTAATGGCATATCATTAATTCATAATCATAACAAGTTAGGCTTAGACTTGATGAGGGTCTTTGCTTATTTGTGTTTATTGAAGTCCCTCTCACTCACCTAGTGACTCTTCTCAAAGAACAAACACTAGAAGTAACCTAAAGAGCATTAAATTGAGGTTTAGGTAAAGACCTTAGTCTATCAGCTTATATAATAAATGTTGTAATCACCAGGCAAGGGACATAAAATATTATGAAATAAAAGATCCAACACCAAATCCTTTGTTGCTAATGGCCAAAACACCACCCTAGAGTTTCATAGAATGGAGCAACAAAAACCCCTTGTGGCCTCTAATGCCCTTGAAAGTATGGGATGGAATTACAATGTTAGGACTTGATTTTATGACATACTACACTAGAGAATATAAGGCAACCCCACTAGAACATCTACAAGATATGGTCTATCGGTACCAAGTGCACAATATCACAAAGCATAATGTAGCCCTAAGATTACTAGTGGCATCATTAGGAGGAAAGGCTAAAAAATGGTACAACTCTGTTTCTCCACACTCTATATTTAATGGGATTAGCTTTTTGCCCTGATCATGGAAGGATTTGAATAAAGAAAGTAGTATATTCTAGTCAACTATTTTGTCGCTCCCCAACCTTCAACTATATAGCAGATCATTATATTAGACCATATTATTGCAATTTGGAATGAATATGAATATGTGGAGGCAAAGGTAATAGACACTCCACTAAATGACATTTCATAGAGCCATGTTGATGATAAAAATGGATAATAGGCAATAGAAATAGTGAAGTTAGATCCCTTAGGAGTGTTTGAGTAAATAGGCATGGATACTCTTTTGACCCAAAAAGAGGACCCCTTGACTTTTGGCGGTTTAAAAATATAAGAGGATATTACTTGGTGGTTGTTAGTAACCTACTATAAAAATAAATCTCAATCACACCAATATTAAAAATAATAGAAACTTCATCAAATAACATAATACACTATGCAAAAAAGTAATTGCAGAATTGAAACAATATCAGAAAACAACTTTGAATTATGGGCCTCTTTGATGGGGCAACCTCCTTCAATATTTCATTAATTTTCAAAAAGATACATTCTTACATGGCTTCATATCTTTTAAATAAATGCATCATGCAACCCTAACTCTAAGCTAGAATCCTCTACCAAACATCGGTTACATTCTTGTAATGATTACATAAAAATACACCACTTGTCTAGGTGCCTTACTTGCCACATACCATTACAAAAGTATTACAAAATAATAATATAAGTAGGTTCCCACATTGGATGTGGGTCATTACATAAGCAATTGATGATTATAAAAATAATGTTAGGATGGGGTCCTAACATGTCCTCCCCCTTAAAAAATATTTGTCCTCAAAGTTGTAGATTAGGAAACTTATGCTAGAGCTGGTAGAGAGACTCCCATATAACATATTCTAGTTGTAGACCATGCCACTAAATAAGGACCTCAATAATGGTTTCATTATGAAGTGTGTGCATCCTACAATCCAATAATTATTCTCACTCGAGCAATATAGAACCTTCTTCATCCACTTCTAGGAGAGCAGATTGAACTTGTACCTGAATGCCCACAACCTCCTTGAGAGAGGAGACATGAAAAATAGGGTGGAGCTTGTATGTTTATGGTAAGATCAATTTGTGGGTCATGGCACCAATCCGTTGCAAAACTTGGTAGGACCCATAGTACTTGACCACAAGTTTCTAGCACCTACAAAGTTGGAGGGATGATTTTTTGTATGGTTACAGGTGAAGGAAGACCATATCACCAACATCAAAACTATGCTTAGAATGATGTTGATCAACTTGTTGGCACATCCATTTTTGGGTCACTTCCAAATTCGTATTTAGTTGATAGAGAACTTCAGCTTGTTGGTTGAGTGTTGTGTCTATTGCATGGACCTTAAAGTTGCTTAGAATGTAGGATGAGGGCATGCATGAGGATGACCATAAATGGTCATTGTGTGATAAGATGTATTATACCACCACTCATCTAAGGGAAGCCACTTTTCCCATTGAGAAGGATGATATGAGGTAAAGCAATAAAGGTAGATCTCCAAACATTTATTGACAATCTCAATTTGGTCATCCATTTACATATGATAAGCTGAACTCATGTTGAGCTAAGTTCCCTACAACTTAAACAATTCTTGCCAAAAATTACTAGTGAATGTAGGGTCATGATCAGACACAATGGAGGTAGGCATACCATGAAGGCAAAATATAGAATCAAGGAAAATTTGGGCAATGGTGGAGGTTGTGTAAGGATGGGAGAGGGAAAAAAATGAGCATACTTCGAAATATGATCCACTACCACAAAAATGATTGATTTTCCTCTAGACTTAAGTAACCCTTCAATGAAATCCATTGAAATATCTACCCAAACCTATTTGAGAATCAGTAAGTATTGTAGAGTGTCTAGAGAATGCACTGTTTCACATTTAATCCATTGATAGGTGTCACATGCTACCATAAAATTGTGTCTTTCTTCATACCCTTCCACAAAAAAGTATGCTTAACCATTTTATATGTTTTAAAGAACCCTGAATGGCCTGTAGTGGGAGAAGCATGTATTTCCTTCATGAAAAGTTTTCAAAGTGGAGATGTGTGAGGTACAACAAGGAACTTATGGTAGCATAAATTTTGTCCATCCTAATTTTATCCTAGATAGGAGGTAGAATTTGTTTGAAGGAAAGCAACCAAAGTTTGCAAACTCAAATCCTTAAGTACTTGATCACAAATAGAATCTATCCATTGGGTAATGGGAGAAGAAATGGCACATAGCATACTGTGAGCCTAAAATTGATGAGAGAGAGCATCTACCATAATGTTATCCTTGCCCTTTTTATAAGTGATATCATAATCATAGCCTATAAGCTTAGAGATCCACTTCTAATTTTTGGGGGTGGCAACCCATTGCTCTAAGAAATATTTGAGACTGATGATCTATTTTAATGGAAAAAATATGCCCAATGAGATAATATCGCCAATGAGTGACCGGATGAAAAATGGTAAGCTTTACTTGGCATAAGTGGATTTGCCTAGATTGCGATTAGAAAGTACCTTACTAGTGAAAGCCAAGGGTCATCCTTCTTACATAAACATTGGTGTCAATACCATTGCTAGAAGCATCACTTTCAATTACAAAAGGTTTAGTTAGACATTGCTAAGACCAGAGTTGTTAGAGCATGCTTCAAATCTAGGAAAGCCTATTTAGCTAGACCCGTCTAAATAAAAGAATCCTTTATGACATGGATGTTAAAGGACTGACAATTTTTCCATAATTGTAGATAAACCTACAGTAATAGTAAGTAAGCCCCAAAAATCTATGAAGGCCTTTGAGAGTGCGAGTTTTTGGCTACTCTTGAACTGCCTGAATCTTTCTAGGATCAACTTTAATGTCATCTTTGGCAATCATCTATCCTAAATATTCCACTTATGTCAATCCAAAAGAACACTTGGACCACTTAGCATAAAGTTGATGTTGTGCCAACAATTGTAGGGTCTGATCTACATGGATGAGGTGCTCTTCCCAAGAGCGACTATAAATCAAAATGTCATCAAAGAAAACTAGAATGAAATTATGAAGAAAAAATGAAAAATGTTATTCTTGAGACTTTGAAAAGTGGAAGGTGCATTGGTCAAGCCAAATGGCATTACCAAGAACTCATAATGGCCTTCATGAGTATAAAATGTGGTTTTGAGCATATCTTCTTCCTTGAGTCAAATTTGATGGTACCCAAAGCGAAGATCTAATTTATAACAGCTCATACAACAATTCATCCACTACTGGGATATAAAACTTATCATTAATGGTGATCTTATTGAGCTCATAAAAATAAATACATAATCACCATGAACCATCTTTCTTTCTTACTAAGAAGACAAACAAAGAGTATGGGTTGTTACTAGGGCAAATGAATTCAACTTATAACAATTCTTGTGCTAGCTTCTCAATATTTGACTTAAGGTCATGAGGATATCAGTGCGGCCTAATGTTAGGTGATACACTATTAGGGATCAATAGAGTGGTATGATTATGAGAGTGACGTGGGTCAAATCGATCAGTTCAACAAAAACTACATTGTGCTTTGACAACACAAGTTGTAAAAATTCTAGAATTTGATCCACTATTATAGTAGATGGTTGGATTGCAAATATTTTTGCATTGACCCTACGAGATGATTTTTTCAACAACTTCTCCATATGGATTGAAATGATAATCTATGGAGGCCCTACTTTGGAACCATGAAGAGTGTACATCTATCCATTTCGTGAAAACTTCATCCATAATTCTACAAAATTCCATGAGATGGTGCCCAAGGTATCCAACCACTAAGCGCCAAACATAAAATCATATCCCCCTAATTGAAGGGAAAACATAAATTGTTTCAGCTCATAATATCCAATTTTCAATTTGACATTATGACATTTACCTTCACAAGGTAAGGTCCCTCCATTTGCCATCATAACCTCAAAGGAATTGCATATGTGTATGTAACAATTGGCTTGCTTGGCAATTTTAGGATCAATAAATTTGTGTGTACTACCTGAATCAATAAGGATTATAAGGCATTGGTCATTGAAGAAACCCACAACTTTCATGGTTTGTGGTGTAGTAATCCTTGCAAGAGCATGGACCAAAAATTGGTTGTATTTCCTCTTTATTTTGAGGGTGTTGTTTGGTTGTGTCTACTTAATCATCACTATGGTCATTTCTTGCAGGTTCGTCTACATCTATTAGGAACAACTTCTTTTGGGCACACCTATGCCTTCTAACATATTTTTCATCACAATTATAGCACAACCCTTAGGCTCATTGAGCATCCATTTCCTCGATGGTCAAGTGTTTCGAGGGGATAGATTTATGTTCTTGATTGCTTATGAAATTGGAACAAATAGAGGATTTGCTTGGTTGAAATTTAAGTGTCCTCCTTTGAGCTAAAAATTTTGATTCGACCAACCATGCTAGGCTTATGGACTACATCATTTTTTGTGGTTTAAACATCTTAACCTTGGCCTAGAGATCATCCTTCAAGCCACTAATGAAGTAGCTCATAAAAATCCTTCATTCAACCCTCTAGTTTTGTTGGCCAATTTCTCAAATTGAGTTTGGTAATCTCAAACTAAAGAATGTTTCAACTTGGTCAATGCTCCTGTAAAGTCATCATACTCACTAGGGCCAAATAGAATGAGTAGTTGGGACTTAAATTCTTTTCGAGAAGGATCAAGAGTGATGTGTTGCAACCATTGGTACCATTGCAAAGCTTTAGATTCCAAGTTAAAGGAAGCCATCTAGACCCGATAATATCTAGGGACATTATGGAGTTTAAAAATTTGATCCACACAACATAACAATCCATCTACATCCTTCCCATTGAACTTAGGAAAGTCCAACTTAGGCATCTTAAAGGTAGGATCACAATCATAGTGAGGGAGAGAGTCATGCATTTTTTTTCCTTTCCCTTGGATTGATTGTTTTGTATGGTACTCAAACCCTTTTGGGCCACCTTATAATTTGGACTCAACTTCTATTAGTTGTTCTTCCAAGCAGTTTTTGGAGTGAAGGTATTCACCTCTAAAGCCTTGAAGTTCTTCCCTTATGACATGATTTGATTGGGTAAGGCTATCAAGGGTGCTCTTTATGGATTCAAACATTGTGGTGGCTTGGTCTACCTCTTTTTTATGTCCATGAGTGCCATCATCCATTTTGGGAAGTCTTAAACCTCTTTCACTAAATTACTAAAAATAGAAGTGTGACTATAGGAGTTACTATTTTTAGTAAGAAGTCTAAAAAAGTGCTTGGGTGTTATATATCAAATTTATCAGCTTGAAAATATGGTCAAAATGAGTTATATATCTCAATACTATTTTTTGACACCCTAGACTTCTTTTTTTACTGTTTTGAAGAGTCTACTTGTGAGGTCAGTTTTTCTCCTAAAGGTTCGATGCAAAAGTTAGATATTGTGTCAATCGACTCTTCCCTGTCTGTTCTGACTACTACCATGTCTAACATTGTCCAGTCACCTATACTACGACCACTATCACTATTCAGTTACTAACTCTGGGATTCTTTGTACTAAGTGGTTACTGACACTATTTATTCTATTTCTATCACTAACCACTTTATATTTACTAACAGTTATAGATGATTGTTACTACCACTGTCTTAACTATTACTGCCACTGAACTAACTATTATTTTCACTATCGTGGATGTTACTGGAATATTTTTGGACTATCACAAACACTTGTAGACTCTGCCCCAACTATTTGGTGCATGTAGTTATTTTTTGTTATAGGGAAGATTCCTCTATATGCTCACTTTTATGGGAAAAAATTATAAGTTTAGCAGAACAAGAAGGCTTTTCGTTTTTGTTTTTGCATGTTGAAGTTTTTGAAATAACTAAGGTACGCTAGGCAAGGGAGTATGTAATACCCATAGGCCCTTTGTTATACCATAGGGACAAACGATTGTGCTTGGACCAAAATTTTAGCCTACTACCCAAGGAGGATTCCATATATATCCTTAAGCACACTATATGCCTCTAACAATATGGGAGGGTAATATTTCAGGATGTTATGTCTTGTGTACTATGAATAATACAAGGCCAAAAAAGATTCCTAATGCATAAAATTTTGTTTAAGCTTAGATGGTCTCCCTAAATACTTGAAGATACATGGGAGCTCGATTTTGTATGTAGGTGTTGTTTAAGGCTTGGGTATTGGAGCATGATCATATCTCACTTCACTAGACACTTTATGGGTTATCTAGCTTAGCTAATAACAATAGCCCCTCTACGATATTTTAAAAACCCCAACACAAGGTTTCTAACATACTCAACTAATTTTTTTTTTGTGTTTTGTTGGTATTTTCCAGTATATATATATATATATATATATATATATATATATAAAGGATAAACAAAAAATGAAAATTATACCTAATAGTTGGAGTGGATGGGCAAGAATTATCGCAATCACAATAGAACTCGGCCTTGGAAAGTACTTTGATACCATTTGTTAGGAACCTACTATTAAAATAAAGCTCACTCACACAAATATTAAAAATAATAGAAAATTCATCAAATAACATAACACACTATGCAAAAAAGTAATTGCATAATTGAAACAATCTCACAAAATAACTCTGAATCGCAGGCCTCTTCGAGGGGGCAACCTCCTTCAATATTTCATTAATTTGCAAAAAGATACATTCATACATGGCTTCATATCTTTTAAAGAAATATTTCATGCAACCCTAACCCTAAGCTCAAGAGTTGGCTTACATGCAAAATACCACTTAAGCTATAATATTCTACCAAACATCACTTACATTCTTGATAATAATTACATAAAAGGGCACCACTTGTCTAGGTACCTTGCCCCATACCATTACACAAGTATTACATAATAATAATATAAGTGGGTTTCCACATTGGACGTGGGTCATTTCATAAGCAATTGAGAATTACAACAATAATGTTAGGATGGGGTCCTAACAGTGGTGGAAAATATGCTCTGACCAAGCCATAAGTAGAATGGGAGTCAGCACCAGTTCCAACCCAGACCTACCAGGTAAATTTTGTATTCTTGGTATCAACCTACCTACAACAGGGGAGCTACTCAAGAGTCCCAATTTCTTAACGATGAAATTATTTTACCCAATAAACTAGAAAAAGAGAAGAAAAAAGGACTTGAGCAATTAATGGGGGTATATTTTGACTTTATTCCCAATGGATAAAGGACAAATTCTCAACCCTCTTATATATGTAATATATGGGAGTAATCCTAGTTTTGTGAGTTTATAGAAGTCCTAAGAATTGCAAAGGTGTAAAAATGAAGATTAGCTATTAAAATTTCCACCTTAGCTTTCATTCCAAAGGAAGTTTCTTTTCTTGAATATATTCCCAATGAACTAAGGCACTAGCTTCAATGGGCTACTTATCTTTAACAAGCTAAATATCCCTTGTGAGTCGCTAGAACTGTAGTGAATTCTCACTACATTTTTTCGTGGCAAGAAGAGGAATTTAAAGTAGCAGACAAAGTGCAAAGAAACTTCCAATCAATAAGTGCCAAGGATTGGAATATCAAAGTCCTAAAAAGCACAAGAAAATCTAATGTCAAATTGGAACATATAAAAGTTTCAATCAAATATAAGAGACAAAATTTTTGACACATGTTGTTTCGCAGTTAGAAAGTTCCAAGGTTGATAAAAAGCTTTAATACCAAATGATGAAGAAAGTTATAAAGGATAAAATCATATATACCCTAAAAAATTAGGGATTCAAAATTTTTTGAGTGCTCCCACCCCTAAACCCCTACATGGAGGGTCGTTGGCCTCCCCACAACCTCCAAATGGGGTTGCAATCCTGGACCCTGCACATTGTGCTAAGGTGTATAGTCTTATGAGAAGTATAGTCCTTTTTTGCAAAATATCATAGCATATCTCTTAGAAATAATAAATTAATAGCAACAACATGGATCCATAACAGAGCAACCCGAAGATTTGAAGCAATAAATGAAGAAATATTCCACACCCAAATTACAAAAATTCCCAAAAGGGGTTAGATGGCAATAATGGTGGTAGTTGCTCATCCAAAGGCTCTGAACCATTTGGCAATTATGGTTTCAAATCCATAGATCTCAAAGGAACCAACATCTTAAAATAAAGCATGACCTAACACACAAATCAATAACCATCTTAAAATCTATGCATGAGTTTTGGAGGGAAATTATCCTTCTTTTAATCTATAAATAGTAGTAGTCTTAGCATTGTAAAGGATTAGCAAGTTTGCATCTATAGTTTTTGTAAGTTTTCCTTTCATTTCTTTCTGTATAGCAGTCAACTCCTGAGTGACTTGTGGATAAATCAAACCCCTACTTTTGACATAATTTTTGTAATTTTATATACACATATATATTGGAGGTCCATATGTCTAATGTTTTTGGGTATCCATATGTGATTCTCATGCTCTAACCCATCTTTATATGTATGTGTGTGTTTGCAATAATTACCTATTTTTGAGTTTTACTTGCATATGTGTGTGTATGGGAGGCCTATGCATCTATTTTGAGTAGCCATCTATGGTTCTCATACTCTGACCCATCTCTTTATACATGTGTATGTCTGTAACTCTCATTTGGGCTCATCTATATTGAGGAGAGGAAGTGTTCATCGTTGGCACATAGAATTAAGGCCTATTGTGTAGAGAGATATTATTTGGTCTTTCGCACATCACTTTATTTTTGGCTTAGGTGTTTTTATCTTTTTATTTTATTATTTTATCTCTCACATCCCTTTTACCCCTAAGTTGAAAGTGCACCTAAAGATCACATCTTAACAAGGAGACAACCTTGTAAAATACTCCAACTCCATTTCAACCAAACCCCATGCTAATGGGAGAGGCCCTACTATGTCGCTCTGCATGAGATGATTATCCCAACTAGGAGAATCAAAGAGGATAATAGGACTTTGCTAGGTTGACCCATTATCTCTTTATTATTCTTGTTAAGGCATTGGGAAAAAGTTTCTCAAAGGAAAAAAAATAAATGAAAAACCAAAGGTGCTTAGGCTACAAAAAATGGACCCTTTGAATCTCATCTTTAGTTTCTTGATGATGTTTCCCTTCTAGATCACCTGACTTCTAGTGAGGCCCTATATTTTAAATCAATATGATCATGTTATGCTAATATTGTTAGATGGTTAATGCTATAAAATTTAGGATATTTTCATTAATAATTCCTTAGATTTATAATAAATTATTGTGGATATTTTAGGGTTGAAAATTAGAAAATTATTATTATTTTTATTGATAGAGGTGTTTTGAAAGGACCCAAAACCTTTTACAGAGAGAAACATGTGTGAACCCAACTAGGATCAATATCAAAATTCAAACAAAATAAAAAATCATATGGGAAAACCCAACTAGACCATCCAAAAAGACAAAAAGGAAAACCTAGAAGTTCCCAACAAACCTAGCAAACCCAAAAAATGAATAGGAGAAACTGTCAAAACAAGCAAACCATTAACATGAACCATGCAAACCATAATAGGAAACCATAACTGTCACTTGAGTTGACATTGACCTGCATCTCATAATTCTCATGAGGAATAAAATACCATGTAGGAAGTGATTACTCCTAGGCCAGAGGCAAGGGAGTCTCATTTGGGGTCCAATAGGCTTACTTGGACCACCATACTTGCTAAAGTAAACAAATTCCATCACCATGGTTTACCTCCATGAGTCCCAGTGGGAAGTCAAACTGCCAAATGCAAAGGGATTCTTCCATAACTCATTTTTTTACAAGTAAATCTATTGCTTTATTTCCTTCTCTATACACGTGTTGAATAATGATGTTTGTGTATCTTTCCAGTAAGCTTTTGCATTCATTAATCATATTGTGAACACTCCATGGCGGGACTTGATTTTCTTTGAGCCAATTGATAGCAAACATGAAATCACCTTCAACAATGATGTGGTCACAATCAAACTCCTACATAATTATTAGACCTTGGTACGTGGATCTCACTTCTACAAAGTTGTTGGACTGAATTCTAATATTATCTGCATAAGCAAATATTGTTTGACCCCTATCATTTCTAATAATGCCCCCAGTGCAAGCCATATCAGGATTCCCTTTTGCCATGCCATCAAAATTTAGTTTTAACCATCCAATCTAAGGAGTTCACTTAATAATAGATCTATCAATGCGGGTTTGGGAGGCCACAAAAGGATTGCACTTAAACTTGAACATATTAAACAAGAGAGTTTCATGATCAGGTTTAGGGACTTTAGATGTAGAAACAAGTTGAGCATTCTCTGAGGCAAGAGTGATGACATGGTGGAAGATAGACCAAGGATTTTTTCTCAAACTATTAAACACTCTATTATTACGCTCCAACCATACTTGCCATAGGTAATGATGTAGACAAGTGGACCAAAGGAACTTTAGTTGGGGATTGGAAAAGGGATTTGGCCATTGTTCTAACAATTGACAAAGGGATGATGGTTGAACCCACACAATGCTAAAGATATCAAAGAGGGAGTTCAATCTACCAATGAAGAACAAAAATTCCAAGAACAAATGAAAGGTTGACTCCCAATTAGACGTACAGAGAACAAAACAATTGGTGATGTACATGCCTCTTTTAATGAGATTATCAATAGTTAAAATTTTATTATGAGAGTTAAGCCAAGAAAATAAACTCATCTTTAGAATTAGGTGTTTGATCCAAACAAGCATTGCTCAAGCCCATGACTCTGTTGGAGGTTCTTGAATGTGATATGCAGCTTTGATTTTGAATTGACCATCCTCGCAAAGATTCCAGACATGAGTGTCTCTAGAGTGGATGCTTGGAATGACACTGGCCCTTAGCAGTTTTGATATTTCTATTGCAATATTTTTAAGTTCATTGTTAAGTTTATTGGTAGGAATAATTTTTGATTGCATACAGTTGGACGTTTGATATAATCAACATACCAAGTTATGATTTTATCTATAAAGAAAATAATAAGGACCTGAAGAACCCAATTTTTAATAGAATAAAATATTGTTTGGAAAGGTTTTTCTTAACCATGGTTGGAAGGCTACAACTCATAAATACTATATTTCAATCAATCTATGTATATGATGTCAATTTCAAGTTATTAGCATGTATAACATCTGAATCTCATAAAATTTAAAGAGTTTTTATTTGGAAAGGATATAATAAAAATTTAGGTCTTCTCTATGTAAGTCAGGTAGGGTTTAAAAGAAAAGGGTATTGGAGAGACATGCTTTCAAAACTGCAAACTTATGAGTTTGGCATTATAGGTAAAGCATGGTTGGAGATTATTCAAAATTCGAGGAAAGAGTTAAGCAAAAAATTTATTTCATAACTATTTAGGTTCTATTGATGCAATAAAATTATTTAGAAAATGAAACCTACCTAGGGGTTTGAAAACATGAAACCTTATATCAAAGAGCTTGCAATTGATCAAGAAATCTATCAGGAGGTTAGGCAATGAGGTAGATTCTATAATTTTGTGGTCAAATACTTAGTTGAAGTCTTATCTTCTTATTTTTAATCTAATATATCAGTTACTAGCTTGGGTATGCTTAGATTGTAGAGGCTTGAAGGTATTCTATACAATGGATTTCTATTAGCAACTTGGTTGAAGGAAAGGACCTCAAACCAATAGCAAATGGGATTCAAATTATGATTTGAGAGTTTTATTTGCTCATTTCTATACAAAAGGATGAGTGGTTTCAAATATATAAAAAATATGGTGGATACTCAATCAAGGTTGGATATGAGGTTTTAAAGCAATCAATATTTTCTATTCCTAAATATTCCCCTAGGAAGGATATTTGGTAACTTGAGACCCTTCCCAAGGCATCAACACTTATTTGGTTAGTAATTCAAAGAAAATTTCTTATTGATCAGAGTGGAAAGAGAATAATATATATTATAAACATTTGAGTTGTGTCTTCTATAATGACAATCTAAAAACATCAAATCATATACTTCTTCATTGTCCCTTTTTATACACCATAGAGAGTCATTAAGAAAAAATTATTGGACAATTCCATCAATATTGAGAGTTGATCAAATGTTAGATTCATTTTTCAAAACTAAAGCATTGTAGATTCTATGGGGAATTTATCCTACCATAATTAGTTGAAATTTTTAGTTTAAAAGGAATAATATAATTTATAAAAGCAAATATCAAAGTAATATCCAGGTTTACAATCATATTATTGCCTCTCTTATAGAATGTTTGCATATCATGGGAAGTCTCAAATGTTGAAATGAGGTGCTAGCATCTTGGTTATAGAATTTAAATATACAAGTGTCATATATGTCAATGGAATTAACACAATGAATATATATATCGATCTATATTAAAATAAAAAAATCTAGAAATTGGGTTCATTAGAATTAATTTTGATGGTGCTTCCAAAATAAATTTGGGAAAAATTGGAGTGTTGGATTTATGATACTTTCCAAAAATATTTTGAAGCATAACATTAACCACAATCAAATGCAAGAGTATAGAAGCAAAATAAATAAGCATATATAGAAAAGAAAAAAATAGATAACCAAAATAGGAAAAAGGGATAGGTTTCTACAGGCACCCCATGATATGACATCGTATAAAATGATACAATGGATCAGTGATCCAGGGGTACTTGTAGAAAATACCAAATCCCTAATTATTACAAACCTTAAGTTGTCATAACTTGGCTTAAAGGTTAAATAATAATATATTCATTTTATTAAACCCTTGATTAAGGTTAATTGTACAAGTACTGATAAATATGAACACATAAAAAATGCTCATGGGCTTACATGGAGAATGCCTATAGGCTTACATAGAAAATATCATAGGCTTACACAGAGAGTGCCCATAGAATTGTATAAGCTTTTATTGCACATGCACATAGGCTTACATCAAAAGTGTTTGTAGGCTTACATCACCACTATCGATCTTGGCCAATAAATTCAGATTACTAAATTCCAACACTCACATCATAATAATTTGAGCTGAGGGGCCAAGGAAAGGAGATGTCATATATGATAACATCTACCCTCATAATGAATTCTTGAATGGGCCACTGAATCTTAATCATGAATTTTGTTCTCTTGTTAAAGGTACATAGATTGGATCAATTCTTCCTTGAACATGAATCCATGACCCACTTTTTAGATCAAAGATGTTTAGCTTCATATGCGAATACCATTAATATCCAATATGGTGACCACAATCTTTCCTCCAATTTAAAATAATAAATAGTTGGATCATTAAGGAGTAAAAGCAAATTTTTGAATATTCAACCTCCATCATTTGATAGGAGCTTATAGGAATAAGGTGTAGCTTGTATTAGCCATCCAAATCATACTCCTCTTTTAATCAAAAAAATTCTATAATGCTATAATATATCCTTAAACTAATATCACCAATGTGTAGAGATAAAAAATTATGCGATGAAAAAAATGATTGAAATGCTTGTCTATGTAAAAGTGATAGCCTCTAGAAATTTGGGATTATTAACATATAAAATAATGAAAAATAATATCCAAACCTTAGAAAAATATTGGCAAACTAGAAGCTACCATATATCATGTGCTAATAGGGGATTACTACCACATCTATTTAATCGAGGTGAATGAATGAATGTCATATATCAAGGTCTAATTGGATGAAAAATAGTATGTATGCCAATTGGACCCACATTGACTACCAAATTAATGTTAATTTCTACATCTTCATGCTTGTCAACAAAAATTATTGGAATGGGATTTCAACCCTAATTGACTAGGGGAGAGTGTCTTTGGTTACCTAGGCTAGCCAAGCTTCCAACATGCTTGGATGAGCATAAAATGCACTACCAAGTAGAAAAGGAAGCACAAAGAAAATAAACAGCACAAAGAAAATAAACACCCTTAAAAAATAACCAACCTAAGACTTGAGCCTTGGACCTCATAGATGTAAAGAATATTACCAACTACCATGCCATTAGGTACTATTGGAATAGAAGCCACACCATGTCATAGACATGAAAACAATGCTTTGAGAAGGGTACACAAAAAATATTGTTAAGCTAACTTGAACCTAGGATCTATAATAATCAAAAAAACATCATCAACACTATGTTGTTGAGTATAGATAGGACACATGCTCAATAATAAAAATTTAAAACAAAGGATCTTAGGAGAAAAGAAGACGATAAAAAAACTTATACCTCAATGTTGATGTTATGAATGATTTGAACCCATGACCAATACATCGAGAAGAATCAAAATAATATTGTAGTAGTCGATACATCCAATCATTGGATTGGAGAAAGAAATGTCAGAGACATATCTATGTAGGTAATCCTATAAATGAGATTCTAAAAAAAGTATCCTCACGAATAAGAATCAAACTATCAACGACCTAGAGAAAAAAGCTTACACACCATCCACCGTCCAACCAAATTGTCCAGTTATTAACTCAACCTCATAGTAAAGCACCTCCAAATAGTTGATCTAGGCAATGTTAGGAATCTTCTAATTGTTGGAGATATTACATTATTTGGCCCCCTTGTAATATTAGTTTGGTAGATGATTTATATTTTGTATAATGTATGTATCAATATGAGAGAAAGTGCAAGGTGTCAAAAAGGATAATGAAGAGTCCCATAATATGTAGAGCTTTGTCTTTGTGAGAGGAATATGAAAGGTTCATCTCCCGAATGTTGAGGAGAGCAATAGTTAAAATACTAAAAAGTCATGTAAAATTATATATTGGAGGTAAAGCTTCATGCAATACAATCAATAAGAATCATCTTTGTATATTGTATATAATTGTGAGATATATTGTTGTTTTGATATTGAGATTTATTGTTGATTTATACTTGATCATAGAAAGAGCTTTCTATAAATTAATCTACTTAGAAAGTTAACAGTAGTGTCAAAGCTACACAGATATAATATAAATGAGATATTGAGACAATCATAGCCATCCGACGACAAGTCCAATTAAGAAAAAATTATGCATGTTTGGAAAGTGCTTGGAGTTTTTTTTCGAGCATTCTAACATGGAAGTGTTTGTTGCCATAGAGAACAGAGAATAAGTGCCAAGAATAAGGTACACTAAAATTTTATTATTATTATTTATATTTAAGCTATTGAAGGAGGCATAAGGTTAATGGTTTAAAAGGTTTATTCTCTAGTTTCTTAATTATTTTTAAGTATGAAATAATAAGAATGTCTACTTAATTAAAATTTTATTATTTAAAATATTAAAAGAAGTAAAAGATTTTGTGAAGTTTGAAGTGATAAGGAATTCAATTAATTTGTTTAAAATTTTTTATATAAAAAACAATTTAAAAATATTTAATAAAAAAAAAAAAATTTAGACTTAACTTAAAAATAAAAATAATAAAAGTTTTGTTTTTGAAAATTAGAAAACCAAAAAAACATAAATAAATATTTACATAAATATATTTTAAATTAAAAAAACATAAAAATATTAGCCAATTATATTAATTTTATCCTTTTATATTTATGAATAACCTTGTGTGCTTGATCAACAAAAATTACTTCAAAATATTTGAAATTTAAAATTCTTAAATTCCCCAACTTTCCATATATATATATATATATATATATATATATATATATATATTATTAAAAATGTAAATTAGGCCTTCCCTTAAAAATTAGACCTTCCAATACATGTCGCGATTTCGCGACACGCGATACCGCGACATGTCGCGATATCGCGACATGTCGCGATATCGCGACAGGTCCCGCTTTCTTCGTCCGTTTGGCGTTCTTTCCGCGCTCTCGTTCCCTTCATGAAGTTGAATAGCAAAGTAAATATTTCGTCGCTTTTCGTGACAAGTTTGAGATTTGGAAGCTGCATGGTTTTCCTGTCGCGATTTCGCGACACGTTTGGCACTTAGGCGGCTGGGTGGAAAATTGTCGCGATATCGCGACCTGTAGCGCTGTCGCGGCAACGAGTTGGTTTTTGTCGCGATTTTGCGACAGGTTGTGCCTTCCTGGCCTTTGGCGAATTTCTTGCGCGATATCGCGCCATGTAGCGCTGTCGTGGCTTTTGCTGGGCTTTGCTAGCGATATTGGGCCTCTCTTGAAGATGTTGTTCAAAGGTGGTATGGTGACGCGTTTTTGCATCAGGTTGACTAAGTGGATGCAGCTTGGCTTTTTTGTCGCATTTTCGCGACATGTTTGGCTCTTTTGCGATTGGTTGGTTTTTTGTCGCGATATCGCGACCCTTTTGCGGCATGACTGCTGTTTAGTGTTTTCGTCGCGCTTTCGCGACGCTTTCTGCGGTTGGCTGTCGAGGGCCCTTCCTGTCGCGATTTCGCGACTGTTGGAGCCGAAGTGGCCGTGACGGGTTTGCCTGTCGCGATTTCGCGACATGTCGCCTTTTCGCGCCGTCCGTTCTCTGTGCCTTGTGGCTGCTAGTGTTGCCTTTGTGCGCTGACCTTGTTGTGTTGCTCTTGGCTCTGGCTCGGGATGTGTTCTCTCCCGCTTGTTACGATCTTGAAATTAAGCAAAGTGCAAAGTTGCTTATATACTAATTTAAGCAAAGTGAGCGCCCGACACATCCTTAAAATTGAAATTCAAACACTCCCACAAATTTTCATCGCCTAAGGTACCTCCGGTATTATTCCCACAAAACTTTAGGGTAACGTTTGATAAAGTGCGTTGGGGAATAATTACCATCCGACAAGCATCTAATCAACCGACGGCCGTCAGACTGCTTGAGTTCCAGAACCAGTAGTGTTATCCAGTAGGTTCAAAACCATATTGGGTTACTTTCCGGCAATCATAGAACTAGTCTACACCTAAGTCCATGAAATCTCTATCTGCCATAGTAAATCTTGGCCAAAAATCTGTTGGAAATGGAGTCGAAGTGACCAGGGTTCATATACATCACCATTGCTTTTCTTAATGCTCGCAACAGTGTAACAGTTAAAAAAAGCACTGAACTGCTCAGGGCAGAATCATTTCGAGCCAAATTTGGAGATTCGATGCAATCTAAGTCATAACACCTGCTGTCAAATTTTAGCGCATGAAGCTAAGATATCAATGCTTTAGTAACGATTGGCAATAATCACTACGACTATTATTAAAGTTTTTGTCTAACGCTTTTGAAAGAGCTTTGTCAGGCTGGACAATGATTATAGCACATTGAAAGCATAACCGAAGCATATGATCGTGGTAGACACAGGAGTGTTACATACAATAAATGTTTTATCCGGAGAAATAAGGTAATCAGCACTCTTTAAGTGATTCAGAGGCATATCTCAGTTTCCAAGAAGAGCACCAAATGCAAGTTTGTGCACGAGAAAGGTAATTTAGGTAAATTTAGGGTTTAAAGTTCAAATTTATTTTAAGGTTCAAAGGGTAAGGTTAATTTTTTTATTTTTATAAGATTAATATTTATTTTTAAGATTTATTTGGAGTGATGAGTTTATTAATATTACAATTAAAGTTTTTGTTTATTTAAAAAAAAAAAATTGAAGTGATAAGTAGTAAGAGGAATTATTATTTTTTCAATGGGTTATGTGAGATTGAAACGAGCCCTACCCGTATTACAACAAAGCTGTATTGTTTGGCAAGATTCAAAACTAACGGGTCGAGTTAATGCCACTTGATAGTAGTAATAGGAATTTTTTTTTTTTGAAAAATAGAAAAATATATTTTATTTATAGAAATTGTATTACAAAGTAAAATGAGTTTGACGGGAAATATGGGAGAAAAATTACCCACTTGGCTCAAAAATTACCCATCCCTCCTAGCTCAAAAATTACCCATCCTTAAAATGACGAACAAAGCGCTCAGGCGAAAACAGGTGAGATCCAAGCTTTGACGGGAGGGATAGTATCTCGAGAACCTGAACCAGGCGAAATCATAGAATCTGCTACAGGGGGGACCAAATTCATATTCGAAAGATGACAAATCCTCTGGGAAAGAGGAAAAGTCATGGGGAAAGGAACCCCAAACAAACTCGACGACAATGTCAACAAAGGTGGGTCCCTTCATGGGCCCATTTCATCTGGATCTTATGTTGAAAAGGTCAGGGGAATTAAAAAAACCCAAAACTCCTCTGAAGGTCGCAACCCTTTATTTCCGATTGGAGAAGATTTAGTAATCCCATAAACCCTTATGGTTGATTATCTATCATTGGAAAACCATTGCTTGGTTGGGAAATTTGTTGGAGGTAGGTCGAATATGGATTCCATCCAAAGATGGGCCATATCCAAGTGGAGAACCCTAGGAAATTTAGAAATCATAGCCCTTCCCAACACTTTGATGCAAAGGATAGAGTGGATGTGGAGTATTTATACCAATACCAAAAACCTAATTTACATATTTAAGTTAATATAAGCTAACAAAACAAGAGGACTTTAGGTTAATTACACAATATAAGATAGGTTTATCCATAACAAGGTTAATTGTAACCATAGGGCTTACATAAATGAATAATGAAATATATTTTACAATAAATGCTCATAGGCCTATACAAAAATACACCATAAAATGTCATCATTGGCCATAAGTTAGATTACACTTTCAACATTAGAGTCTACTCTTATTAACCAACCACCGCCAAATAACCATGTTGAATGTTTTCTCAAATACAAGCATAGACTATTATTAGTCCTGATAGACTATAGTAACCATGTAGATCTATTATTTTTTTCAAATTAACCAAACACTTTGTCATATTATTTATGTTGACTCATTTCTCAAAGTTTAAGTGTTAAAATTTTATTTTATTTTTATCATTCTTAAATATGTAAAATTTTAATTTATTTACTTATTGTATAACAAATTTCTTAAATGATAATTTTATACTACTCGTGTAATAATTCTTAATTAGCTTTCAATGTATCAATCATATGCAATTTTTTTCAAAACATTGTTACTTTCAAAATTTATTAGGTTAAAATCATATAAATCATGAAATCTTTCTAAAACAAATGGCAATTATTGATTGAAAGAAATAAAGTCATACAATAAATTATCAATTGAAAGAAATAAATAAAACATAAATAACAACAAAAAAGAAAAAATAGAGGACCTATAGATCTAATGTCATCTTATAGTGTCTTGACACTACATTGAAATTCATTTTTTTGGAAGGGTACGAAATACTGAAATCAAATAATCAATGCCTTACAAAACCCTTAAAAATTTGACTAAGTCCAACTCAGGTGTTGATTGGTTCAAGAACAATTTGATTGCAAAGTGCCCCAATTTATTCATGGGAGTGAAGCAGTTAGGGTTGGCCAACAAGTTTCTAGAAAAATTGAGCGATTTGCTCACTTCCTTGACCAAATCACTTGCCAACCAACAAAGGAGTAAAAATGAAGGCATGAATCCCTAGTATAATATTTTGAGAGTGACATTTTGGCAAGTAGTGGCACGCTAACTTGTTTTGGAAGCCTTCTTAACCCATTAGAGGCATGTAACATTTGGAGGTGCATCATTATGTTAGAGATACCCCCAAATATTTACTTTTACTAGGATAATAGTTTCTCACCCTTTGTAACTTAGGGGTAAAGTCCTACTATAAACAAGGGGTATGGGATCCATTGTAAATCTTTTTTGGCCATGAGAATTTAGAGCTATACTTTGTAAAACCCATATTGTGTTTTGCATCTCATGAAATTGCTAAGAAATCGACAAGTCCTTTGCATTCCATTTGTGGCATTTCCCTCCTAGCTTGCTAAGTGCATGGTGATTTGGGCATAACCATTTTTTCATCTTGTCATTCACTTAGCAATTCCATGCTTTATGAATGAGAAATGCTAATGTTATTTAGATTCTTATATGTTGATTGATCACACATACTTCCTTGTTGGTTATGATCATAATCTATTTGAATCCCTCGCACCTTTAAGCTTTCCATGCATTTTTATTTTTGCATTTTACTTTTAATGTAGTTAGTGTAGGTTAGCATAGGATAATTCATTGGGGATAGTGGGGAATTGGTCTCAACTTGGATGTTGGAAGGAGCCATTGGCCCTTTCTTCCAACTATATTGAAACTATAATTGGGGTGCATCATCAAAATCAAATTTTAGGCAATTCCTCGATTCAACATAGTTTTTGGCCTACCTAGTGGGACACTAACCTACATTATGCATTCCTTATTTACCATTTTTACCCATAATTTAGCTAAATTCATCGACTTAGGTGCCAAATTTGCATCCATCATAAATAGAACAATTATCTCATAATTAAAGGGATTTTTACCAAGTTTTTGCATAGGTAGTGATTCACCCTTATTTTAAAGTGATTCACTTCATTTAAGCCAATCACCTATCACATCCTCTAAATCCATTTTAGGGAGTGATTCACTCCTTTTGCAAGCAATTTGCTCTAAATATGTCATATTTGCACAATCCAAAATCCAAAGTGATTCACTGAAGCAATAAACTTGATTTGTCAAGCCTATTGTCAAACTAACCTTGAAATTCACATTATTTTTGTTATTTGTGTCTATTTGTTGTAGGTGCTTTGTGAGTGAATACTCTAATACAAACTTCAAAATTTTAAAAAAATTGTGAAGCAAGCAATATAACTACATTAGAGCTATAATAGACCTCAGATCTAATACCAAATTTACATATGCCATACGCAAGTGGCATTTGGGTTAGGTTTTGATTTTTTTTTTCAAAGATCAAATAAACAAGTGATTTGCTTTGATCAATAAGCAATTCACTTGAGAATAATTATTTTCCTCCAAGTTTAATCTGAAGAGCAATTTGCTCAAAATTTGAGAAGTGATTCACTAGGAACAACAAGTTTTTTTTCTAACACATCTTTAGAGAGTGATTCAGTCTAGTTTTGAAGTGATTCACTTTGAGCTATTTTATTGGACCCCCTCCTCTCAAATTTTCAAATTTTCAATCCTACTAGTGAATTACTGGAACTTGAAAGTGAATCTCTCAAGTTTGTAGGTAAATTTCTCTATTCTATAGGCCAAATTTCATATATGTATTTTTAATTTGACATTGAGACTCTTTTCGTGTAGATGCATACATGTATGCTTATGTATACAAACTTGAGGGCATGTAGTTCCTTGACACTACCTTGGGATTCATAAATTTTTCAAGGATCATGAAACAAAAATAAACAATAGGCACCTCACAAAACCCTCCAAAATTTGTCTAAGTTTAGCATAGGTATCAATTTACTTATAAAAAGATCAATTAACTCTAGGGAGAAATCCACTAGCAGAATGGGTTGATTGGCTCCAGGGAGTGGTTCACTAAATGACAACTAGTAATTCACTTGCAAAAGCAAGTGATTCACTTGCTAACTAGATCAAATCACTCAACAAGTCATGGTGAGGAAAATTTAAAGGCACATATCCCAAGGTAAATCTCTTAAAAGCAATATTTTGGCATGTAGTGGCATATTAAATCATTTTGGAAGCCTCCTAAATCTATTAGAGGCACAATTAGAGGTATGCAACATTTGGTGGTGCATCATTTTGTTAAATATATTGACTGATGGTCTTTTATATTCTTGTTTTAAAAGGTCAATGACAATGTTTGTGTAACATGATAAATTTTAGTAATGGTTGTGTAACATCGACTCTTTGAGGTGATTCCAACATGTAACCTCTAAAATTTTAGCAATAGAAGTGTGTTTATAGTATTTAATAATAAGAATAATTTAAAATTTTGAGGAGGGATTACAAAGATAAAAAAAAAAAAAATGTGTAGTATGCATACACCTAGTATAGAATATATGATAGATTATCAATGTTGTGGGACTATGGGATCTTATGTTTTATATACATGATCGAGCATAACCCTTAATTTTTGACTTCTTAGGATCCCTTATGCACTTCCATCCCTATCTAATACCACAAAATTGAAGTTTTCAAATGTAATAAAACCTAAAACATTTATGTATAGGTAATATAAATACCTATATATGTTAAAGTGACCATGAAAAAATCAATGCAAATGATTTGCCCTAACTTGCAAAACTCTCATAATCCTTGCATTTATCATTGTGTTTTCATATAAAGCATCCAAAATTAAATGTAAGAGATTGACATTGATTATATCAGGGTTAATATTGGATTTCATGGATGGACAATTTATAATTGTCTTCTTCATTCTAGTGATTGTAATGGCCTATGTTGGAAAATGAGGCACAATGGGAAACAACTAGCATGTAACAAAAGTTGTATCTATTATCCATGGTCAATTACATTTGAAAAATGCATCACATAAACTGTGTGTTCCCATTACACAAGGAAAATGTAATTAACTCTTTATTAAGCCACATTATTCATGGGGGCCATGTGATGTCTTAAGGATTAAATGCTTAAAGGAATATTAAAGTGACATGTTTTTTTAATATAAATCTTGCATGATTCCTCCCTTCCACGTGTGTTTTATTGAAAAAATATTGTATTTATAGCATGAACAATATCCATTTCCCAAAATTAATATAACGAATAAAATTTGGAGATATATTATAAAACAAAATGTTGAACAAAGTTTAACATTCTATCCAAAATTAAAAGGAATTTTTTTTAAAAGTAAAATAAAATATCTATGACCCAAAATCAATATGATTTTGCCTAAAGAAAATTAAAAGAAAATATTTACTACTTAAAATCAATATGTTTTTTTTTTTAAAGAAATTGAAAATCCAATAATAAAACAAGATCATTTACAAGTTGGGATAAGACTCCTCCCAGCCTTAGCTAACTAAAACACGTGTTTGCAATAGTAAAAGAAGATCTACATTGGAGCCAAATATGCTAAACCTTATTTCTATAATGGTTGTCTAAATTAGCTAAACACTGGATTTGCTTACCAACCTGCCTAATCCTCTCATCCTCAATAGCCATGCAACTATGTCATTTAACCCTACCTCCTTCTCAGTATCCATCTTAGCCAGGAAGTCTCTAACCACATAAACTAGAGTCACATTATCTAATTTCCTCCACAATTTTTTAATCTGAGTGATAAGAATGCCCAACCTCCATGTCTTCAAAACAAAGTTCCTCATGCAATCTAGAGCTCCTACCAATATTTGAGAAATTGATTCTAGGATTATCCTCCTATATCCTTATCTTACTAGTCTTACCACCCAAATAGAAGTAGATGTGATAGCTAAAGCTTCTGCTTCATTTTTTATGGCCCTGCCTAGGCCTTGCAGTTCCATAGAGCACTATCCCAACACGATTCTTGTAGACCACTCCAATTCCAACTCTACCCAAATTGCTTTTTGTAACTCCATTAGTATTAATTATAATACAACCTTCAAGGAATGGTTTCCAACTAGCTTTGTCCTTACCCTCTTGCACTTATGCTTCCTTCTTCATTGTCCCTATATTAGCCTGAGTTTCCTCTTTAGCGTATACTGCTACAATTTATGTGACTTTTCTCCAAATGACCTACCAAACGCCATCTAAAGATGAAAAGGTTTCTCTAAATATTATACCATTTCTCTCCGACCACACTTACCACCAAATGAAGTTTAATCCAAGTTTCCAACCGATACAAAGAGCTTTAGATTTAAATATAACCCTATTCCATCTTTCCCAAATATTATTTTGATTCAAATCACCATTGGCTTGAATTTTATAATATAAAAACCATCACTTCCATATCTGGGTCAGAGAAGTGCGCATGGATTGCATTGGGAGGTATGCTCACCATTTCTCTTTCAGTTCACATATGGAGAAATTATTCATGACATATTCAAATGAGAAGAAGAGTTGCGATACAATTTTTTTTGTATCCCATTGGCATGAGGCGATCTCTTCTTCAGATGCAAAATCATTTCTTTGTTGGTTCCCCAACATATCAGATCCTTATGAGTTTCATATTGGGCTACATAGTAGTTCAGTTGTAATCAGTGTGGCATAGCGAAGCTTCCGGTTGTGAGGAATGACGAGTTACCGACTTGGCTATGGGACCCGAGTATTGGTTTGCATTTCGGGTTGCTTCATCGACTAGTGCGGTTTGACTGGTCGGTTTTGATGGGGTTGAGAAGCATCTTTACAGTGAGTCATTCTACAGTTTCATTTGGGATCTCGACATACAGATAGTATGGAGGGAAGTTCTTTCAGGAAGTTGTAGGATTTATCTCAGTTGAAGATATGGAGCTCTTCGATTCATCTGGGATCCAGGGATCACATGGCAGTTATCATTGAGATTGTTATATGATGATATTGGATTGCTTGGGGACCAGCAATCTCGAGGAGGGAGGATTGTAATGTCCCTTTCCAGGCTTGTCTTTTGTGAGAATGCTCTCAGAGGATGTTGGGGTTTCGCCAGATGGTTGTATGCCTTTGGATGCCAGTTTTTCGGGGACATTCTGAGATTTGAGGGAGGACTTACTATTTATAGTAAGTCGGTGATTCAGGTTTCTGGCCGAATTGACTGCAGAATGTTGTTCTTCGCCGAATTGGGTATCCAGATATATCTTCAGTTGATTGACTAGACCCGTTTGGTTATCAGTGCAGGGAACTTACTATTTTTAGTAAGTTGGTTTTGGCGGAGCGGAAGTCCTACGAGTGGCTAGTTTGGCCAAATGGGTACTCATTTCTATCTTCGGATGTGAGTTTGGATGAGCGGTCATGGAGTTTTTAATCGTCGAAGTTATAATTATTATAAAGTCATTAAATTATTATATTATTCTCCTAAGTATGACTTTATAATTTGTTAGGGGGCTTATGAGTACTCATTTTGAAGGAAATAATGTATATTTTAATGTGGTTTTATTAATGCCTAGCTTGGACGCCACTTTGGGAGATTATAATATGATTAAGTGATATTGTGGAGTTAAGTCATTATATGTGCTCATTAGTAAATGAATTATTGACATAAAGCAAGTAAAAAAGAAAGAAGTTTAATCCCACATTCTACCCCCATTGGGTCGGCCAACAAGAAAAGAATAAATAGAGGTTGTGAGAGCATTTGAAGACATCTTTGGTTATTACATTTCATGTTTGGAGAAAGGAGCTTGCTTGCAGCAGAGTTTGCAGGAAGATATCCAACTTGTTTGTGACGAAAAACCACAGGCAAGGGCAGATTTGGCTTGTTTGGAGATGAAACCCTCCAACAGGAACATCACTTTTGGGATTGCAAGATATCCTTGGAGTGATTGTGGCATTTCCGTGATGGGGAATGATTTGAGCTTCAAAGTGGCAGGTTGTTGATGAGTTTTGGGGTGCACTTGGTGCCATTTTTAGAGTTACTTCAGATTGCAGATGTTTCCAATGAGGCCAAACCATTAGAGGCTATTTTGAATTAGATTGCTTGGGTTTTGAAGAAGCTTGTATTGCTGATTATTCATAGTTTTTGATCAGCTTATCAGCCGTACACTTCAGCAGTTTGGAAGGGATCTATGTCATTTGTGAAGGGTTTTTAACAGGCCGTACCAGTTGCAGTGAAGGGCGTGCACTTATTGAGGCCAAACGCCTCCCATTTGGAGTATTCATTGTGTTGTATGAGGTCTTCTCTTTGTTGGACAACCAAACAACAATTAGTATGTTGGAGAAATTGTATTACAAGCATATTTAATGAATATATAAGTTTGTTGTTGTTGGTGTTAACTTCCAGAATTATATCAGGCCTTTAGATCTTCGGGTACACTTATCCTTGTACAATTTCCTTCATTGGGTTTGCTCAATATCATTAGAAGAAGTTTGTGCTTAAATTTCGTAGTCATTGGAGGAGTAGTTTTTAAGATACAAGCATTTCTAGTTTGCTGCTATTTTTATTTCCAGAATTTGTATTATTGCAAAAAGTATAAAAAATTCATATTTGCATAAATCACGTGATATCAAAGCAATCAACAAACAAGACATTCAAGTTTTCAGTTTGGAACCCAAGATCGGAACCTGGCTCTTTGGGTGGCAAATTTATTTGCCTTCGAAAGGGGTAGGACATTACAGTGGTATCAGAGCCCAGGCTCTACCCTGCCAGCCTGTTCAGGGTTCACATTAGGGCTTATCAATTTTGCAAAATTTGTAGGTCTTCTTCAGATAATGGTTTGAGGTTTTCAGTAAAATTTGTTTGAACGATTCAGTTTCAGAGATTTCTTTAGGGTTTGAATTGGTTGAATGAGGAAATACCTACATTATAATTCCAGACTTTGTTGTATGATGAGAATATCATATATTAGGCCAGTCGTAGCCTATACTGGAAGATGAGCAGGGATAACACTCAGGGTCGAACTTCATAGTTTTAATTATCAGACTATCGATTAAATGTTATTTTGGTTGCTTCATACCAATCACTGGCATTTGGAGTTATTTCAGATTACCTTGGAATTGATTAATCATTGTGTTCTTATTTTTGTTGGCCGAATTTGCTAGAACGGAGCGTGATATCCCAGAAAGGCGTGTTAGTCTGGGATAGAATCGTTGACTTTAACAACAGTTTTAATATGCCCAGATCGTAGCCTTTGTTCAGGGCGATTTGTTTCAAACCTGGCGTAATCTTTGGGGAGTTAATCGACCCCTATACAGTTTGGCATCCTCCTGATTTGGGCGACTTCATTGTTGAGATTCTTAGAGTCTAGAACCGTGGTGATTAAGGGCGACTGGAGTGAAGTTGTACCTTGCAGGGGCAACTACAAACTCACAGGTTGATTTAATATTGATCGCAGGTGCTCATTTTATACCTTCGACATTTTATTTATGATGTTCCTGTAACTTGGTTGGAATCGTGGGCAATACATTTTGTTTGTATATGGACCGTTGGAGAGAATTCAAGGTAATTGCATGAATAAATTGGTGACTGCTAGCATTTAACGAGACCCAACAATCTTCAGTCAGGCGGATGAGGGGCTGTCTTGGGCAAATTGACTTCTGCATTCTTTCTGGAGAAGCCGAGTCTTTATGAACAGGTTTAATTAAGAGGGCAAAAATAAGCAGTTGTAGTATCGTGGGTTTCACAGTTGCAGTAGTGCGTTGGTAATGGCTACCGTTCAGAAGCTTATGATAGAGCTGATGCAAAGGTTTCAAGATCAGGATACGAATTTTACAACACTGTTAGAACGTCATCCTAAGTGGTTGAAGCCACCATTAGCAGTTGAAACTAAAAAGGATGAGCTTGTTGTCCCAACAAGAATTGACAAAGGGAAACAGAAGTTGGTGGGTAAAGCAGTAGCTTCGGAAGTTTCACAGGATATAAGACCTCCTCACATAAGCAAAAATCAGTTAAGGAGAGAACGACGATGTTTCAATTGCAGAAAGGAGTGGACATTCGGTCATGTTTGTGAAACTAACTGTGATAGTAATTTGTTGCAGCCATCTATGATTCAGGACAACGAAACAGTTGAATGGATAATTGATGCTTCATCTCAGGAGGTAAACAATATAGTGACTCAAAATGATTTAAGTAGTGATGAGTTGCTAGAAGATAGTTTGTCACAGGACGAACGCATATCAGAGTTTCAGGATGACTCGGTCAAGGAGCAACTTGATGATGAGGCAGTAGTTGTGGGTTTACATGCAGAACAATCCATTGATAGTTATAGCAGGTTGAGTAACCATTCTGATGACCATTACAATGTTCCTGAAGATCCTAAGTACGATGAATTGGAAGTTTATGATGATTCTTCTTTGAGTTCAGAGATAGAGAGGATCAACAGGTTGTTGGATGGTGAACCGGATAACCCACAGGTCCCAGGATTGGAGAGTGGAGATGAATTTCCTTTTGATCATGGTGCTGATTTCGATGAAGATGAAGTTAATTCATCTTGCGGATCCACTTCAGGAGAAGTATACAATAGAGGTGTGGACCAGGAGTTAGCTGATTTCAAAACAGCAGTTGTTGATGACTCTTGGGATGAGAATGAATCAGACCTAACTTCAGTTTATGTAGTTGGGGAATGTAGTGTTAAGAGGGATAATAATTTTGATCATCATGCTAAGTATAACAAATCAAAAAAATTCTTGTGTGCTGTTGATTGCGATTTAGAACCAGAAGCAAAGCAAACTTGGAAGGATAAATTGCAGGTTACAGATGAAAAAATTGTTAAGCAAGCTTTGGAAGTGATAAAATCCGATTATATACAGTTGTTGGCAGATAGGGACTTGGCTGTCCAAACACTCAGAGAGAGAGAGAGATTCATTTATGAGCTTAGCTTGGAGCTGAGTTTAGCTCATCTCTCTCTTGACCAAGCGGGAATTTCATCACCTGTCATGACTACTTCAAAGAGTGCAGAACGTGATACAAGGTGCACAATAATCCAACCGTTGATCGAAGAGGTTCATAAGATCGGACGTGACGGAGAGTTGCATAGTAACAACAGTGAGGGTGATGCAACTTCTGAAGTTGATCAAACTTCTCCCGATTCATGCATAATGGATGGTGAGGGTGATTCTTCCGAGTTTCCCATAGAGCCTGTCGGAGAAGTGCGCATGGATTGCATTGGGAGGTATGCTCACCATTTCTCTTTCAGTTCACATATGGAGAAATTATTCATGACATATTCAAATGAGAAGAAGAGCTGCGATACAAATTTTTTTGTATCCCATTGGCATGAGGCGATCTCTTCTTCAGATGCAGAATCATTTCTCTGTTGGTTCCCCAGCATATCAGATCCTGATGAGTTTCAGATTGGGCTACAGAGTAGTTCAGTTGTAATCAGTGTGGCACAACAGAAGCTTCCAGTTGTGAGGAATGACAGGTTACCAGCTTGGCTATGGGACCCGGGTATTGGTTTGCATTTCGGGTTGCTTCATCAGCTAGTGCAGTTTGACTGGGTCAGTTTTGACAGGGTTGAGCAACAACTTTACAGTGAGTCATTCTGCAGTTTCATTTGGGATCCCGGCATACAGATAGTATGGAGGGAAGTTCTTTCAGGAAGCTGCAGGATTTATCTCAGTTGGAGATATGGAGCTCTTCGGTTCATCTAGGATCCAGGGATCACATGGAAGTTGTCATTGAGATTGTTATGTGATGAGATTGGATTGCTTGGGGACAAGCAATCTCGGGGAGGGAGGACTGTAATGTCCCTTTCCAGGCTTGTCTTTTGTGAGAATGCTCTCAGAGGATGTTGGGGTTTCGCCAGATGGTTGTATGCCTTTGGATGCCAGTTTTTTGGGGACATTCTGAGATTTGAGGGAGGACTTACTATTTATAGTAAGTCGGTGATTCAGGTTTCTGGCCGAATTGATTGCAGAATGTTGTTCTTCGCCGAATTGGGTATCCAGATATATCTTCAGTTGATTGACTAGACCCGTTTGGTTATCAGTGTAGGGAACTTACTATTTTTAGTAAGTTGGTTTTGGCGGAGCGGAAGTCCTACGAGTGGCTAGTTTGGCCAAATGGGTACTCATTTCTATCTTCGGATGTGAGTTTGGATGAGCGGTCATGGAGTTTTTAATCGTCGAAGTTATAATTATTATAAAGTCATTAAATTATTATATTATTCTCCTAAGTATGACTTTATAATTTGTTAGGGGGCTTATGAGTACTCATTTTGAAGGAAATAATGTATATTTTAATGTGGTTTTATTAATGCCTAGCTTGGACGCCACTTTGGGAGATTATAATATGATTAAGTGATATTGTGGAGTTAAGTCATTATATGTGCTCATTAGTAAATGAATTATTGACATAAAGCAAGTAAAAAAGAAAGAAGTTTAATCCCACATTCTACCCACATTGGGTCGACCAACTCGAGAAAAGAATAAATAGAGGTTGTGAGAGCATTTGAAGACATCTTTGGTTATTACATTTCATGTTTGGAGAAAGGAGCTTGCTTGCAACAGAGTTTGCAGGAAGATATCCAGCTTGTTTGTGACGAAAAACCACAGGCAAGGGCAGATTTGGCTTGTTTGGAGACGAAACCCTCCAGCAGGAACATCACTTTTGGGATTGCAAGATATCCTTGGAGTGATTGTGGCATTTTCATGACGGGGAATGATTCCCTGTCAGCTCAGTTCAAAAATGCTAAAGGTACAGATCCTCCAGATAAACCCTCAGACAAAGGGTCCCACTAGGGTTCGGGAGTTGGCAACAAGGGCCCAACCTTTTTGTAAATGTTGAAAGGGAAAAAGAAGGAGCTAGTCAGTGAACTGCCGCCCCTAATACCAAACAATAATAGGTTAACTGCGCCAGTGGAGATTATGGAAATATTCTTGGATATGGAGGCATCATCCTTAGTTGGCAAGTTTTTGGGAGGAAGTCCGAACATTGAGACTATTCGCTCATGGGCCGCGTCAAAGTGGAAAACTTTAGGAAGCTTAGAAATCGTAGCCATGTCAAGAGGTTTTTTTATGATAAGACTCAACAACAAAGATGATGCAAAGCGCATATTGACAGGAGGACCCTCGTTTCTAGGAAGGCGTAGCCTCTTTCTGAGGAAGTGGGGGGAGGATTTCAACCTTGAGAAGCAGAACATTAATATAGCACCCATTTGGGTCCGCTTACCAAACCTTCCAGCTCAGTTTGTTAATGAGTATTGGATTAGTGGCATAGCAAATATGATAGGAGAGCTCATGGCAATGGACCATTCAACCCAGGCAAGGACTAGACTGACGCATGCCAGGATCTGTGTAAATGCAAACTTGGATTCTGATCTACCTTCTTAGGTGGAACTAGCATATGGAGAGTTTCTAAGGATTCAGCCTGTGGAGTATGAGAACAAGCCGACATTTTGTAGCGTGTGCAAAATCCAAGGCCACCTTCAAGCCCAATGTCTGACAATAACTGCAAACAAGGAAGCCACAAGCAAGGGTTTTCTAGGGAAAAATAATGGGAGAGGGATCCCAAAGTTTCAAGGACCACGTCTTAACTTGGAAGGATACAGACAAGTTAAGAACAACCAGGCTGACCAAGCTAACATAGAACTGGCAAAAATCCAAGAGAAAGAAAAGCAACATAATGAGGGAGGCAAAAATCGTAAGGTATGTAATAAAGATCCCAGCTTGAACATGTTTGATATCCTAGCAAATCTAGAAGTTGAAAAATAAAACAGTAAGGATGATACCATCAGTGTCAAGTTTCCTGAAACCCTAGACTTCCCATCCAAATCGGGACCATCCACAGTTATGACAAAAAGCCCCAAAAGCTATGCTCAAAATGAAGAAAAATTGCCAGGTCATTTCAGTTTAAACATGGAAAAAATAGAGTCAAGAGTCGAAGTTGTGGAAAAAGAGGCAGGAATGTAGCTCCTAATTCGGTAGTGGAGAAAATTATCCCTTATCAGATGAGCCCAACGGTAAAAGGTTCCTTGAAGGAAAGCCCCCTATTTAGGAACCAGATAGGAGAGGTGAACCAAAACAAGGCTGAGGATGAAGAGGGAATTGAAAACCCCCAAAATGAGGAAGAAGGTTCAAGCCCTAGACTATCACAATATATGCCCCCTCATTTCAATCCAAAACAGACTAGAAGCACCACCAAGCCTCCCATAGATTATGGAAGTGAAAGAAAGAAAGGGAGAATATCTACAACAGAGCACTATAGAATGAGAATCAATGAAGAAATTACAAACGAAAAGCAAATAACATTGTTACAGCAAGCTATTCCTGGCCAGGATAATAGCAAAATTGACAAACCCCCTTTGGCTTAGGGAAGGGGGCGGGAAAAAAATATCAAATAGTCTAAATGAAGGTTCTCTCATGGAATGTGAGAGGCCTAAACGGCCCACCAAAACAAAGGATGGTGAAGTCTATAAGGAAGGATTGGAATCCTACTATCATTTTTCTTCAAGAAACCAAAACATATGTGGCACAATTAGCACTTATAGCTAGAAGGATTTGGAAGCAAGGGGAAGTGGCCTTTCAACAGGCGAGAGGAGCATCTGGGGGCCTCATGATCTTATGGGATCCTATTAAAATAGAAGGAAGTATTATTCAAGCAAATGAAAGAGTCTTAAGCGTATTATTTCATGATTTTGATACTACTAAGAATTGGATTATGTCAAATGTTTATGCCCCCACCTCTGTCCAAGGGCGATCTGAACTGTGGGAGTTTTGGGAGCATTTGAGCCAAGATTTTAAAGACATTCCTTGGGTGATTGTGGGAGATTTCAATACCCCCATTTACCCATCTGATAAGAAGGGAGGATCTGGGTTACCTTCAAGGAGCATGGAGGACTTCAATGAATTCATTAACATAAATAAATTGATGGATGTAAGACTAAAAGGAGCCAAATTTACATGGAGTAACAAGAGTATAGGAAGTCAGCTGATTCAAGAAAGGTTGGACAGGGTTTTTTTATCCAAGGAAGCTACAACAATGTTTGGTGATTCAATGTTACAAGCCCTTCCTAAATGCGCTTCAGACCATAATCTTATTCTATGGGAGGCATTTCAGGCTGACTCCTTTAAAAAGCCATTCAGATTTATGTCAATGTGGGTTAAACATCCGGACTTCAAGAAACGAATAGAGGAAGTGCTTCCTTCAAACTATCTCAAAAACTTAAGATGGTGAAAAACAACCTTAGAATATGGAATAAAGAAGTCTTTGGAAATATTTTTGAGAATAAGAGAGCAGTGGGGGAAAAACCGAGAATAATAGAAAGCAAAATCCAAAATGGAACCTATGATGAGGCGACAAGGACTGAAGAGAAGGAAACCCTTTGTGAGTTTTATAATATTTTAGCTTGTGAGGAGATGTATTGGAGGTAGAAATCAAGGACATTATGGCTAAAGGAAGGGGACTCTAATTCAAAGTTTTCCCATGTTACCACATTGAGCAATAGAAGTAACAATAATATTAGAAATTTAACTAAGGTGGATGGATCCTCAACTCAAAACATTCAGGAGATCAGGACAAGGCTATTAATTTTTTCAGTTCATTATTGGGTGAAGAACAGGCCTGTAATACCCAAGCAAAAGACTCTCTCCTTCAATTCATTCCACAACTCATTGATGAAATGATTAAAAAGTCTCTTACAACATTTTTTTTAGACGAAGAGATCAAGGAGGCTTTGTTTAACATGGATCCTGACAAAGCTTCTGGGCCGGATGGGTTTTCATCGCAGTTTTTCCAAGTTTGTTGGGATATTGTTGGAGTAGAAGTTATTACTGCAATCAAGGAGTTCCAAAGTTCAAATCATATTCCAAGGGGTTTCAATTCAAATTTCATTGCTTTGATCCCTAAAGGCCCCAACCCCAAGACTATGGCTGACTTTAGGCCGGTTAGCCTGTGTAATATATCCTATAAAATTCTGTCCAAAGTTTTAGCCAACCGTTTGAAGAAAGTTCTACCGGTTATCATTGATCCAAGTCAAGGAAGTTCAGTACAAGGAAGATCAATCTTAGATGGAGTTATTACTGTTCATGAGGCTCTTCATACAGCCGCTCAAACCAAAAAAGTAGTCATGGCTTTAAAGTTAGACATGAACAAAGCTTATGACAGGATAAATTGGGAATTCCTAGAGGCAGTTTTACTAAAATTTGGCTTCAACATGAAATGGGTCAAGTTAATAAGAGAGTGTATTTCTAAGCCTTGTTTTTTAGTTTTGGTTAATGGGTCTACTGCAGGTTTTTTTCAAAGCAAATGTGGTATAAGACAAGGAGATCCCATAAGTCCTATGATTTTCATCATCGTAGCTGAGGCCTTGGGAAGAACCATTAAGGCAACAACGGTAGCTGGACTCATATCAGGTATCAAGGCCACGTCGCTAACTACCCCGATGACACATCAACAATTTTTTGATGATACATTGCTATTGACTTTGGCTTTTGTGGTTGAGGCAAGAAGGATTAAAAATATTCTCATAATGTATGAAGAAGCGGTTGGATAGAAAGTGAATTTTGATAAGAGCAAACTTTATTTCATCAATACCCCCATTCCTAGGCAAAACAACATAGCAAGGATCATGGAATGTCAGATTGCATCCCTTCCCACATCCTATTTAGGTCTTCCCTTATTTACGGGGAAACCTGAAGGATCAATGTGGAACATAGTTCTGGAGAGGATCCAAAAAAAACTAGCAGGTTGGAAAGGACATATGTTATCTCAAGAAGGAAAAGCAGTTTTAACTATGGCTTCACTTCAAAGTATACCCGTTTACTTCCTATCAGTGTTCAGAGCTCCCAACAAGGTGTATCACAAAATTGAGCAACTTCAAAAAAAAATTCTCTGGTCAGGGACTGAGGATAAGAAAAGGATCCATTTAGTAGGTTGGAACAAGGTTTGCAAACCTAAAGTCGATGGGGGGTTAGGATTGAGGAGAGTTGCTCATCTCAATACAACTCTGTTAGCCAAACAAGCATAGCGGTTATTGACTAAGGTCGATAATGAATGGATTGCAATAGTTAGGAGGAAATACCTCCAAGGTGTGAACTTCCTTAATGACAACTTAGCAAGCAGGGGGTCTACTTTTTGGAAGGCAATCCTCACGAGCAGGGATCTTGTCAAGAAAGGTCTTAGATGGATTCTAGGAAATGGGCAAACAATAGACTTTTGGAAGGATCGGTGGGTGAGAGCCGAGGAGTTATCCCCGAATCCTCATTTGGCTAGGATTCAAGAGCATATGGAGCAGCATATTGGGAAGAAGGTTGCAAATTATATGTGGCAGGATATAAATATCAATAGGTGGAAACACATCAGAGAACAGGGTTTTGAAGCGGAGTCTGAAGATCTTTATAACATTTTAACTCAGCAAATTATTCCCTCTAGAGAGGATGAAGATCACATTGTTTGGGCTGAGACTAAAAGTGGTGACTTCACATTAAGTCTGCCTATAATTTGCCTCTCAATGTGGAAGGTCAACAATTTCAACCGAGTTTGGTTTGGATCAAAGGCTTAATTCCTAAAATATCCTTTTTTTCATGGTCGATGATTCAAGGAAAAATCCTCACTATGGACAATATGTTATCCAAAGGTATGGTTATTGCTAACCGTTGCTACATGTGCAGGGCAGGATGGGAGACTACCCAACACTTGTTTCTGGAGTGTCCGTAGCGGAGTCCATCCTGGATGAACTTTTCCAAGCCTTTAGGATCTCGTGGGTTAAGCCTGCTCTTATATCCGAAGTGTTCCATCAATGGCCTCAACCCTTTGTTAGCCTAAAACTTAAGTACCTATGGAAAATATGTTGGCATCATTTTCTCTAGCATATTTGGCTAGAAAGGAACCATAGAGCCTTTAAGGATACCATTCACAACCCAAAAACCATCCTCAACAGGATTATTGTCTTTGCGAAAGAAAACCTTAGCACCTTAGTGGATGAGAACCATTCAATTCCTCCCTAATAAAAACAATTAGCTCGGGCCTTAGGTATTGAGGACAAACCTTCCATTCCTTTGCCCAATCCCAGAAATGGGATTTCTTGGGAGCCACCCCCCAGGGTTGGTTTAAACTAAATTTTGATGGTGCAGCCAAGGAGAACCCGAGAAGAGTTGGAGCTGGAGGAATAATCAAGGATCATCAAGGAAATCTGGTCAAGGCCTTCGCTGAACCATTGGGAATCAGAACTAATAACAAAGTAGAAGCTAGAGCCCTTTGGAGAGGGTTACAAGTAGCCCAAGCAACTCAAGGTAACTTGATGATTGAAGGTGATTCGATGAACATCATCAACCTGTTAACCAATGGAAAAAAACCTCCATGGAGAATCGAGGGAGTCATCCATGAAGTGAGGATCCTTTTTACGGCAAGACAGAACAGGAGGGCTTGTCACGTGTACCGTGAGGCCAACAGGTCAGCTGACAAATTAGCCAACATAGGTGTTGATGTTGGTAGTTTGGTGACATGGACATAAGGTGTGCCATGTGAAGTGGAAAACATTATTAGTCGTGAAAAGAAACCTACCCGTTAAGGAGAAAGATGAATGAGTGTTCTTTCCCCATGGAGCTGGTAATAACTATGGGGTTTCACTCTAAATCACACGAAATTGGAAATGAAGGTAATAGGGTGTAAGCCTTGGAGGATTCCGACAGAGAATAGGAAATGGGCAAGCAACAAGTTTCACAAGTGCAAAGTTCCAAACTTCAATTTCTTGTCAATGTAAGTAATGTTTACAGTTATGTTTAGGTATGGGTGTGCCTTGTTAGTAAGGTGTTGTAGGGGATTCAACACAAGTTTTGGTAAGAAAGTTTCAAGGATGACTAGGATCTACAATCTTAGCAGAAGGTTGGATATTGTAATAGGTTTTGGGTTAACTTGCAAAACCCGATAATTAATGAAGACTTTTATTTACCAAAAAAAAAAATTATAAATATTAAACTGAATTTTTTCTCAAGTATTTTTTAAAATACTTTGTAATGGTACATACAGACCACCTTAAAGGTCATGGTGGTGCATCATTGTCTTGTAGGCATGATGGTCAATCAGGGGTTTGACCCCTACCATAGGACAATTTGGGTTTAGATTTTTGTTGATAACTGGTTGGAAGTCCTTAATGTTTATGCTCTCAATGATGCTAAGGAGAGAGCCAAGCTATGTAAAATGGCTTTAGGAAAAGCTCCCAGGTAGCCAATGGTTGGTCTATAGGGATTGTAACATGGTGGATAGCCAAAAATATAGCATGTCTTATCCCAATGAGGCTAAGCGAGAGGGAAAGTAGAGCCTGTGCACTCTTCTAGAATGTATTCAAATTATTTGACCTAAATAAATTTAAAAGGCAATAATTGAAAGGAGTCTAGTATACCTAGTCTAATCATGGGGTAGGTGAGATGCATGTCTTCAAACAATTAGATAGGTCCATTCTCTCTTACGACTCTCCCTTATTTTTTAAGAAAGGTAATTCCTAGTCAGTTCGAGCTATCTTGAACCTTGGTTGTTCAAATCGACACCCTATTCTTTTTTACTATATCTAGGAGCAGGAAAATACAAAGGATTTTCACTCTAGATTTTATCTCAACTACTTACATCTCGATAACCCAACCTATATAAATGGTATAAAACCTCTATGAATCTCTTTGCATGGGCCTAGATCTTCTTTAGGGTGCATTGTTTGGTGGCAAAGAGCCATAAGTCAAGTAACTTTATTTCTTAGGAATTTTGATCTTCTTTAGGCTAGAAGAGATAAGTTGGCGAGAACACCTCAAAGGGCTTCTTATTGAGCGTTAATAGAACCTTATGATGACAAATTTTATAGAAGGTTATTAGTATTTCACATAGAATTCTAGAAGATAAAGAAGTAAAATCTAGGGGGAAAGAATAAGAGCTTGATTACACTAGCTTAAGAATAGAGATCGAGTCTCCAAGGACTTTTCCTTTCTTTGGGCAAAATGTAGAGATGACAAAATTTCCCAACTAAACATTAATAGCCAAGTTGTAAGAGATCAAGAGGTCATTGAATCAACTTTTTTTAATTTATACCAAGAGTTTTTTACGTCGCAAGGTGTTAGGGAATTGAATATTTTTAATTAATTGAGCATTAGTTTTAATTAAGTAATTTAATTAATCAGGTTTTAAATTTAATATTGTCAGGTTCTAATAGGTTTTTAAAAGGCTTACAAGCCTTATCCTATAAATTTTTAAGCCTTTTGAAAAGTTGTCAGGCCTTATCCCTACAAGTTTCTATCAAACTTATCTTTCGCTCTTGGTTTTATCGATTTTGGGCCAATGGTTGTGCTCACTAGTGATTTTGTAAATATCTATAAATATATTTATGATCAATAAAAATATCAAACAAGAATTGTGGTAATCTTGTCCTGTGTTCCATATCATCTGGTATCAAAGCATCCTGATCCATCTATGAGTTGCTTATGTTAAAGGCACCATGCTACCTAGTCTCTTTGTGGAAGAAATAACTCTATGGAAGAAATCACACAATGATCTAAAGAGCTTTATCCTGAGATAATATTGATCAAAGCTGCAATGGCAAAAGAAAACCTCACTAATGAGGTTGAAAAATATGGTTCTTACATTGATGAAGTGTTGCTTCAAAATAAAACCTCACTAATGAGGTTGAAAAATATGGTTCTTACATTGATGAAGTGTTGCTTCAAAATAAAACCTCACTAATGAGGTTGAAAAATATGGTTATTACATTGATGAAGTGTTGTTTCTTGATGAAGCAGCACTTGGATTTGAATCAATATCTATGGGTCAAAAGCCCATCATATTACCATTAGACGATACTTCTAATGAAGGATTTGAAGGTTTATCTAATGAAGAAATAAAATAAGAGGAGTGTGTGGAGATCCTACATCCTACATACCTAATGATAGCACTAGATTTTTCATGGCTCTACTCCAAAGGAGAAGGAAAATCCTATAATCTCTCTCTTGTTATATTGCATCCAGAGCTCATGTTTGTGTAGTTGTCCTATGTACAACTACAACATGACTATATCCTTAGAAATTACCCTATAAGGAGGGATGATGCAACATAGTTGGTTGCATTACAAATTCTTGTTAAAATTGGATACGTTCATGATATTAAGTCAAGAACAAACTAGATTGCACTCTTAGAGAGATTTACCTATACAAATAGTTGTAAAGCAAGCAAAACAAGACTAAAAAATGGATATCCTTACTACTGATCTATGGAGCATCTATCAAAGGAATTTAAAAAAAGTATGAAAGGAAAAGCCATTATTCTTCTATAGCATGGCCCCTACCTTGTGCATCCCTTGGCCTATGTTCCTTAGACTGTAAATTTGTTGTTCATGTTCCTTATATCATAGTGGCCTGTTGGAGCCAAATTTGACTCAAACTTTGAAACCCCCAAATTTAAATTTTTGGTTGCATCAAGTTAGCCAGCTTTGTTGGTCCTTATTGCATCTAATTAAGAGAAATTAATTTCTTATGGGTTTGTTTGATGAAGTCTAACCTTAGATATTACTATGTGTGCACCCTTTAATAAAAATCATGGTTATTTTTTACAAAGGTCAATCCCTCTTAATAAAACCCGACCCTTAAAGAAGACAAAGTTAGTCCCCCGGATTAATTAACATGTTCTGACCTAAGTCAAAGGTTAAATCTTAAGTCCTAAAGTATTCAAAAGTAAGGGGGAAATTTAATAAAGTACCTTGGTCTAAAACCCGAAAAGCATAAGTAATGTCAAAGAATTTAATTAAGGCTTAAGGGTATGTGCCCCGTTGTGTTAAAAATTGAACACCTTAAGGGCTCTGGTCCCTCCCCTGCTCCCCCTCCCATGGCTCCTGGTTTCTGCCCAGTCCCTGGCTCAACCCAGGTCATCCCTCCCGGGGAGTGGTTGTTTGCAGATGATCTCCTAGGGGGAGATCCTTCTCCACTATCTGCGCCCCTCCCGGCCGGCTAGGGTTTCCTTGGTTGTTTTTTTGGACTGGTGCTTCCCAGGGATCCCTGTTTGGTTGGGGATCCCTTCCCTTTTTCCCTCAGGCTTCCCCTAGGGTTTTTTGCAGGTGATTCGCGTGGATCTGGTCCCCTGCATTTCTTAGTGCGGTGGAGGTGACGGTTTAGGGTTTGGACAACTTCCCCCTTTTTGTTGTGAATCCTCGACAGGCTCTGTGCTTGGACGGGATTCTTGGTCCCTGCTGCTGGGATCCTGTTCTGATTTCCCGGGGCGGGTTCCTTGTGGTGCAACTCTCTGGTCACTTCCTGATGGACCGGATCCTCTCTGTGCTAGCTGTCGGCTTCCTACAAAATGGCTCTCGCTGAGCTGAATGTTTTCCCGGTGGGCGGGATGGTTTCTCCATAGGGTGGGATCCGCCAAATCCGCCGGTTTTCCCACGAGGCGGGATCCTTTCTTTTCTGCTGGTTTCTCGGATGGCAGGATTCCCTGTTGCTTCCCGCTAGGCGGGACTGTTTGTGGTGGTTTTGATCGCTTCCCCGCGAGGCAGGATTTTATTGTAACGGTTTTTCTTTGCTTCTCGCTCGGCGGGATCTTCTCGATGGTGGTTTTTGGATACTCTCGCCGAGCGGGATCTCCAAAACTACTTTTTTTCTTATTTGTTTGTTTCCCGCCGAGAGGGATTGTTTCATGCTTACCGTTACCACTGGCGGGATTTCGCTTTGGTGTTCAGTTTCAAGGGATTGATGCCCTAGGCCCATTGCTTATGTAATCAGGTTTTGGGATCCTTGTTAAAACCCGCTATAAATACAAACACATAATTATCAAAAAAAAAAATTGAACACCTTAAAACGAATCTAAGGGTAGCGCTTCATCAGAGTAAAATCCGATGGACGCGCTCACCTCAATTAATCAACCTTTTAAAATAATGTGGCCAAAGAAATTAAAATCTAATGTTTCGAAAGAATTATTAATAAAGCCAAGGAACATGCACCCCCATAAACGTCGAGCACATCAATCCAAATCCGACGACAACGCTCGATCAAGATCTGATCGGATGGTGATGCTATCATAAAGGCACATCAAAAAGGTAAAAGACCGCAAGAATTAATTAAATCTATTAAATGAGATTAGTGAGGGTCTAATGCATCGAATAATTATCCCCCTTTTAGCTTAATCAAAGTTTAAAATCATGCACCCCTTGGTAACTAACCCCGCAGGTTGATTGAGATCAACGGTCGCGCCAACATTGATCAAGATCCAATGGCCACGTCGAAGTCAAAACCCAAATGAGGAAATGGTAAGGACATCGGGTAAAAACGAAGGTAAAGCCAAGATTAATTATGCATTAGTGAGGGTATAATACGTTGCTAATTGCCCTCTTTCGGCTTAAATCGAGATTAATAAAATGTAATAATGCGCCCCTTTCGGCTATCGAGTATGCAGCTTGCAGGGGATCTAACGACAGCGTTAGAACAAGCTCAAAGATCAACGGACGTGATCCATTCCACGATTTCCTTTTATCATACGAAGATTTAAAGTAAAAAGGGAATCAACGGATGCGAAGGCCCTTGTCAAGATTTGATGGCGGTGAATGATTCAAAGTCAAACAAAGGGATGAAACAACATAAAGATCTGACGGCAACACCCATCTCCTCCCGATCCAATGACAGCGCATTGTTAAAAATGATCGAAGATTAATTTAAAAGTCTCTTTTTTTGTCAAATAATTAATTAAATGTGTTATCAAGGCTAAGGAAAGCACTTAATCAAGTTTTATAAAGGTTTGATACATGGATAACCTTCCCCCTTCCATTATTGCTAAACCTTGCTCATATACGGGGAATCCAACGATCGTGCCCCCATCATTGTATGATCTAATGGTGAGCGCGTAGAGAGGTGAACTGATTTTACAATGCCTATGTTTAATGCAATGTTGTTAAGGTTTTAATCACTATATTAACCATGGTAAATCATGATTGTATGAGGACTAATGCATCACATTATTATAAGGTCAAATAAACGATTGTATAAACTTTGAGCCTAAGTATCATCGAAAGAATTATTACTAATCAGGATTTTTTGACTTTATAAAACATGATTAATCTGATTAACCTGACACAATTTTATATAAGTTAGTTGACTAACAATCATGCAGGTTATTGGACATCAATGACTATATTAATCCTCCTCAGGATCTAACGGTAGCGGTTGAGTCAAAGTCAAAAAAATAAGATATAAGCAAGGCTAATCCAACGAACATCTTCTAACGAATCCAACGGATGCGCTCCCTCTCGAAATAATCCAATAGTGGCACACGCTTCAAAGGTAAATCTAATGGTAAGCCTAAATTAGCATTTAATTAATTAAATTTTAATCACATTAGCAATGGTCCTAACACATTACTAATCGCCCCTCTTTTTCTTGATTAATCGATATTAATCAAAAGGAGGTTTTGAAGCATGTTCTTTAGTTTATCTAACCCACATGTTATAAAAATCCAAGGCAGCGATGAAACCAAGGTTGATCCAATGGCTGCGCTCGAACGCGATTATTCAGATAAACTTAGGATATCCAAGATAATGACAGGCACTCACATCAAGAACCGAATCTTATGGGGATCCCTAGGATGATTGCTGCCCCAATTAAAATGTAATCGATCCCTAATATTTAATTATCATTCCAAGCCAAGGTGGCACGAGGTTCAAAATGGAGGCCACCCCTATCACACATCACAACTCCATGTCAGAGAAGGAGAAGTTTCAAAGACCAATAGCGAAGCTTTAAATGATTGCAGGTACACAAACCAAAGAACACAAAAACACATAGGATGACGGTCTTTACCCGCCATCAAAGACAACCTTGAAAGAAATGTGTTGATGAATTTCCTTTGGCCCATTTTAAAAAAGCAGTTGGTAACATCGTATTAATGACAAAACGTGTGAGAATATCAAACTCATTTCACCACCTAGTATTTGAGCTCATCAAATCGGCCAATTTACCACCCTGGTAATCTAAGAGCAAAAATTGATACGCAAGAGGTATAGAGAGAGGAAGAGTTTCAAGATTTTTCAGGGAAACCAGACTTGCTACCATGAGCATAATAACATCTTGGGGAGATGCTTTTACACTCGAAGATACTAAAGAAGTAGTGAAATTCATTATAGACCGATCACCATACTATGAGATTTCTAGACCGCTTGTACCCGACAGCATAATGTATGAATTCGCTCAAAAGTGTGGAGCTGATAAGAAACCTACTCTAGCACAATAGTATGAAATTGGCAACGCATGTATCAAGAGTTTTGCTCATGTAATGGAGAATGATAGTAGGACCCCATGGATAATGGTTGACCTATTTCATAAATCCTAGAGGTTACAATACAAGGGTTTCCCCAAAAATAACAGATGGAACAGTAACCTCGAGAAGTTGATATGTCCGAAGGTTTACTTCTCCTCAGATTTAATGGTGTGGTTGGTAGTGGCATATGACGAAAGGACTAGAACGTTTCGAGATAATAGGAACCAACCAGTATTCAGCATCAAAGTCGAACACATCAAGAAAGTCTTCAATTTGACAGAGTCTACCACATTTTTGGTGCAATGGGTAATTGAACACCAATCTCGAATGTTCACAGGATTAGAAGTTTTTAAATCTTTGTTTGATACAAATGAGAAAATAGTTGATAAATTTCCAATTAGGAAGACTGTTTTTAGGCCATGGGTCCAAGATTTTTGTGATATGATAAACATAGTCTTAGGGGTACAAGATCTCAATGTAGTAAGTAAAATAAAATTGTATTTAGAAACACAGTGCAATCGGGCATATAACACCCCAATTTATGCATGGGAACTAGAATTGAGTAACCAAATGCATGAGCAAATGGTAGAATTAAAAAAGGTTATTTTTGAACAAAGATAAGAGATGCCATATTTTTCACAATACTCAATATTTATCCACCTAATAGTGGGGCAATTAAGAGAAGAAGCTCGAAAAAGAATAGAAGTCATAAATAGTCCCAACGTCTAGAGTAGTTTTTGGAGGATACATGAAGGACGGACTCACATGGGCTGGTTCTGTGACTATTTCATGGTAGAAATCCATTGGAATTTAACCGGCTTGCTCCCTGAAAGGCTAGGGCCAGGAGTAAGGGCTTTTATTAAAGAAAAATATATGGGGATTTCTTTTTCTCATAAGGTTTCACCTATATCAGGCTCTATGGCGCCAAAATTCCCCCTAAGTTGTTACCTATGTATTACCCATTGTCCCTAGCAACTCTTGAGTTATGTAGGTAGGTGGCTGAAGAATCCAAGATGAGATTAGTGAAGAAACATGGTAAAGTCCCCTGGCTTAACGTTCCCTGTCACTTTGGAGACTATATATTTGTTGGCTACCTTGCTCTGCTCAAAGGAATGTTTGATTTAGACACTATGGATTTTGACGAGATAACTTGGAGGTTTTATGACCCAAAAGGAATATACAATAGAATGATGGAAAAATGAGAGTATGCCCGAATACAACATCGAAAAGATGCTTATGAAGGTCGATTATTAGAATTCATGGAAAGAGGAACAAATTTGCAGGTTGTATGGGATGAATTCCCTCCTAAAGACAGGGACATCACACATATTCATGAAGCCTATGATTACCCTACCGAATTCAGAAGGCTTCAAGAAATTTCAGTAGAATCTGTAGCACCTATTTTACCAGGAGCAGCTCAAGCAATCAAGGAAGACCCCTTATTGGAGTTAATAGAAGAACAGGGTATTGATCAAATGGAGGTCACTGTAAATACTACAGATATAATAGAACAATAGGTCAGGCCTCCTATAGATGACCATCTCAGAATAGAGGCAACACCAAGCAACACCCATGAAGTTTCCAAAAGCCCAAGCACAGCTAAGGGGAAAGAAATTGCAATCGCACTTGCTCAAAAATCTTCTCTCCTAGAATAAGCCATAATTCCCATTTTTGACAGAGTATTAGCTGTAACGAGTGTGAATAAATTGGCACCCATGGCCATCCCTGACTCTTTAAAAATAAAAGGCCAAGATATTAAAATTCCATCTGTAATACAGAAGAATATGAGGAGAACAAGTGGAGTTGGGAGTCTGTTTCGAAGCCACCAAGTGAAGAATCAAACAAAGATAACCACTACAGAAAAGAAGAGGCCTAAATTATCTTTACCTTCTACGAGGGTTTTGTTAGAAAGGACATATGAGCAAAATACCTTTACTGCTGCAGATGAACAAGAATTACAAGTAGTGGTAGGAATAGGGAATATAGGAGAACAACTCATAGATGAGCCACGGTTAGAAACATCTATGTCAGATATAGCAAAAATAAATCTTCTCGCCTTGCAAGACCCACTTGTCTTCATATTTAATGAAGAGACCGGGGGCTCATCAGTACTAGGAAAAGAAGGTGAAATGGTCAAAGTTGTCAAGGTAATGCAAAATCAAACCATGGACCAACTAGTTGAGAAAATTGCAGAGTTAAGTAATCAATTGAAAAGAGAATAGAAGGAAAAAGTTGAAATGAAAGCATTAATAAATAAACAACAACAAGAATTGGCACAAAAAGACCCTCCAAAGGCATAGCCCCCTCTAGTGGTAAAGATTCAGAATCATGCCTATTATCTAAATGCAATGAAGAAGCAAATGTCAATGAGAATACGAGCTCATGCCAGAGGGCTCACCGAGATGTTTAGGCAGATTAGGGTGATTCAAATAACTGCTCAAGAAATATAGACATTGATACAGGATAGGGAAGAAGACTTCGAAGTTATTCGTCCTACCCTTGATTTAATAGGAGATAATTTTGAAGAGTTGTAGGGTCAAGAGATAATAACAAATGATGGCAATAAAATCCAGTTCAATTTTTAGTTCTTGAAAGCAACCATGTTTGGTGCAAACCAGGAAAGATGGTTCAATGTTGTAACTAAAATGGATAATCTGATAAGAGATGCAATAGGTAAAATGGCAGATATTGGTCTATCCTTAGACCAATGCTTGGAAGCCTCCAATGTGGAAGAGCTACTCAGGCATATAATAGAAAAATTTGACTGTGAGTCAGATGATGAGTCAGAAATGACTAGAGAATATACCTTTCTGGTAAATACTGTGGAGATGTTACTCTTCCAATATGAAAGAAACAGGCCCATTCTTGCCATACAGAAAAATAGAATTTTGCAGGAAATGAACATGTTAAGGTTTGCTACCACCTTCAACACAGAAGTTTGGAGATTAATAAGTGAACAAATAAAGAGGCTACAACAAGGTCAAAAAGGAAAAGAGGTTGAAACTTACAGTCAACAGTTGTAAGTGATTTCAACACAACAAGGACCTGTGCCAACATAAAAGGTATTTGAAGTAGTTAAAGAGTCAAGTACTCAAAATAAGACAGTTCAAGAGGAAGCAGTTGAAAGGAAAACAATTGTAAAAGAAGTAGTGGAAGAAAAAATAACCTCTCCAAACACCACAATCACTGGTTAAAATAAGCTACTGTTTGAAAAGGTCAAAAGGGAGGGTACAACCCAAATAGAAAAATATAGTGGAAGCCAACTGTACCAGTTTTGAAAATCAACCCTAAAGAGGACAAGTGTAAGGCCAACAATAAACCAAAAATAATAGAATTAAGAACCAGCAGCTATAAAAGGAAATAGACAGGTTCAGATTCATCATCAAGAAATTAGAGAATAACATTTTTTCTAAGAGGTATACTTGAGTGCCCTTTAGATTTGTGTTGTTGTATCTCCTTTTTGTGTCTATTTTCTCATTCATTCTCCTTTCTTCTCTTTATTGTGCAGGATTTTGATAGGAAAGTGCTCAAGAAGCTGAGATTATTTTCTATCATATTGAGCCTGGGATTTAGAGACTCTACTGTTACCATATTGGAACAAGGGGAGTAGGAGAGACCTGTTACATTATTTGAACATAGTCTTCTTCATTGTATTGATGTATTTCTTTGAGAAAAACAGAGTTAAAAGGCATCCTGCCCACTCTACATGTAATATTTTATGAAATCAATACAATTCTAAGTTTCATTTCTATTATATCTTTGTCTCAATATTGTGTGTCACTGTATAATGGATTACATTATTTGAATGCATTATACACATTTTTTTTGTTGGTCAAAATTTAGTTTTATTATGATATTCGAATAAGTCTAAGAGCGCCAATTTTCTTTTCCCCATTCTCTCTGTTCATGTTAAAATTATTGTTAAATTGCTATAACATCCCAATGAATCTAGGCATCGGTCTACATAAGGCATAACAATTGGTTATTTTCTTGCTTGGTCATTTTTAATACATATAGTGTTACATTAATCTGGAGCGTGTAATCAACGTTTTATCATACAATTACCGTTGGGGTTTCCTTACTCGTTCTATAGTTTTTCTTTAGTAATAGTCGTGTTATATCAGAACGAAGAGGCAAGTTGACCAGAGCCTATAATAGCTTGTTGGTTTCAAATGGATTTTTGCAGCGTGACAATTGAATCCTATGGATGCAAGAATCGGTTCCAACATGGTCCATTTTACTCACCCTGATAGTTATTTCTAGGTGGATCCATGTGCTCAACCTCTAAGTTGGCCACCATTGGTCCCTTTGTTCCTTACCATTCCTCTAGTTGGCCACCACTAGCCTCTCTCTGCTAGCGCAACCTAAGATATTGCTTCGCGATGCGTACACATGACCACCAGTGCAATCTTTCTCTCCAACATTGCTCGCTTCTAATTTCGTTGCTCTAGATTTAAAGCCTATCTTCATTGATATTTTAGCATCCTAGGCACAAACCTCGTCTTCCCAAAAATTTCCAAGCTCTTCCTTCTCAACATCCTCTAAAATTTTCAAAAATATACCTTCCTCCAACATAGAAGCATCCTTGCTTGGCGTGGTCATGTATATGTACGACAAATTTACCCACAACTTGTTATCTCAACCACTGTAGCTCGCCTTGGCCACTTCAAAGAGTACTTCACAATGTTTGGATAGTTTATTGTTGGACATCAAAGGTGGCACCAAAATTACAATTAGTTTCATATCAATCGAGCTCATTACTTAAAACCACCCCCCTTTGTGCTATGTTTTGTCCCAATATTTTCATATTTTCATCTATTGTGATCAAATTTTTGTCTCTAGTTCAATCTAATTATGCAACCCTACGTAGCCCCATAATGATGTCTAATAGCATGTCATCATAGCACACTCGATGAGTTACCACTACATGTGCCTCTATGGTGCCCACTACCATTTCCCTAATTTTCACTTCAATCTGTCTTCAATGCCAACAAAGTCATTGCAACAATAGTCACTTTCATCTATTTTTTTTTGGTCTATGAAGAATTCAAACTTTGTTTGCCAAAATGTTTTTGTGCTCGACCTTGGTCTCTTGGAATAAGGCCACCCTCATGACACCAAAAGTGCTAGTAACACATCTCTTTCAATCCACATGGAACAATGGCAGTGTTGCGTGTCCTTTGCAGTCTTAAGTATGACAATAGGTGTCAAACTCCTTTCACACATACATTGTAATTCCTTATCCCACATAGCTTGTGAGATGACTATCATTGCATTGTATTGTATGAAAGTCAAAAGTAAAGCAGCTAGGTATAATTTTAAACTCATAAAATTTAAGACAAAATATTCCTTCAAACATTCTCCTTGGAGGGAAATTTATTCCCCTTATCTTTTTGCTCTCGACGAGACTCTCTTTTTCTCGCACTTTGAGGGCTTCAACCAACTACGAGTATAGATTTATTTATCCTCATCGAAAAGCTCTTTTTGAGCTCAATCGAGTGGCAACAATATTTTCAAGTTTTGTGAAGACCTACTCTAGCTACTAAAGCATCAAACTTCAAGTGGCCCATCTTCCAATTTTTGTGCCCTTTTTGTAATGCATTGGAGTCCAATGTTTTTGTGGTTGGGAGGAGTGTTAGGGAATAAAAAAATATTAATAAATTAAATATTAAATTTAATTAATTAATTAATTCGACTAGGTTTTAAATTAAAGTTGTTAGGATTTAATAGGTTTTGAAAAGGCCTACAAGCCTTATCCTACAATTTGTGAGCCCTTTTGAAAAGTTGTAAAGTATTATCATGCAAGTTTATGTTAGACTTATCTTTTTCTCTTAGTTTTGTCGGTTTTGGGCCAATGGTTTTACCCATTAGCAATTTTGTAAATATCTATAAATACATTTATGATCAACAAAATATTAGACAAGTATTGTGGCAATCTGTCTCGTGTTTTGTATCGTAAGGCCAAACAAAGGAACATAGGGTGGCCATGCAAGTGTATTGATGTCATGTTACCAAAACTCAGCTCAAAAGCTTAGGATAAGCTTGATCAACCAATCACTCTAAAAGCATCCTTTAGTGTGAATAATGATAAAGCTCTAGGTATGGATGGTCTTCCCATTGAATTTTGCAAAGCCACTTGGGACTTCATGAGACTAGATTTATTGAGAGTGTATAAGGAAGCCTTGATGAGAGGATCCCTTGGAAAATAGATCAATCAAGGCCTTGTCAATTTCATTCCAAAAGGTGAAATAAAGATGATTTGAAAAATTAGAGATCCATCACTCTCCTTAATGTGTCTTACAAAATTATTACTAAAATTCTAGCGTTAAGGTTACATAATCTACTGCCAGATGTCATTTTTCCTAAATAGACATGATTTGTGAAAGTTAGGTATATTATGATCATGTACTTGTTGTGTGGGAGGGGCTCCGTTATGCATCAAGCATTAATGTCAATATGATTTTCTTAAGTTAGACTATGCTAAGACATATGAAAAAAATTGAGGATACTTAGGCTTATTTATTAAGTCTAAGTTATTATTATTGTATTGCATATTTTATTATTTGCATGCATTGATGTAATACATGAAGGTATACTATACCTCATGTAAGGATTGCATTAGCTTGTTTTATGTTGTTATTTGTTAGACTGTTAGATTACACTTGTCTTCTAGCAATTCTTAGCTTGTTTGCATTCCATTTGTTGTTGATTGGTTATCCTTGCTTAGAATACTGTTGCAGGTTGTTATAACCCTCCAAAAATTGATTTCCTTTGTATTTACTATATATTGCAGAATATTGAATAAAGAATCAGCTTCGTATTGGGTTCCTATATCACTAGTATTCAGAGACAAGGAGACAGGGTCTTATTAGCGATTGTGTAAAATTGGTTTCATTGCCAACCACATCATTTCAAAAGCTCTCGAGGTGACAAGTAGAATTTTTCCCTACACCCCTTATCCTGACTAAAACGTCAGAGGGTTAACCATATGGGTAACCTCCTTTGCCTCAATTACAGGTAGAGATTCCTAGTTCTTGGAGATCAGATCCGACTTGTAATAGTTGCAGTGGTGGCAAGTTTGAGAGTTCCGATGTGAACAAATATTTGCATCATGAAGAAACTTTGGTTTTTCTAAAGTTCTTTCTTTTAATTAATTTTTTGGTGGCTCGATGAGGGTTTCGTCGTCGGTGCTATCCTTTCTCGACGACGACATACCTCGGGTGCTCTTTCGTAATGTATTCCATCGAAACAAAGCTCGCTTCCTGTTGTGCAACTTTCGATGACAATTTTTTTGTGTCCACTTTCCTACGTCGTCGACTGACCAACGATGACCTCCTTCGCCATCGTTGACATCCCTGATCACCAACATCCCTCGTCTTAGTGCACATTTGCCAACGATAGGAACAATAACCCGTAAAGTTGTTAAATTCAATGAAATTTACGGCCCACATCAATGTTTTGTAGATGTAGAGCCATTTTTCGTTGTTCACACCTCTTTCAGACGACACAAATCTATTACTGGTGATAAATAATTATTTTGCTAAGGTTGTTTAATTATTTCGATGACTAAAATAATTTTTTGATACCGACCATCGTTGCCTAACTGTCGACTCCTTTTTTGCCACCAACTATTTTGATTTTTTGCCACTCTGGTGATCTCGGATGTACACAAATTGTAATAGACATTTTTGTAGATAAGGTAAAAGATATTGTTGTGCAATTGACTCCTCGTGATAGAAAATTTCATCACAATCATGCCAACAAAGCTAAATGTGAGGTCAAATTGTATGATAGATCTAGGGATCCTGATGTCTTGTCTACATGGATTTTGGATATGCAAACTTGGTTTGTTTATGCTGAAATTCCTAAAGATGAACATGTTGCATTTGCTACAGTTAAACTCACAAACATAATGCCACCATGACTTGGAAAGAATTGATCCAAATTTTGAAAAACACATTTTTTCCATTGAATTACCAAAGTGACCTCATGATCGAGTGGTATAGATTGAGGCAAGCCTATAGTATGTCTATTTCGGACTATATTTTTTAATTCAATAAGCTAAGGGTGCTTCTTGGTGTGAAAGATTCAGAAGAGGATTTTATTAATAAGTTCACTCATGGATTGCAAGATCAAATTTTCAGGGAAATCAAGTTCAATGTTTTCCTCACCTTGGATGTGGCATTCAACCATGTCATTCTTGCAGAGGAGAAAGTTGGTGCATATCACAAATCTCATTCATCATAGGAGAGATCTTCCAGAGGCAGGAATCAACATCAACAAAAGGTGAATAACACTTCTCATTCTTCTTCTCCTCCCACTTCTCCTAAAGCACATTCTTCTTCTTTTCACTCTAAAGATCCTTCTTCTTCAACAATGTATTGTGAGTATTGTAAAAAGCAAGGTCATACAAAAGCTAAATGTTTTATTCTTGAAATAATGAAGAAGAAGAAGTCCCTAATTGTACAACCTACAAGTGAGGAACCACATGATGGTCCCATTGTGGCTAAAGGGACAAAAGAAGAATATCCAACTTTAAGGGGTAAACTAAACAAAATTACCCTCATGTCAAATGTATTTGCTCAAGGGGGTTGTGACCATTTGTTTGTCATTAGAGCCCACCTTACGTATGATTTCTATGTTGATTGTATCATAGACAACGAATCGCAAAAGAACCTCATTGCGAAGTCCATTGTGGAGAAGTTGAAGCTTCCCATAAAGCCACATCACCAACCATATGCACTTGGGTGGAAGGATGTAGACTCCACATCTAACATCACACACACTTACACCTTGACTTTTGCTTTTGGTGATAAGTTTGTGGACAAAGTAAGATGTGATGTCACAAATATCAATTGTTGTGGACTATTGCTAGGTAAACCCTATCATTTTGATAGGAATGTTGTTTATCATGCTAGAAAGAACACATACACATTGGAGTTGCATGATAAAACCTACTTGATACAAAGCACTACACCCACATCAAATTTGATGCTAATTTGTAGGTAAGTTCGTAAGACATTAAGTCAAGCACTCATTTTGGCTCCTACTTGCATAAGTTCCACACAAAATGAAGAACAAGCACCATAAAATGCACATGATAAAGAAGAAGCTTCACTTCCACAAAATGAACAATCACAAGAGCTCGTGGTTAAGGAACCCATCACTCTCACTCATGAGAAATATTCTATTCACTCTATTGGCATAATTTCGGGTACACCTTTGGACACACAACCACTTGCTCCACAGAGGTTACCTTTGGCTTTACCCTCTTCCACCATTGCACACATGGAGGAGCAAGATAAGGTAACTTCCTTCATTCAACATCAATAGAGTTTGCAGGACAATATAACACAAGCCTTGCCACAAACTCCATAGGTACAGCCTAGAGCGATGGGCATGCATCGTAGTTCTCATCATGGAGATAGAGTTTGGATTCTGAAGATACCACCTCAAGAACCTCCTTTGGAACTTGATCCTGTCATCAGCCCTACATCAGCAGTGACACCTGATCGCCAGCTTTCGGTCATTTCATATCGAGTTTTTGAGATGAAGACTCATCACACTCGACAAGGTTCTTTTCTTTCACTACTTACCTTGTTGTCCACTGCGATCACTTTTCACACATGGCTCGCTGGGTTCCCCACCATGAGATGACCCATGACTTTCCACATTTGTTGAGAGCATTGGGGTCCATGCTTATATGGTTGGGAGGAGTGTTGAGGATACTTAGGCTTATTTATTAAGTCTTAGTTATTATTATTGTATTGCATATTTTATTATTTGCATGCATTGATGTAATACGTGAAGGTATAGTATACCTCATGTAAGGATTGCATTAGCTTGTTTTAGGTTGCTATTTGTTAGACTGTTAGATTGCACTTGTCTTCTAGCAGTTCTTAGCTTATTTGTATTCCATTTGTTGTTGAGTGGTTATCCCTGCTTAGCATACTGTTGCAGGTCGTTATAACCCTCCAACAATTGATTTCCTTTATATTTACTATATATTGTAGAATATTGAATAAAGAATCAGCTTTGTATTGGGTTCCTATATAAAAAATTAATGGGACTACATTGACATAATGATGCAAGCCTAGGTTTTTGGTCGTACATTTCATGCCAAGATAGCTCCCCTTTTTGCTAATGCCAATGCGACCTTAAATATCAATGACTAGGTTTCCAAAATCTTCTCTTTGACATGATCTATATGTTAGGGCTGCCCTCTAGCACCATCACTTTATATTTTGTTGTTGATGTATTTGGATAAATACTATGATTTTAGACAAAAAGAAGAGCAATCCAGGGGATCCCATACCCATATAACGTTTGACATTCTTTTACTTATGGTTGTTTTGTTTATGACACAATTCTAATTATCGAGGAAAGTTAGGAATATATCGAAACAAGTGAAAGATGCATATATATCTACTATAAAGCTTTAGGATCCATGATTCAATGGTGTAAGGTTTGTGCATATAGAACTAGTAAAGGCCCAAAGCCTAAGTGGTTGTAAAGTAGAGATTGGAACTGGCTACGACTAGTCTAAATTTTTAATTTGCTAGAAATTCCTTTGGCCTTTAACTGTCATCCCTCAGCCTTATGGAGTAGTGTGATGGAGATAGTTGCAATCAAGTTGGAGAATTAGATGCCTAAACCACTCCCATTGGTTGGAAAGTTCTAGATTTGTTCTAAAGTTTCAACTAGTACTGAGGCTTATTATTCATCTTGTTAGACATGTTCTAATACCTCTTATAAAAAACAAAGACAATTAAAAAAATTCGATGGGCTAAAACTGATGGCAATACTGGTTTTCATAGAATTAACTAGGACCTTTGCTATACCCCTCAGGACATGGGGGCCTGGGTTTGATTGATAAAAAAAAAAAAAAAGAATTGGAAATGGCTACAAAATGGGTGGTTTGTGTGGCTACAAGTATTGAGCCATGGAAGTGATTTCTTAGGAATACACTTCTTAAGACCAATCCAAAATGATTATCTTCATGGAAAGACCTTGGTCTTTAGACTCTTCTATTTTAGCTAGGCTAGATGAAGACTTTCGATACCTTTATTTCCTAGTGCATTTGGTGGGTTTGGGATAAAATTAATTTATTTATTTTACAATGGGGGGATTCTCTCCTAGAAAAAGGTTTTTTAGCACTTTCTTAAAGTCTATAGTGGTCTTCTCATTTCATAAACAATTATTGTTTGCTTGCCCTCGATAGGGATATCCCAAAAAAAATACTATATGAGAAGTATATATGATTTTTGAAATATTTGTTAAACATATATATAGGACAATGACTCTCAAAAACAAAAATTAAACAATACTATAAAGTGAATAAAAGGGATCTTACTTGTATTAACCCTATTAAATACTCTTTCCTAGACTTTATTAAAGCCCTTGTCCCATCTATACTAAACTATGAGTGGACCCTTGTCCCATCTATACTGAACTATGAGTGGATCCAAGACCAAATTTGGATTGGTCATAAATTTCTTGCTGCGTACTCTATTAAAGAATCCTACAAATGGCTTTGTTTAGCCCCAAGATTAGCCTCCCACTTAAGTACTAGGAAGTCAATACATATAGTCTGCTATAACTAATAAAGCCAAAGGTGGTTTTTGAATGGTCTCTTTTACTAGGAGGTCTCCTAGTGGAAAGTTGGCTCAACCATTATGGCCTTGCTCATTGGCCCCTCAACTTTGGAAATGCTGTCAAAATTTTCTCAAAACTTGGAAGATCCCTCAAATTACTTAGGCTATGGTCGTTCTAGGAATGGATAACTCCTAGGAATGATACAAGTATAAATCTTAGCATATGTTTCAGATTGAATTTTTTTAATTTTTTTTATGGAATTATAGAAATAAAAGAATGTTTAGAAATGATTAACATGAATTTGAAAGGGAAGATGTTCTCTTTCTCATCTATTTTTTAATTTGTAGATTCCAAAACAACTCAAAAGATGTAGATGGAGGTAGAACACCTTCACCATTTGTCAGAGTTATGGGAAGATATCTCATTTAACATAAAAACCCTCAAAAAAATCTTGATGGTGACTCATCACATGTAGCTTTGCTTTCAACAACAACTTGAATCTAGCTTACCATTTTCTTGTTTTCGAGATCTAAGATTTCTTAATTTTTAAATCCAAGAAATGAGACATAAGTAAACATACCAATGATAAGTCCATTAATTATTTTTTATTATGCTTCTCAAATTTAATAAAATAAAATACAAATTCTCAAAAAATTAACCTTATGATCACTGACCAAGATCTAACACTCTAACAAATATTTTAATGGACCATGTTTATTATCTATTTTAGATTTTTTAATTTATTTTTTAGTGAATACTACTCTATTTTTCTTGTTTTCGAGATCTAAGATTTTTTAATTTTTAAATCCAAGAAATGAGACATAAGTAAACATACCAATGATAAGTCTATTAATTATTTTTTATTATGCTTCTCAAATTTAATAAAATAAAATAAAAATTCTTAAAAAATTAACCTTATGATCACTGACCAAGATCTAACACTCTAACATATATATATATATATATATATATATATATATATATATATATATATATATATATATATATATATATATATATTATATATATATATATAGATATATTTAGGCAAACCCCTTGTGGGGTCGCCTTGGTTTGAGAGACCATGAACAGAGGGTTCTACACCGTCAAAGTCACTTGGGAGTCGCACTTGACCCTGCCCGCACCAACATTATATATATATATATATATATATATATATATATATATATATATATATATATATATATATATATATTTAAAAAAAAAAAAAACGAAAAACCCCTTGTGGGGTCGCCTTGTATTTTTTTTTTTTTAAAAAGCGAAAAACCCCTTGTGGGGTCGCCTTGGTTTGAGAGACCATGAACAGAGGGTTCTACACCGTCAAAGTCACTTGGAAGTCGCACTCGACCCTGCCCGCACCAACATTATCAATTGGATTTTGGATACCCAATTCAGCTTTTTGGTAGGGTGGAGATTTGAACCCGGGACCTCCCTTGGAGGATTGCCCTCTCCTCTCCAACTCACCTACAACACCTGGGTACTCTAACAAATATTTTAATGGACCATGTTTATTATCTATTTTAAAATTTTTAATTTATTTTTTAGTGAATACTGCTCTATGGGTCTTAACTACAAATTGAAGACCAAACAAATAAATAAATATATATTGATTTGGTTAATGTGAGAAACTTTTATTACCAACGCACAGGGCTGAGCAGTTTCTTCTCAGAAATGACCCTCGTAAATCAATAGAGAATTTAACACACAACCAACATACACCCACCTCCTCACACACTTACCCACGCTGCGATTTGAACCTTGAACCTCCCAAAGAAGAGCTAAAGCTCGAACCATTGCGCTGTCCCCATGGATTTATATATTTTTTGATTCATAAGAGAGTTAATTACAACCACACTATTTTTAGTAACTATCAAGTTGGATGCTCCCATCGTATTCCATGTCGTTGTTGTTGATCCAACGTGAGGGTGACCACTGGTCACTCGAGATTCGTACCATCATTGTCGGTCTAGTGCGCACTCAAAAGATTCAAATCAGACTATTATCTTTGCAAATTGACTACCCCAAGCTTTGAAATTAGGTTTTTTTTTTTGAATTTAACGAAAAACCTTTTGCAGGGCCACCTTGGTATGAGAAGCCAAGGCCAGGGGGTTCCACACCACACTTGGGTATCTTCTTAGTAAGTGCCTAACTAGACAAGCAACTACCAATCAACCTAGCCCTTGAGACTAAAACTAAAAATATATATATTTTTTATACATAGAGGAATCGACAACTACCTTTCTTTTTAAATAACTAATCATAAGGTCAAATCTCATTACCTCGGATCAAAAAACCAAATATATTATAACAAGCGCTCTAATACACATTTAGAAAAACATGGAATTGAAAAATTAATTAATAGATAAACAAACATGTAGCAAGCATTAACAAAAATTAATTAATTAATAGGAAAATCAACAGTGGGCCAAGACTTCAGAAGATGAGCATGGGGCTATCACGCAATATGGAGAAGAGTTGTTAGGTCTTTGCAGCATATACAATTTGATTATTTGCAATGAGATGAACAAATGGAAAAATTCAGGAAAGTATACATGCAAAACATATAAGGGACAAAGTGTAATAGACTATGTAATATGCTCACAGAATTACATACCAAAAATAGAGGAGCTAGAAGTGGAAGATTCTCCAGTGGAACTTAAGTCGGATCACAACCCAATTGTTATGAAACTTCGAATGCATGGAGACAAACCAAGGGAAAAACACTTGCAAGGCAATCAAAATAAATATCCTCACAAGGGAAACATTCTCTTAACAGATGAAAATCGACATAATTTTAGAGCAGTATTAAATAATAAGTTATAGGAAAGGGAAGAACTACATCACAGTAGTAGATATTACAGTAAGAGTGAAAGGTTAATGCACGTTATTCAAGAAGCTCTAAACAAATGCAAGAGAGCTAAACCTAAAAAGAAAGAAAAGAATAGCTTTCCAACCAACCCATGGTTCGATGAAGATTGCAAAAAAATGCGAAGATTACTAAAGGAACCAACGGGTAAAACAAGAGCAAACAAAAAAGCATATGAGAAACTGGTAAGGGAAAAAAAGAAGAATACACTAGAAGAAGGAGGAAAGAATTGATTTATTTAGGGAAGCATGAACCAAAGAAATTTTGGAAGGAACTAAGCGTGAAAAGGATGCAAACTGAAAATAACATAACAGCTTAATCGCTGGTTGGAGTATTCAAAACAACCGTATCGAAGATAGTAACCAGCAGGAGACACCCCCTACTATCATTGTCAAGAAAGAACTTTTCACAATTGAAGACATCATTCAAGGGATAAAAAAAGTTAGCAACTGGCAAAGCCCGTGACATAGACAATCTTCAAGCAGAGCATATAAAATGGGGGGTAGATATCTTGACACGACAAATCAAAGAAATTTTCAATGAGGTCATACAAAATGGCTTCCCTACCGAGTGGACAACTAGCTTGACCATTCCTTTGTTTAAAAGTGGAGATGTAAATAATCCCTCAAACTATCGAACTATCATGATCAACCCTCTCTTTACAAAGTTGTTTGGGAGTATGATAGAGCGTAGGATCGACATATGAGGCAGAAGAAAAGGGAAAGAGAGTAAAAGGGCAAGCAGGTTTTAGGCCCAAGCACTCAACTATTGATCACTGTATCACACTCATATACATAGTGGAAAAAATATGGGACAAAAAAGAGGAGGCTTTTTTGCTGTTTTGTAGACTTCAAAAAGGCATTTGACACAGTGCCAAGGAAAAAATTATGGAGCCGAATGGAAGAGCTAGAGGTTCCAATTCACTACAGGGCAGCAGTTCACGGACTATATGAGCATGTAAAGGCTAGAATCAGAACATAGGAAGGGTTGTCTGAATGTTTTGGTAGTGACATAGGTGTCAAACAAGGTTGCCCTCTATCTTCGACCTTATTTGCGTTGTACATTGACAAGTTAGAAGAATAGATAAACAAATTTGGGGGAGAGGGTGTACATTTAGCCAAATATGTGGTAAAACTCCTCATGTATGCAGATGATGTAATTCTTGTGGCCAAAACGGCCAAAGATCTAGAAGATCACCTTCAAGCTCTAGAACTCTTTTGTAAAGAAGTTGGGATGCGAGTGAACACGAGCAAAACAAAAATTATGATTTTTTCAATGAAAAAGAAGAAGCAACAACTCAAATTTCAGTTTGCAGGAGAACCGCTTGATGTAGTAGTAGAATACAAATACCTGGGCATAGACTTTCATGACAAACTTAATTGGAATACATGTAGGATGAAAAGAACTCAAAGTGGCTGGAGAGCAGTATATGCACTTCAAAACAGGTGTAGGAATGCCTAGTTGTGGGACTGGAAGACCACCAAGGTCTTATTTGGCCTACTTGTTACACCGGTTCTGTTGTATGGTTGCGAGGTGTGGGCTAGTGACACAACAAACACAAAATGGAGGCAAATAGAAAGGATTCAAAAATATCTAATCACAAACTTTCTCAAAATTAAGGCCACAACCCCTTATGAAATTATTCTAGCTGAAACTAGAATGCTCCCTTTAGAAGCAATTGCTATGACCAAGCTGTTATGTTACTTGAAAAAACAGAAAACATGACAAATGATAGATGGCCTAGGGCAACTAGGGACGAAGAGTTGCATAGGCGAAAGAATACGTGGATGAAACAAAATAAAAAATGGATGAAACGTTGGGAAATCAACATAAATGAATGCCCAAATGTCAACAAAGACATAAAAAATTATGTGAATGAAAAGTTTAGAAGTGGAATGTGGAAAAATGCAAGCAGGAAAAGACAATATTATATTGCAAATTTTAACCCAACGTATGACCAAAAGGAAAAAGCGTATATAGGCGCTGAAATCAAGTGGAAGGAAAAAATACTCATTGCTCAGATAAGGACTAGCTCTCATAGGCTTAGATGTGAAATAGGGAGATGGACAACGCCCAAAGAACAATGGAAGAAAGGATTTGTACTCTATGGAGCACAGGGGCAGTAGAGACAGAGGAACACTTCATTTATAAATGCCCGAGTTTTTCAGATATCCGTGACAAATACAAAGAAACACTTGGGAACGAGTGTATGACAAATTTATTTGAAGACACTAAAATAAAAAAAGTTGGAGAATTGCTAACACAAATCAGCAGGAGAAGGAACAACCTTCTCAAAGATATTAAAGATCATATGATATGATTTGAGGAATTGTACTTCCATATTTGAGGTCCCCGATCATATTTGAGTCTCGCGGACGTAATTAAAATCTTTCATTCATTCAATGTACCTTTTTAATTATCTAGTCTAGAAAAAACAATTCCATGGCACTTGTTAAAACTCGCAAAGCCTCTCAAAAAGCCGTCCTAACAAAGGTACGCTTGCTAAACCGTTGTAGCTCTAACCGAAATCTAATCTTTCGTTGGACGCTACCTATATCCACATCTACTTTGTGGACCGCATTTATTACAAAAACTTCGTTGAGACAAGTTGTTCCTGTACGGTACCTACAAGTTAGGTTGACCCTTAACCTTGTTTTTAAATTATTTTTATTATTATTAAATGTTTATAGCGATCAGTTTGAAGAGGTAGGCAAAATTCCACCCAATATTTCCATTTTCCATGGTCTTTTTATTTCCGTTCCATTTTTAGATTTGGAATAAACTCATATAGCATAGACGTAATTATTACAGTCTGTGTTCCGAGGAATTCAAAGAAGGAGAAGAATGAAAGGAGAAGAATGCATGATTGTCGCTTTCAGTTAGATAGATAGGTAGATAAGACGGTAAATAGGAAAGTTAAGACAAAGTAGCATTGAATGGGACTGGACTCTTACTGGACTGATTAATAAATTGAGCAAAGAAATCAATTCGATGTCTGCAGAAGGGTACTTGATCACATTTTGCTTGCAGCAGCAGCTGAAGAAGAAGAAACAATGGGGACTCCACATTACAATATAAATATAGACGATTTAAAGGGAAATTTATCGAATGCATTAAGACCGTGGGAACGCACATTTCAGTTCTGGGCGAGAGCAGTGAATGTGTATAGCAGCTATAAGGTCAGTAGAAGCAATTGCAATTGCAATGTATACACACTCCCTTGAAGTTGTTTAATCTACTATTGTTATTGTGATTTGTATATCGACAGATTTGTCAGGTTCGAGTGAAATTGGTGAAAGGAAGTGAAAAGCAAGAGAGAATATGGGAGAGGCAGCATGAAGTTGCTGCAGCCAAGATTTATTCCCTTTGTGCCGACCTTGGGGGCTTTTTCCTTAAAGTGAGTTGGCCTACTCTATTTTATATATTTGTTTATTATACTTTTTTTTTGGGAAAAAAAACTGGGCTTTTGCTTACGTATTTGCAAATTTGTCAATCTTTCTGGCATGGTTATTATATGCAGGTTTGTATTGGCGGATGACAATGCAATTTCTTTATTTGAAGTTAATAGTTATTAAGGGTTCTGGTACTCCATATTGGTGGAATTGCATTGTTTGGGCAGTAGAGTAGAGCAGAGCATTAGAATAGCCACTACGACACTTTTTTTTTTTTTGGCGGCAATGGAGACGTCTGGATTCAATCATGAAAGAGGGTTTCAATAAGGAATCACACAGTAAAGAAAAAATTGAATTCCAATGAGGCATGGTCCGGATGATGAGCCGAGTTCAAACATAAAGCAAAGTTCCTTTTCTTAACCGAGATGAGCTGTGATGGGACAAAGGTGGGTGCAACCCTGCCGGCCATGTCGGGCCAAATGTGGGTACAAGTCCCACGCCTGCTTCTAATTGAAATGTGATGTAAACTTGACTCATATTTTTCCATAAGGTTAGTCCTTATACCGCACAGACAAGCATAATAGATTTGCAATCAACTACAATTGCATGGTAAAGGGCAGGCTTTCAGGGACTGAAAAATGTGGCAGAGCTTAGCAAGTACAAAGTTAGAATAGCTGCTTGGAGTTCATTAGAGCAAAATTGTAAAGAGGAAAAGAAGGAACCAAGACATCGGATTCTGATGGTAGTGGACCAGTTTGTCTGCTAACCTCTTACAGCTTGGAGCAAGACTTTGCCTGAAATCATGCATTTCAAGATTTGGAAACTCAGTCTTTGGCAAAATTCCTCAGCGTCATAAGCCTAATTTCTCATAAACAACCCATATTATCTTTGTCCATTTCCATAGAGTAGGTTGCTGCCTATTTGAAGTATGATAGCAGGTTGCTTCCTATTTGAAGTATGATAGAGAATCAAGAGATAGTCCTGTGCAACTTTTTTAGCATTATCCAATAATATATTTACATCGAACTGGGAGCAAGCCTCATCTTTTTTTTGGTTTTAGATTTATGGGGAAGAATAATCAATGAGTGCTCAAGGAATTGGTAGGAAGCCAGTGTGTGCAAGGAGCCTGATCGTTTTTGTTCTAAATCTTTAGGAGAATTAAAATATAAAGGATTTTTACGAGGAAAAGCTAAATAGCATGATCAGAAAATCATTTTTTAAAGTTCTAATTAGAAGTAAAGATCTCTAGTTGGGAACATGAAGAAGAGAGAATCTTTGACAAACTCTATCCAATTAGCAAATGTTATATTGTAAGTGGTTATCAAGGATGAGGTGATTGATTATGACATAACCTTTCTTAAAAGCAGAGGGTTAATATATAAGTGCCATGGATAGTAGTCAGGTTTTTTTTGGAGATTTAAAAGTTTTTAAGACCATGGATTAAGTTTTTTTTTGGTGGAGATAGAAACCATTAAAAGGCTTCCAATGTGGGTTAGGCTTTTTCGACTTCCATATCAGCTTATCAATAAGGAGGTTTTGAAGAATATTGACAATATTGTGAGGGAGTTCATTGAGGAGGGATCTGTAAATACCCAAACACGTGTTACCATGGATATTTTATAACCTTTGCCTCAATACATTAAAATTAAATTCGAATCAAGAGCATGAGATCAACAAGTGGATTACGAAAACATTGTATTCTGATGTCGCAAATGTTATGAGACTAGATACATGGCAAGAGATTGCAAAGTGAAAATGATGGAAGAAGAGACAAAATATGAAAACATTGTATTCCGATGTCTCAAATGTTATGAGACTAGATACATGACAAGAGATTGCAAAGTGAAAACAATGGAGAAAGAGACAAAATATTTTGGGCATGAGACAAACTTCAAGATGAAGCATGGAGATCGTATCGAAGCATAAGCTAGATTAGATCAAAGGATTTTCCACTCCGAAAAAAGTGGTAGAGAAAGCCCTTGTGCATCATCAGCTGGAGAGGGTCATCATGTTTTACTCAAATCAACCATTAGAAGAAATAAAGAAGGAAACAAGGGATGAGGAAGTACAATGTGCAATTTCATATCCAAAAGGAATTAAAGATGTGAAGGAAGATGTGGAGATAAATTTTATATTAAAAGAGATGAAAGAGGTCGAGTCTAATCTAGCTAAATCTTCGTCATTGTCTTGAAATAGTAATCTTTTCCTTGCAATACAAATGAAAGTAGCAAAGAGCTTATCCTTTCCACTTTAGTGTTTCAAGAGAAGCATAATAAAGAAATGAGTATGGAGGATATCCATGGAAATTTAGGGTTTTTAGGGAAGCATAAGAAAGTAATTACTATGGAGAATCATCCTTGCACTTTAAGATTTCCAGGGCAACATAAAGAAGAAAGCATTTGTGAGGCTATTCCTTGCACTTTTGATTCTCTAGGGCAACATAAATCCAAGTCTCATTATGATTTCACTTCAGGGTTTCAAGAAGAGCATAATAAAAAATTAAGTATGGAGGATAACCATGGAAATTTAGGTTTTTTAGGGCTGCATAACAAAGTAAGTACTATTAAGGATTATCCTTCCACTTTAGGGTTTCCAGGGTGACATAAAGAAGAAAGTGTATGTGAGGCTTTTTTTTCTTGCACTTCAAATTGTCCAGGGCAGTATAAACCTAAGTCTCATTATGAATAGTATGGAATTGTTTTGGGATTTGTTGAAGAATGACATGTTGGTTGCGGTTGAAGAGACCACGAAAAAGATCACAATAAGTGAGATAAATGCCACCATTATTGCATTGGTTTCCAAGAAAGGTGACACAAAATATTTTGAAAGTTTTTATAAGATAAGCCTTTGTAATATTATTTATAAGATAATTTTAAAAACTATGGCACATACATTGAAAAACATTTTAGATTGTGTTATCTTAGAGGAACAAGGTGGTTTTGTTGATGGTCAACAAATTCTTGATGGTATAATCATTGCACAAAAGGTCATTCATTCTCTTAATTCAATAAAAAAACTAGTTATGCTTGTAAAGTTGGATATGAGCAAAGCATATGATAGGGTTTGTTGGAGTTTTCTTCATGATACTCTCAACAGATTTGATTTTCATCAAGGTTGGTGTGAATGGATCAGATATTGGTTTATTCTTTTGATTAAGGTTTGAGAAGGGGTGTTGAAAGGTCCCCGAACCTTTTACATAGTAGTCAAAGATTTAACAATATGCTCAAAAATACAGCTTCTCCACAATGCTCCTTTCGCAGGGCCTGCATCAGGCTGCAATGCTTCTCAATGGTCTCCAAGAGCCCGTTAACCAATCTTTGATTGGTAGGGGCATTGAGTCCCCTTGTGTTCCAAGAGAGTAGTTTCACATTAATTCTCCTAGGCAATCTGTTCCCCTTGCCCTAGGGTAAGGTAGTTTGGGTTCCATTTGCAATTTTGGCTGCAATTACTTGTTCTCTAATCTCTTGATTCGTTGGCCTTCCATGTTTGCTTTCCACTCCTACATCAATCCCCCTTTTCTTTTGATTCCTAGTTTGCCGACTTGGGGTTGGACCTGAGAATTATAAATCTCCTGTATTTTTAGACCGTCTTCCATCATCATGGGTTAAAGGTTTTGCGGGAGGGCTATGGCCTTGTTCATTTGAATCAAAACAGATAATCAACTACGTGTTTTCTTCCTCATTCATTTCATTGTGTTTGGGAGGGGATTGAATTGGCAATTACCGCGTCTAGTTGAGCAAAGGAATTTGAAACTAGAACTTCATAACCCTCTAAAGAGGGTTTTCCAATAGGTACCTCTTGATTTTTTTCCGGAAATTGACCCTTCTCGAGGACTTCCTGTTGAATTGGTTTTGCCAAGTGATCTGGGATCCCCTCTCTGTTGTTCTGAACAATTTTATCCCTCGAATCTTTACCTTGCTTGGAGTTCTCACCTTCATTTTGCTTCTTTTGCCAAACTTTTTGATTTTGGGTTGGTTTCTTGTGAGTGGAGCATGCATTGGGTTGAGTGCCCTAATTTCTTGCAACTTCCACATTTGATCGGGGCATTTTCATATTCTATAGTTTGATTCCATACCCCAAGCTTTGAAACTAGTCTGATTGAACTGGGTAACTCCTCCATATCTACATTTATGCAGATTCTTGCATAAATAAGTCGTGAGCGAGCTCTGTTGGCAGGATCAATAGCAATAAGGTGCCCTATTTCCTTCGCGATACCTGCAAAAATTGTCGTTCCAATATTGGAAGAGCAGGCCTGACAATCTTGCCCAAATTAGTGCCTAGGTGAAGCTTTTGGGTTTCAGGATCAAAGTTTGGGCTCCACCGTCGCAAGAAAAGCCCCTGGCGTCCATAGAACCATGGACCTCCCCAGAGTATTCGATCAGAGTCTTCACTGTTATTAAGCTTAACCATAAAGAACCCCTTTGACATTGCCATGATCTCCATGTGGCCATGGGGTCACCATTTAGCAACAACCCATTTCCTAATTGCGTCAAGGTTCGGTCGGGCTCCCATAAATCGACCCACAAGATTCATAGCTCCTTGCTCAATAGTTAGGTCGACCAAATCGTTAGGTATGAAGAGTTCGCCTCCCTCTGATTGCAGCTCAAAATGGAGATCTAGGGTTTTTTGTTTCCCACGGACCACATGCAACCAAGAACAATCCCTTGGGTCAAAAGGGTGCTTTCGCAAGTCCCCAGAATATTGTCCTGCTCCTTTGATCGAATCGTCAACTCCAGAATTGGGATCTGGGCCTGGTTCTTTGTTGCCATTCTGTTTCAGACCTTCTCCTACAACAAACCTACTATCGCCATTTGGATCCCACTAGGGGTAAAGCCATCAAATGGATTTTTCCCAGCTTTTGAATCTGCCAAGATTCGTCAGACATCATGTATATATGTTCGCAAACCACCTAGATAACTAGCATCAAGCTTTTCAACCTGCTCAAAAAAGTCTTTTTTCTTTCCATCGTTAGAACCTGGTTCTGGCCAATGAGCAAAAAGATGCTCCTGTTGCTCTTCCATCAACATTTTTGCAAGTTTATCTTGACTTGCAATTAATAACTAGCATCAAGCTTTTCAACCTGCTCAAAAAAGTCTTTTTTCTTTCCATCGTTAGAACCTGGTTCTGGCCAATGAGCAAAAAGATGCTCCTGTTGCTCTTCCATCAACATTTTTGCAAGTTTATCCTGACTTGCAGATAATAAGCCCAAATGTTTTGCAAGCAAAGGTACAACCCAACTCTGGGAATCTGACCCATCATCAACATGAAGATAGGAAAGATTTTGAGTTGCTGATTCCACAGTTGCCATTTCCTCTAACCATAAACACGCTAACCAAATCTCTAATCCAAAGGGTGTGTAGCGACCGCTAAAAACCCTAACTTGACTCTCATAGTTCTGCGTGAAATTAATATTTGACACTTCTACAGCCCCCAAAATCTATTTTCGGCTCCACTGCAAGGATATTACCAACAATCGACGCCTATGGTTGTGCTATCGCTGCCGCAAAAGTTTGTGGTTGCTCCGCCGTCGTTGCCAATAGCACTCCAAAATATTCTATTTTGATTAATGGATCCCTTGTTGAATACTTTGGATCATCTTGTGGACTCTGTGAGGATCACCCCCTATTTCCTTATCTATGTGTTATTCTTGCCAAGGCATCAAGGAGAGCTCTCTCAAAGGCAAAAATGTAAGGAAAAATCAAAGGTATTCAAGTTGCGACAAATGGTCCCTTAGAATCTTGTCTATAATTTGTTGATGATACTTATCTTTTGAGCCATCCCTCAATCAATGAGGGCATGGAGTTCAAATTAATATATCATGCTATGAGAAGGCTATTGGACAATTTGTCAATACTACAAAATCCAAGATCTTTTTCATTAACACTGCCCTAGATTTACAACGGATTATTATGGATATTTTAGGGATTAAAGTTTGAAAATTGCCATTTGACATAGGGTATTCTTTTATTTGATAAAGGAAAGAAGGAGCTTTGGGACTCAATTTTAGATGGAATGAAATCTTGTTTGGCTGGTTGGAAAGGTAAGTTCTTAATCATGTATAGAAGGCTACAACTCATAAAGACTACATTGGAATCCATCCCTATATATGATATCACTTTCAAAATTGCCAATAGGTGTAGCATCCGAATTTGATAAAATTCAAAGAGATTTTCTTTGGAAAGGGTGTGAGGAGAAATTTAGGTTTCCTCTTTGTATGTAGGATAGGGTTTACAAAGGAAAGTCAAAGAATAATGGAGGGGTAAGCTTGCAAAACTGCAAACTTATGAGTTTAACTTAGGGGCAAAACTTGGTTGTAGATTATTCAAAGATCAAGTAAAGAGTTGGTCATTTTTGTTGCTTCAAAAATATCTAGGTTCTCTTGATGCAATAAATTTGGTCAAGAAATGTACCCTAACTAGAGGCTCGACAACTTGGAACTTCATATAAGATAGTTTACAATTGATCCAGAAACATATTAGATGGTTAGTCAATGAAGGGGTTTCTATAAATTTTTGGTTCGATGCTTGGTTGAAGCCTTATTTTCTTATTTCTGGTCCAAAATGGCAATCGTTGGCTTGGGCATGTTTAACTCGTAAAGGTCCAAAGGTCATAAACTATATTAATGTGAATAATGATTCCAAACAATGGATTTCTATTAGCAACCTAGTTGAAGGAGTGGACCTCAAACAACTAGTGGAGGAGCTTCAAAAGATGCTTCAAGAGTTCTATTTGCATATCTTTATGTGAAAGGATGAGTTAGTTTGGAATCTAAAAAAGATGGTGGATATAAATTTTCTTGAATATTTGTGGAAATTTAAGATTTGGTGTTCTTTGAAAGAGGAAGCTTTTTCTTGGTTTAAGAACTTTGATCATGCCAATTATCTTAAAAAAACAAGGGAAGATTTTGAAATTGCATTTTTAAGCAAATGGGGATTGGAGAAAAAAGATGAAAAAATAGCTAGGCTCCTAGATGAACAAAAGGAATTAAAAAGAGAGTTGGAAAATTTTAAGAAATTGGCAGAAAGAAAAGATAAGGGTGATAGTGTTCAAAAAAATTATTTGAATATAAAATTTTTATTTTGCAAGTTCATGGTTGTATTCAAAAGAAAAAAAATATTGTCTCCATAAATCCTAAAAGAAAGCATAACTTCATTAGTAGGGACTTGGCTAACAATTTGCAAGTTCCTACAACAAAAATAAAAAATATAAAGCTTGAGGTAAGGATTTTCAGATTTTTGAAGATTTGAATATCACCATGGATAAATATATTTTACATTTAGATCTTTATGCTATTGAGATGAGTGATGTGGATATTATTCTTGGTTATCCATGGATAGATTCTTTGGGTACTGTTAATATTAATGTGCAAAAGAAGTTCATGAAGTTATGGTACAGGAAGAAGAAGATAACATTATAGGATATTTCTTAGTGTAAGGAAAAATAGGTAGCTATTGCAAGGGAACAAAGTGAAGAACAAGCAGAAGCACCTGAAATAGAGTCTAAGGAGGAGGTAATAATATAAATCAAAGAAGAAGCAAAAACAAAGGATGAACCAAAAGAAGGGAGCAAGAGAGAAGAATCAAAGAAAGTAGAACAACAAGGCTAAGGTTGTAGCATATTGCCATCCACACCACCATGAGAGGCAACAATGGAGATAGGGTATAGAGCAACAACAAAGGAACTACAATGGATTTATCAAGTGGCACAAGGGCAACTTGGCAACATTGCAAACTATCACCAATCAAGATTTCACTTGGATGAGGGATAATCAAGATTGGTATCAGTTGTCAGCATCACTTAGAAGATCATATTATTTAGTTTCTTCCTATGTTTCAAGGACGAAACATTTTTATAAGGGGGGTGGAATGTTAGGTACCTAGGGATAGGAATGTGGGGAAATAATATTGTATATGGGTATTATGGCATGGGTCACACATAAAATTATAATAATATATAACATAGTGCCATATTATAGTTATATGCACATTGTAACTCATGGAAGGTGAATCACCACATGAGTGACCTAACTCATGAAAGCTGAACCATCACATTCTTGTATAAAGAGAGATCTACTCCCAATTGTAAAAACAAGTCATATGAAGTATTCTTTGTAGTAGTCTTGGCTCATGGAGCTAGAGATCTTGTGGTGCGATTCTTTCCTTAGTGAGTTTTTTTGGTGTTGCCTTACCTCAAGGGTATATTATCTATCTCTATTTTATTGTGTGGATTGTTATTGAGGAATTTATTGTGGATGCATGTTTGATATTTTTGTATGTTGGTGAATAATTTATTGTTAATGAGAAGAGAGATTCATAACAATTGATATCAGAGCAGCGATTTTGGCAAAGTGGGGTTGTTTTTGTAGAGCTAGGGCATATTTTTTCAAAAAAAACGTCCCATCTTGCAGGGGCCATATCATTTTTTCAGTAGTCATTTTTAGAAGATTGTTGTTCCAACATGTAGATTGTTTCGAGTGCTACAAAAACGATTACTCATTTGTTAAATTCTGATAAGTATTGAGGAAGTTATAGCTATTTGAAGTTGAGTTATTTATGTTATTTTTTTGGTTACGTGATTTTTTTTTTTTTCAAAAGAAAAAAATTCATATCAAATTTTTTAGTTGTCATTTTCAGAAGATTTTTATATGATTGTGTAGATCTTTTTGAGTACTACAAAAAAAATTGCTCATCTATTAAATTTTGTTAGGTATTGAGGAAGTTATGGCTGTCTGAAGATGGGGTATTTAAGGTGATTTTTGGCTGCTTGAAATTTTTTTCAAGAGAAAAACTTCATATCAATTTTTTATTAGCCGTTTTCAAAAGTTTTTTTGTACCATTGTGTAGTTTTTTTTAATACAACAAAAACGAATGGTCACTTGTTAAATTTTGATGAATACTAAGGGAGTTAAAACTGTTTGAAGTTGGGCTTTTGATGCTGTTTTTGGGGTGTGCAGAAAATTCATGCAAAGGGAGAAAACTTCATATTTATCAATTTGAGTAAGCAAATTAGTTACCGTTGTTTTGTTTTGAAGAAAATTTGCAGAAATAATTGTTTATTGAAAGGAATAGATGAGATTTGAGAAATTCTATATTTGAGAATTTTTGGTTATTTTAAAACCCTAGCTTTCTTGAAATTATTTTATTGGTTTGAGGGCATGGAGTTTCCAATATTCATTGGAGAGGATGATAGTGATGCTAGGGAATGGTTGATGAAGTGGAAAAAAAATTCTTTAAATTTTACTGAGATACAATGGAGATGTAAGATTTATGCTTATTTGTAAGGTGAAGCTTCAAAGTGGCATCTAGACTTTGCTAGTGCTCGCAATTATATATAAACATGGGAAGAATTTATAGTTGCAATTTTTAAGCAAATGCGAATTGTAGAAATATGATAATGATATGTAGGCTAAGGAAACCACATCTTTTGTGTCAAACAAATGGTCAAAAGGAATTGTTTGAATCCAAAATTTTTATTTTAGAGGTTCATGGTTGTATTTAAAATTAAAAAATTATTGTTTCCATTAACCCTAGTAGCAAATATAATTTCATTAATATTGCTTTGGCTAAGGGGTTGCAAGTTTAGGCAAAGAAAATAAAAAACATACAACTTGAGGGTGAAAATGTTCAAATTTTTGAAGATTTGAAGATCACCATGGATAAATATGTTTTACATTTAAATTTAATGTTATTGAGATGAGTGATGTGGATATTGTTCTTGGTTATCTATGGATGGATTATTTGGGTACTTTTAATATTAATGTGCAAAAGAAGTTAACGAAGTTATGGTATAGGAAGAAGAAGATAACATTACAAGATATTTCTTAGTGTAAAGAAAAACAAGAAGCTATTGTAGGGGAACAAATTGAAAAACAAGTAAAAGAACCTAAAATAGAGTCTAAGGAGGAGGTAGTAATCAAAGAAGAAGCAAAAGACAAACCAAAAGTAGAGGCACAAAAGGTTGAAGAGTCAAAGAAGGTAGAACATTGGGCTAAGGTTGGAGTATATCGCCATCCACATCACCATGAGAGGCAACAATCATGGAGACAAGGCAAAGAGCATCAGAGGAGCTATGATGGACATACATGGAACCCAACAAGGCAAAGAGCATCAGAGGAGCTATGATGGACATACATGGAACCCAAAGATTAATTATGGATATTCAAGTGGCACAAGGGCAATTTGGCATCATCACAGACTACCACCAATCAAGATTTCACTTGGATGGAGGAATAATCAAGATTGGTATCAATTGTCAACATTGCTTAGAAGATCATATTATTTAGTTTCTTCATATGTTTCGAGGACGAAACATTTTTGTAAGGGGGATGGAATGTTAGGTACCTAAGTATATGCATGTGGGAATATAATATAATGTTATATTATGGTATGGGTCACACATAATATTATAATTATAAATAACATAGTGCCATATTATAATATTATGCACTTTGTAACTCATGGAAGGTGAATCACCACATGGGTGACCTTCTAACTCATGGAAGGTGAACCATCACATTCTTGTATAAAGAAAGATATACCCCCAATTGTAAAAGAAAGTCATATGAAGTATTCTTGGTAAGAGTCTTGGCTTGTGGAGCAAAGATCTTGTGGAGTGATTCCTTCCTTAAGGAGTATTCTTGGTGTTGCCCTACCTCAAGGGTATTATCTATCTCTATTTTATTGTGTGGATTGTTATTGTGGAATTTATTGTGTATACGTCTTTGATATTTCTGCGATTTATTGTTAATGAGAAGAGAGGTTCATAACACGGAAGTGTTGGGCTGTCGAGGTCTAGGATTCTGGTCCCAACAAAACCTTCAAGCCCACAGGCATGGGTTAGGACCTAGGCGAAGGTTGAAATGCTGACCGTATTTGAGTCTTTGTAGTAAAAAAAAAATGACGTTCTTTTGATGCGTTTATCCAAGTTTTGTAGGAAATGAATGGTCTAGAGTCATAGCAGAGGGACGAGATCGATGGCATATTTGGAGGATGGTTCACATAAGTCATGACGTTCGCACGAATCAGGCGTATCCGAGTGCCAACTATGCAGCTAAGGAATAGCCTCCTTACGTTTATCTCCAGCCACCCAAGAACCGTTTGATTGATGAAAAGACAACCGTCATAGTTAAGCATGAGGTTAAATGGCGGATGATGTCTTCATTGCTCAGGCACGTAGGAGAGTCTTTCCATATCGCCTTGCCAAAGAAGAAATCAATGAAAAAATGATCTGCAGAGGGGGGTGAATTCAATGGCTTCTCAAGTTGGAGAGGTATATAAAAGTAGCGTTTCCCCCTCAGTATTCCATGAATCCTTGAGCAAAACCTATCCTCCCAGAACGATATCCTTCTCTCATCCCCTTAAGCTCTAGAAGCTCGAGGATTTACCCTCATAGACTCTATACCCAATAGATGAGGTCCACATTTTTGGGTTATTTGTCTCATGCAAACAAAAGATCCCTTGTAAGTTGCTAAAGTTGTAGTGAAACTTCACTACACCGAGCAAATCCCACCGAAGAGGACAATTTTGAGTAAGATTGCCATTCGGTACTTATTTAAAAAAAAAAACAAGATGAAAGGACCTGAGCCCTCCCTAATCTATCAAGAAGCCAGGGCTGAGAAAATGCCAAAGATGCCGACAAGGGAAGGCCTCTACAATAAGCTGAAAGAAAATCTTAAGCTCGCTGTGCCACAAGGCCATGCTAACCAACTGAACCAGACAAACAACGACCCATAGCCTTTCTGGTGGTAGCTAAGCCAGACCTTGCCATTGGTAGGAGTCCTAGAGCCTCTTTGGTGACAGCTAAAAGAGCTTCACCTTTGGTAGGGTTTCAACCCTTACAATGATTGCGAACTCACCCCTCACCTAGAAGGATGAGCCTGCAGGCCAGACTATACTCCACATCTGATTGGGTTTGCAGTGACTATCCAACTAGTCACTATTCCTGGTGTAGTTATGAGACAATATTAGCAAGCGACCTCGGGGAATAAAACCTAGCAACCTTGGAGAAAGAAGGGGGATCTGAGGTGTTCGGTCAAGGAATCAACAGGATGAGCTCCTATCTTTCCATCAAGAGGAGCTTAATACTTAGTGATTTGCGAAAACAGAAGCATCTTGGAGATTTCAAGTTGTGAAACCTTCGCAGACCATCTGAGCTTGCTCGTCCATACGAAGGCCACCCTAGAAATTCATGGCAAGAAAGCAAAAAGGGGCGAATTGGCTAAAATTGGACAATCTCGATCAAGATATTTGGTTATCTCGATTGAGACACAAACATTGGAGCATCAGAAGGAAGCGATGGGTGGGTTAGTGGCAAAAGGTGTTTGTCGTATCGGGAAATGCTCGAAAAGTCGGAGAACGGAACTCTGGTTAACATGCAAGGAAGAGCTCGTGGAAAGAAGTCAACTAGATTGTGAAGAGGGTAGATCACTAGACAACGCCAGGACAATGGGCAAACCTGTAGTCAAATTCTTTATCCACATTCACAAGTCCAAACATGCAGTGTTGGACTTGAGTATTTTTTCTTAAAATTCTTTATTTTTCAAGATCTAAGAGCCTTTCTGGACCCATCATTCTTTCAAATTCTTTCTTCTGGATCCTAAGGAAACAATTCCGAAATTTTAGATTGCTTAAAATTGCTCATTCATTGAATTCGAAAGCTATTGTCCGGACTTGCTTCATATTATCTAAAGCTCGACTTGCAAAGTCTCAGCTGATGGAACATTTTTTAGGTGACGTCGACAAGGCGTTTCAACATCTCCGGTGCAGTAGAAGCTTTTGGGTGGAAATTATTAGCTCCAACAACAAAAGAAAGCCTGGAAGGCAGCAGGCCGAAACCTTTTGCATTGACTTCAGCCTAAGCCTCCAAAAGTTCCGACCTAGTGAAGAGCCCACATTAAGAAAGAAAAGCAACGCTTAGCGCAAGTAAAAGACAAGCAGTATTCCGGACTAGAGGTTCTCAACACAGAGGATGATGTTAGCACCTTAAATGTCTAGCATGCTTGCAATTTAAAATTGTTTCAAGGAAATGGTGCCTAGGAGTCGTAGACCAAAGCAGTTAGGCCAAAATTGCATTTGTCAGAACATGAAAGTGACATCACTTCAACAAAGCTTAACTAAAGATCCTGCAAATCATAACTACAAGAGGGCTAACAGAGAACGTGCTGAAGATGCTTAGTGGTGCCAGATCATCCTTGATCATGCATGATCATTTTTGCTTATGATTATAAATAGTAGTCAGTTTCATTTCTAGCTTAGCGAATACTATAAATAGAGGAATGCTCCTCAATGTGAAGGGTCAGATAATTCAGGGTTGCCTTTTGTAAGCTGAATGTTCATGCTGTTCAAATACAATCAAGAGCTGTTTGAACTCTCCCAATTGAAGTGTATGGAATTATTGATTATGGTGATCTTTGCACTTTCAGCACTTCTGTTAATGCTTTTGTTGAAATATGATCTGTTAGGCTTGAAGCTGTTTGACTTATTTTGATTAAAGTTATTGGAATGTTGGATGCTGTGTTATCTGAGCTTACAGTATTTTTGTGTAGCTTTAATTGAGGTTTTGTCTGTTAGGCATTGATTGTAGTAGATGGTTAATGCTCATTCAGCTGAAATCTGTGCCAATTATCACTCTCTCTATCCCTTCCTTTTCTCTCAACCCTCTCCCCTTTTCTATCTTTAATCTTTACACAGTAGTATTTATATAAGGAGCCGGCTTTCTTTGGAGGTTGACTTAGAAGCGAATTTAAGTCATCCAATCTTGACCTCGTTCTAGGGTGCATATTCTACTTTAGGCAGATCGAAAGATCAAGAGGATGACTGGTTTCACATTAGCTATAATAAATTACATTGATAAATAGCTGGCCATGGACCTCATTAAATGTACATTCAAGTCAACGACCTCTCTTTGTTGACAAATGATGATATTTAAGAGGTGTTTGTACTTCTAACATTAGCAAACTGCCAGAACTTGACCAGTGTCCTCATTTGAGTGATCTAAATTTGCTGCTGTTAACCAAAATGTTTACTTTGTAACTTATCTCCTGCTGAGAAATATGGAGTTTTAATCATTTCATATGGTAAATTGACTGTGATTCCTACAGTTATTTGTATATTTTGACTGAAAATTTATAATGCCAGCTGTTGTAACTTGTACATGTTTGACTAAGTATTCAATGCTATTTTGACTACTGAATTTTGCACTAGTTGACTACTATAAATGTTGAATCCTGTTTTTACACTTTATTAAGCTCAAATCTTGGTCAAGACACCTATAGATTATCTTCAATGTTTGCAAGTTTTCCCATAGGGAATGCCTGTTACTTAACTGAAGTTTGTAAGCTGTCTCCATTAGTATTGTGCATCTAAATTGTTGCATGCATAGTTAAGAGACTGGGACTCAACAAGCCTGCCTTTTTGTCATTTGGCCTTGGACTTGGCAAAGGGCTTGACAGATAAGAAAAAATGTAAAAATAAATTTTTTTGGTTGCTGAGTCTTGTGCCGACTTGGGCCAAGTCCGAGCTGAGTCTGGGAGAGTCAGGCCAACAAGATTCATTGGAGACCACCAGGCTTGCAGATTTATGAGCACTTGCTGACTCCTCACGAGTCTGAACACTATGGTTGCATGTTGATAATGATAATACAAGGACAATATATATAACCTGTCCTTATGGTGGATACCTATGAGTTGTCATGTGGATATCTTTGTATAACGAGTATGATTGGAATGCCTATAAGTTGTTCCTTTGGGCTAGAGGCCTGTAAGTGATTATTTTTGAGATTGTCGCTAAGAATATGCATGTAAATAACATTCTTGCGGTTGCTATAAGCAGTCTCAAGAGGACAATACACACTTGAAATTCTAGCTTGCATAATTATAACTGCTGCATATATGGAGAGAGGTTGGAGGCGGGTAAGTGTAGAGGTAGCATGATTGTTTCTGGTCTATATGGCATGAGTTGGTCTAATTCGCAATTAGAGATGAATACCAAGGGACACTTAGTGTGTGGCTTGCATGCAACTGGCAGCAAAGACAATATTATCATCTTATATTTTGCACTATGTCTAGGTTTTCAAATTGGAGGGCCAAATAACACAATATTAGAGGGGTTAGATATTTTTGCTTAAGTAACCACACTATTGGCAAAAAACAACAGTAGACTGGGTTGGGAAGACATAACCACATATATGATACCCACTGTGAACAGTGTGGTGGAAGCAAATCACAATGAGATCATATTTACGAGGAACAGAAAGTTTGGAAGTCTGGCTTCTCTGAAAAGGATGAGTTTGGTTAAAAAAAAAAGAAAAATACAAACATATGTTTATGTAGACATAAAAACATATGTGGAAATATAAAAATGTGTAATGACAAGTTCAAAACATGAAAAATATGCATAAAAGTGGCTTAGCTCAATGGCATTTGCGCCTTCCTCCCTTGATGGTGTCTCACCTCACAGTCTTGATAAAGGAATTTCAAATGGTTTTTATTAGTTTATTTCTTAGAGCCTTCCATTCTTTTGAGTATTGATTTGTCTCTAGTTTTTGATGTTTCTATATTTTTATATCTCTGTTTCCAATCTCATCTTTTTCTTTTGATAGTCTTCAGTCATAATTGCCATTATTTGATGTTTAGTTATTTGATATTTCTTTGATAATGTGTTACTCTGTTCACTCTGAGAATTCTGGTTTTATTCAGCTGTTGAAAAGAGATTTGGACATGTCACCATAATTCAAGAGATCTTTCTTGATTTGTTTGATCTTTTTTCATGTTTCTTGCAAGTTGTGAAATTTCTGTAACCTTTAGCATTGAAGTATAGGTCTATAAAATTGCTATTACATTTTCTTCTCAACTATTCAGCATGCTGCATCCCTACATTCACTTTCACATGGAAATACTGGAGGTATTCTCTGCATGGCTTTCAAGTATATTCTTTTGTCTTGTAGTCTTAGTTACTTTTATCCTTGTAAAGAGGTCGCCATAATTTGCTTTGATTGACTCCATGACTTCTGTATGCTAGAGGGATATTGATAGGTACTGCTAAGTTTACTGCAGTGCATCATCCTTTTGTTATTGTTAGACTTTTTAGCAGTCAATCGCTTATTTTAGTAATAAAATCCTGATAAGCTCATTACATGAGTCAAAGTGCTATTTTTAACATACATTTGAATTGTTTTTTGCTTTCTTGGCAATCTGTCTTCAAATTAGGCTGCGCAAATTCTTGGCAAGCCGGATCTGGCGCCAGATGCATGGGTTAGAAAGTTGGTTACATTGTGCGATGCTGCTCCTCCTACTCCTTTTGATGCCATGCAGCTTGTACTGGAGAAGGAATTTGGGAAGAAGCCCAATGAAGTTTTTGAAAATTTTGAGAGAATTCCTCTAGGTTCAGCATCAGTCGCCCAGGTCTAGCATTGTCTTCTCAGAAATATTATTTAATAGACGTTGCTTAGGATATACATCTCTTTATTAATCAAGAAATGTTTTATTTCTATTATGATTTTTAATATTCTGTTCTTGAAAGCTCTGTTTTTCTCTGTATTTGAAGAAATTTTTACATTCTTATCAGTTGTATATATTTAACTGTTACTGCAATTGGTACAAGGAAAAGGAAAAAAACAGTGGTATTTGTTTTTCTATTTTATGCATCTACACAATTATAGAAAATTAATAGTACTTTGTATTCTTTTGTTGAAGAGAAGCAATAACAACAAACCTATGGACATAAGAAGCATAAAAAATTGAAAAATGAGATTAATTGGAAAATTGTTTCTTATGCATCAGTCTGAATTCCATGCTGGTGTACGGGTGGGATGTCTTATTGTCTTTTGCATGATTGCTGTAGTGGCAGTATGTGATATAGGTGGACAAGTTGGTCTACATCATGTGCCACATGATCATATTTTACATAATTAGTCATGGGTCTCATTGTACATAGTTATGTAATACTTTATGTTGTGATGTTATGTTGTGTGAAAATAAACAATGTATAATAGAATGTGATTTAAGTTTTGTTACTATGCAGATAATTAGGCAGCTATGATGGATACCCTCCACCAACCTCTTCCCGTAATACATTATGGATACCCTATTTTTGGGTCTTCAGCATACTGTGTGCGTGTTGTAGGGCCATACTCTAGAGATAGTATTGCAAATGATCAAGAATGAGAATGATATATGCTTCGACCTCTCTTCATTGTGTGTCATGCACTTGATTGTGATCTGATATTCTATTGTTGTCTTCTTTTCCTTAGAAAAGCATTTCATTGCAGAATACTTTATTTCTTGTGACTCCATTGCATTATGTATGGTGCATGAGATTTTTGGTGTGTTTGCTAATATGAATTTGGGTCAGTGATGCAATGAGTTGATGAGCAATAGCCCAAACCTTGCTCTAGGGCAAAGACAATGACAACAATGGGAAGATCAGTCCACTAGAAGACAGAAGAGGATTGTGCACATAGCATGCAATGTGGTGAATTATAGAGAATGTGTGCTAAGAATAAAGCATGTGTGGAAGATTGTCGGAGAAGTCAAAGCATTCCATGAGAGTTGCCCCTTTCCTTATCAGGAGGAAATGTATAAGGTGTGACTTCTCAATGCCCTCTCACAACAAGGGAAGAGAGGTAATATTTTCATCCCTCAAAGCTATGCAAACAAAGGAAGTAGAGATAAGACATTAGGCAATGGGAAAATCTGCTAGATTTGGAATCGAAGAGGTCGAGATTGACTCGGGGTTTCGATGAGCTCATCAACATCACTAGCATAGGTGTCAAAGCAGTGGAGGCAGCCTAACATCTAGGTCACGTTGAAGACCAAGCTGGATAGCAGGAGGATGCACCTTGCATTGGAATGGAAAACTTCTTCTATGTTGAGTTAGGAGAAACCTAACTCCCTTGCACAATAGCCAAAGGGATTGAGTCATCATAGAGTAGATGCGTCGTCATCTACCAAGGGGAAGGGAAAAAGAAGGGTGAAAATGAAATGTCAAAATTTAGTCTCAATGAGATCATATGGAGCTTGGCATCGGGCGAAAAATGTAGAGAATGGTGGGAGTGATATGTTGACAACCGCAAGCTGAAGTGTGCATTTAGGAGGGCGTTAGTTACTATATCTGATGAGGCCTGCAAATGCCTCATCCATGGACTAGTTTTGATAACTTATAAACACTTTTGAACACCTTATGTTATGTTTTGATGCTAATTATAGTGATAGAATGCATTATGTATTGATGTTTACATGTTGTAAATGTTAAAGTGCATATATCCTGTTTTGACTGTTTTTCTATATTTTATAGTCTCGTTTCAGTTGTATTATTTAGTATATTTTGCATTAAGTTAATGTTGTAGTATTAAGGTGCTGCTATCTATTTGGTTTTGTGCTTCTTTCATAAGCTTTCCCCACCGTTTAACCATTTTAAATAACCAAAAGGCGCCAAAACTTTGTCAACAGTTTGACTATGCAAAAAACAGGAACTTTTCCATACAAATTCCAGCCAGCTGTACATATACAACATGGCTTGGAATTTGTCCACTCCAGCTCATGCAAAATATGGAATCAGTCTTCTGGGCACTTATGGAGACTATTTCCACCATCACAACTGTTCTCATGCACTTCTGGAGCATGAATTAATATAAACTTTGTTCTGTTGCCTGATATTCCGGAGCAGCTCCGGAATAAGCGCAGAAGCAATAGTTTGGGTCAAAAGCGCCTTTAATTGCAATAGAGGGTGGTAAACGGTGGTTGCAGCTATTTTAGGGATATCCCTATCTTTTCCAACACCTGTCCCTCAACGGATGAAGCCCAACAGATGGAATGGATAAGGTTTAATGGATCAGATCCCTGCATTTTTGGGAAACATGATCCTGCAACAGTTGTAATAGTCCTGTATTAAAGCACCAAACCTTATCACTATTGTACTTTGCTATATAAATAAAGTGCTCCCATTTGGTTGAGCATATAGGATAAGAGGATATAGGTACTAGGAGATAGAGCAGTCCAAGTGTTGTAATTGTGTACTACAACAGATCAATAGTCTGCAGAACTTCCCCTGCACTACTGATATGCTGATAATGAAATAAAAGTGCAATATTTGTCATTCATGTTTGCTTCTGAGTTCAGTGTGAGGATTTGATAGTGTAGAGCAAGTACTCTTCCCCTATTTTGGTTCAGGAAGCAAGGGCCACTTCCAGGCCCAGAAGAGGGATTATTCCTGCCAGAGTTCTGCTAATTTCTTGCTGCAACAAGTCAGCAGGAATCTGACAACTTTTTGCATAGTTAATATTGAATTAAACTTCATCTAGCATGTGGCACATGAATGCATTATAGTTAAGTCATCTAGAATAGATTTTATAGCATAACATTTTTTGTTTCAGCTTTAGCATTTCTAGTCTGTATTTCCAGTTTGCATCAAAGAATTTCTTGTTAATTCAGTTTGCTACAGATTTGCAATATTTGCTTACCAACCTTTGAATTTCATCATTGTCTTAGGTTTCATTTTCTGCAGGTGTGAAGTTTCAATTCTGAAAAGTTTCATTGTTGTTATAGTTAATTCTGTGATTTCAATTTTGTTATTTTAAATTCTGTCAATTAAATTCTGTCATTTTCAATTCTGCAATAGTTCAGATTTGCTTTTCCCTGCAAGTGTGTGAATTTCAATTATGCAAGGATAAGTAGGCACTCAATTTTAGTTTCTAGGAGATTAAAAGGGACACCTGACACCCCCAAAACACTAACTGTTCCATGAATAAGGCCATGATCTAGATGAACTAAAAATCAGTCTGTTAACCCCTGCTTTCGTATATAGCCTTGGACACCGCCCTGGATTGACACATAATGATTAAATGATGAAGAGTTGATGACACTCATCATTTTTGGCACCGTTTTCGGGGACACTTAGGTGTTGTTAGGAGAGGTCTAGCAGTCCAGAAACTGTCCTATTTCAGGAAACAGTTTTTGGAAACCTGAGGTTTAGTTTATTTAGTAAATAGGCATGAATGCATAGGCCAAGAGACGAAAGAGGAAGGTTTATCAGAATTGGCTCTTTTCCACCAAGGCGTTCTTCACGATCAGGTGAAGATCTGCCTGTGTATGAACTTCCTGAAAGACTTAAAAGAGAATCATCTTCTTCATCAACTAAAATTGTAGGATCTTTGCAAGAAGAGCTCTTAGAGGCACTTGCTTCTAGACATACCCATAGGGCTGATCCATCTGAACCAGTTGAACAAATTAAAGTTGAGGAAGCACCTATGGCGAGAACAAGGAGAACATGATAGGGATATTGTTGGTCATGATGCTGAAAATCCTCCTGTTAGAACTTTTGAATACCCTATTCGTCTGAATCCTACTCAGAATGCTCCTATGAAAACAATTTCACCCTTAGTATTGCCAATATTTAGGGGAGTTGTTTCTGAAGATCCTGATCAATTTCTGTTTGAATTCAAGGTTCTGTGTCAGACTTATGACTATGTCAATGATAACCAAAACCGAAGTTATTTCCCTCTACACTCAAAGATGCGGCCTTACGGTGGTTTATGAGCCTTGAATCAGATTCAATCCGCACTTGGGATCAAATGGAAACTGCATTTTTGGATAAGTATCAGGAGTATTGTAGAGTGAGAAATAGGAAGGATGAGTTATTTTGGATAAGACAAGAAGAGGATGAAAACTTAGAGGATTATCTTGATAGATTTACCTTTATCCAAAAGAGATGTGGTCCTGTGGAAACTGACTTATTAAAAACTATATTTCGAGAGGTTTGCAGGATGATTCTAGAGAGGTATTAGACTTAATGGGAAAAGGAGATATAAACCAGCTTGATATTAATGATATTGTAGAGTTGTGCAGAAATTATTCCCGCACTAGGCAAAGAAGAAGGAAAAGGAATCCTGGTAATACTGATATAAAATATTTGATGGAGGAAATGGCTAATATGAAAACCGATATACTTGTTCAACTAAACACTGCTTTAGGAGAAAGGAATACAAGAGCCAATTCTTCACCACCCCTGTCTATCTATTGTCCTAGGTGCAGAAATAAGCATGCTCTGCAAGATTGTCCTTTGGACAAGACTTCAATTTCAGCAATTTGTGGCATTTGCTCAAAGGAGCATAAAACTGATAAATGTCACCTTTTGCCCCATCTTCGGAGTGTTTTAGAAACCCAAGTTGAAGAACTTCATGCTATTGGGCAAAGGCCAGGAGGCAACTTCATACAAAACCAAAATACCCCTCGCTTTTCTTCAAATTGGGGACAGAATCCTTGGAATATGCCATGGGCATATACCGAACCTCCTCCCCAAACTTGGAATCAATCTTGGGCAGCCCCTCAAGATTGGTCACATTCTGGTTGGAATCAGCCATGGCATTCAGTTAATCCATCTTGGGTACCAAATCAGTCAGGGCAAATATGGGGGCCACAATACCCATCCTATCAAGGGCAGCAGAGGTATCAATCACCAAATCAACACTTGCTGCCAGCCCCTAATCAAAATTTTTAGGGAAGAGTTCAACCACAACAAACATAGCCAGTTAAGCAACCTCCACTTCCAGCTCAGCCTATGGCTAACCCCAATAACAACAGACAAGCAACCCCTATTTATGGAGCTGAGTCTGAAGAGACTACTGCAGTCCATGTCCTTGACTGTAGTAACATCCAATTACATTCAGGGAAGGTTTTACCTGACCCTGCACCACCCACTATTGAAGAAATTGATGGAAAGCAAGAATTTTCAAATCCAGAAAAACCACAAACAGAGCAAAAAGAGGAAAAAATAGAAAGTTTACAAGGAAAAATTGAACCTGCCTCGACAGACCTACCGTATCCTGAAAGGTTTGACCACACTATCACTGCTCCTAAATCAGAATTAATCATAGAATTGAGGAAAATGTCTATCTCACTCCCTTTGTTGCAGGCAATAAAGGATGTACCTCTGATTAGGAAAACCATTCAGGAGCTGTGTATTAGGAAACTTGGCAGGAAGAAGAAAGCCTTTCCTGAGACTGTACAAGTAGAAGGTAAGTTGGCTGACCTGCTTTTCTGGAAAACTAGTACCCCCTAAATATGGTGATCCAGGGAGTCCAGTAGTTACAATTACTTTTGGGTTAGTTCAAATTCCAAATGTACTTATCGATTTAGGAGCTGCAATCAACGTGATGACTAAGGAAACCATGCAGAAATTGCAGCTCAATAACCTTAGTCCTACTACCACAGTTTTGGAAATGGCAGATAGGTCAGTGGCTAAACCGGAAGGAATTCTGGAGGATGTTGCCATTGAAGTTTCTTCTTGGGAATACCCTGTAGATTTCTTAGTGTTGCAGCCTAGAAACTCAGCTAATGGCTATCCTATTATTCTAGGATGACCTTGGCTTGCCACTACAGTTGCATTTATAGACTGCAGGTCAGGTGAGATGACCATTTCAAATGGTGTAGACCTAAAAAATATTTCCTTGTATCCACCAACCCAACCTTCAACCAAATTTTCTAGACATATATGGTATCATGAGTCTGATGAAGAACAGGAAACTATTGTCACCTTGGCCACCATTGTAGTAAAAGAACATATTGAAGAACTTAATTCACCAGAAAGAGAAATCTTTGAACATGAAACAATTTTGGTGAAAACATTGCAAGAAGAAGGCCTTAAGGATGATCAAATTCTTGTCCATCGTTTGTTATGGAAATATGAAGAACAAACTGTTGAACATCTATCATCTATTCCACTACAAGAAAGCTCCTTCACATTGCCACATGGATGGCATCATCATCTTCTGACTTCTTTCACCTGTCCTATGCAAATGATCCCATCAAGTATCACATTTACACCAGAATCAAGAGTATTTCATACTCTGCAGCCACATCATTGTCCCTTAAATGCTTTAATCAGTAAATATGAGGTTGTCAACTCTATTTATCCAGGGATTAAGCAGATTGAGATACAACCAAGAAAATTTTTGAACATTAATAGCTGGTTGACTAATGAGCAAGAAGCCAAATTATTTGTTGTTTTACAGAGACATGTTCAAGCTTTTGCTTGGAGTTATAAGGACATGACTAGCATTCACCCTGATGTGTGTACACATAGGATATACATCGAAGATGTCAAACCAAGTAAGACAACCACAAAGGCGTCTGAATCCCGCTCTGAAGGATATTGTTAAGGAAGAAATCAAAAAACTATTGGATGTAGGATTCATTTATCCAATTTCAGATAGTAGGTGGGTTTCACCATTGGTCATTGTTCCAAAGAAAAATGGGAAGATGAGAGTATGTGTGGACTACAGGGAATTGAATAAGGTCACACATAAAGATCACTTTCCATTACCATTTATAGACCAAGTGTTGGACACCCTTGCTGGTAAGAAATTTTTCTGTTTCCTTGATGGTTTTAGTGGTTATAATCAGATCCAGGTTGCACTAGAAGACCAGGAAAAGACAACTTTCACATGTCCTTGGGGAACATTTGCTTACAGAGTATTACCCTTCGGTTTGTGCAATGCACCAACAACATTTCAGAGAGCTGTTTTGGCTATCTTTTCTGATCTAACAAATGAAAGTGTAGAGATTTATATGGATGACTTCACAGTGTTTGGAGATACATTTGAATATACTTTAGAACAACTTGAAAAAGTTTTAATACGTTGTGAAACATATCATTTGTCTCTGAACCCTGATAAATGTTTCTTGATGATGGAAGAAGGAATTGTTCTTGGACATCATATTTCTGCTTATGGAATTAAAGTTGATCCTAAAAAGGTAGAGGTCATCAAGAACCTTCCTCCTCCAAAAACTCAAACTGATGTCCGTAGTTTCTTAGGACATATTGGCTTTTATCGCAGATTTATTGCTAATTTTAGTACCATTGCTAATCCAATGTTCGCATTGTTAACAAAGGATTCTGAATTTGTTTGGTCTGCTGGGTGTCAACAGTCCTTTGAAGTTTTAAAGGAAAAGTTAACAACTCCGCCTGTATTGAGAGGTCCTAATTGGGAGTTACCCTTCCATATTCAAACTGATGCTTCCAATACTGCTATTGGAGCTGCATTAGGGCAGATTGAAGATGGACAACACTATGCCATATACTACATTAGTAAAAATTTGATTGGAGCTGAAAAGAATTATACCACAACCGAGAAGGAATTTTTAGCTGTGGTGTATGCTATTAACAAATTTTGACACTATATCACAGGATATCCCGTATTCATCCACACAGACCATGCTGCTATAAAGTATTTGATGAATAAACCCTTGGTTAGTGCACGAATTATTCGTTGGTTAATACTATTGCAGGAATTTGATATTACTATAGTCAATAAACCAGGGAAGTCTAATGTAGTGGCAGATTTCTTGTCAAGATTGTCAAATGCAGATACAGAGGAATTGGTTGAGGATGCATTTCTTGATGAGAAATTGTTTGTTGTTTCTGTACAATCTCCATGGTTTGCAGATATAGCTAATTATTTAGCTACAAGGAAGATTCCTCTTCACTTTACTCCTAAACAAAAGAAACAGTTGATCAAGCAAAGTTCTTCTTTTGAATGGATAGGAGGTTTATTGTTTAAATGCAGTCCTGACCATGTTTTGCGCAGGTGTGTTCGCAAGGATGAGGTATATGACATCCTGCGAGCATGTCATGATGAACCATCAAGAGGGCATTATTCAGTGAAAAGTACCATTCGAAATATTTTGGGTACTTGTTACTACTGGCCATCCTTGCACAAAGATGTCAAAAGGTATGTCAGAAATTGTGATGCATGCCAAAGGATGGGTAAGCCTACTTTTACTAGTGAAATGCCTTTACAACCTCAATTAGGTACAAAACCATTTGAAAGGTGGGGGCTAGATTTTGTAGGACCCATTGATCCACCTTCCCAAGGGAAAGTGCATATCTTGGTATGTACTGATTATGTAACCAAGTGGGTAGAAGCCTCTGCTTTTAAGCATGCCCGAGAAGAGAAAGTTGTTGATTTCCTCGTATTCACAAATATTTCTACGATTTGGAGCCCCATATTCTATCACCACTGATCAGGGACCTCAGTTTACCTCAAAAGTTGTTGAAGCCTTTACAAAGTTGTATGAAATCAAACACCAAAAATCCTCACCTTACCATCCGCAAGCCAATGGCCAAGTTGAAGTGACAAATAGGGAATTAGAGAGGATCTTAACCAAAACTGTAGCAGCCCATAGGAGGAATTGGGTGGAAAAGTTACCTGAAGCAATTTGGGCTTATAACACCACTTGGAAATCCACTACTGGATTTACTCCCTATGAATTGGTTTATGGCAAAAAGCCTCTTTTGCCTATTGAGTTTGAATTACTAACTCTTCGAACTGCTTTAGAAGTTGGTATTGATTTGTCACAGGCACAGACGGACCGGATTCTATAGCTCAATGCATTGGATGAACTACGGAGGGATGCATTGCACCAGACTGAGCTGATCCAAGCACAACGAAAATTGTGGCATGATAGTCACATTCAGCAAAGGAAGTTTTAGCAAGGCGACTGGGCTTTGTTGTTTGACTCACGTTATGAAGACTATCCTAGAAAATTGCAGACTAGGTGGCTTGGACCATATCAGATTGAGGAAGTGTTTGCAAATGGAGTTGTACGTCTTTCACCAATAGATGATTCAAGAAGGAAAATGGTGGTTAACGGTCATCGTCTTCGGATATATCACAAACCGTTAACCAAGGAGGAGTTTCTCAAGCAAGTAGGAAACTTGGATGTATCAGTATTGGAAGAAACCACTTCTTCCAAGATGGACTCAATCAAGTGACATGAACCAAAATATATAAAAAAAAAATAAAAAAATAATAATAATTCAGAATGTGAAAACCTCTTTGAGGCGCATCTGAATTGGGCTTACATGAAAACCGGTTTTTTCGGCATGTTTGCCTCACGGACCCACCACCATTCCATTCATTCTCACCATTGTTTCACTATTCACCATTCCATTCATTCTCACCATTGTTTCACTATTTACCATTCTATTCATTCTCACCTTTGTTTCACCTATTTTCAGATTGCACCTGTCTTAGTCAGTAGAGCAGCCAATAGAGAATCAACAGAAACAACCACTGTACGATTGTAGATAAATGGTTATATCAGGTATGTGCCTTTCTCATTTTAGAACATTGTTGATATCAAGTATGTAGTGCATAATATCCTTAGTTAGTATATGAGGCATACATAAGGTTATTTAAAAAAAAAGTTATCCATCTAGTCAATGGAAGTTGTGAAAACAACAGGAAATTTTTTACCTTCAAATGCTTCAGCATGATAATGCTCCGGAATAAGATTTTTGTTCAGCTTCGGAAATATGGAAGCTCTGGAACGAAAAACTATTGTTTTAACAAAAGCGGCTTCAGCATAAAAAGGGGTGTGCTTCGGAATAAAAATTGTTCAAACCTTGAAGAAAAAAACTTCGGAATGAATAAAGATAAAAATGAAATGACATGTGGCATTATAATTCCTATTGTTTGAAGTAAGGAAAAATTATGGCACAAATTTTAAGATGCAGGTTTCCAACACAACGATGGGAACGGAGGTGTTGGGAATCATCGTACATTTTGCGATAAGCAAAAATATTTGGCACACTTCACAAGGACTTCGGGAAAAAGGAAAGCTTTGTACGTGGTACATGACACGACCAACAAATGACTGCCATGTCAATGCGTCGTAATCATTTAATCAAATGCAGCGGATCACGTTCCCTCAAAGAAATAGAAATCTGCCACGTGATACATAAAGGAGAAATTTAATTTTTCAACCGCTTCAACACGTTTTGAAGCATTTTTTTAGTGCTGTAAAATTTTAATTCCATAGCCCAGAAGCCATTTTTGCCCTACAACTACAAATAATTTGATCCAGACTCAGGCACAACGTTGTTGTTTCGGCACTAAGAGGAGATAGAACACAGAAAAATAAAAATGGGGGGTAAGAAGAATCAGATTGAGCCAAAAAATGTAGATTGCCTATAGGGAGATCCTGAATCGCTACGTATCTTCACGGCGGAAGGGTTTATGTCATTTCTATAAAAATTCGATGGACACTCTGAAGGGTTGGCAGCCGAATTCGCCCGAACATTCAGAAACAACCAAGTCCATATTAGCGGCATGACCATCCAGGTAACTCCAAAAATTCTTAGTTCTATTACTAAAATGCCTTTGCAAGGGGTCCAAATTGTAAAAACTAGAAAGAATGCCCTGGTAGAAATTGTCAATCAATTTAGAGAAGAAGGGGACAGGCCAATTGAATTTTTAATGAGCAAAAATGTTTGTAAAGGGGTTAAACGGTCTAGTCTACCACCTCCCTGGAATGAAGTAGTTGTGTGGGTTATTAGGTTTTTAACCTATGATGGACAATTTCCTATTCTATCTGGACATCATATCAGAATTTTGAATCATCTACGACATGGTCATTCAAACCCGGAGGTCAAGATAAATCTACCCTTATATCTTCATCAAGAATTGAGCAATATGGCTAGAAAATACCAACAAGGAAGGGGCACTCCCAAACACCATGGGCTCATCAAGCTTATCTGCAAGCATCACTTCAGAGGAAACCCTAGGAGTTTTGAACGGTTCTTTTCTGCCTGGAATGAATTAGAGAGTGAAAGCCCTGAATCTGAAGGAGAGGCAAAAGGTGAATCTGAAGATGAAGCAAAAATTACAAGATCTGAACCTGAAATTGAAACTGAATCCTCTGACAAGGGAATCCCCTCCTCACCACAAGGACCTCCATCCTCTAGGACTAGGAAACAAAGGGAAAAATGGTCCAAGTCTGGTCCCATGGGAAAAAGAAGGAAAGTTACATTTTTTGAGAATGTAACTATTTGTCCAACACAACCTGTCGAGCAGTCTGGTAGTTCAAGTAAAGAAAGGCAAATAGGGAAAGAAACGCCTAAAGTAGGTTCTACTCCAGAATCATCAAAATTTGTTTCGGAGTTACCTAAAAAGGTTAAACAAGCTCCTATGGGGTTACGAAGGTCTTCCAGACTTCAAAAACAAAAAGTAACAGAAGAAATAATGGATGAAGAAGCTACACCACTGTTTTAGCAGTTAAATACAGAGCAAGGGCAGGAAGTTCTTGTAGAACAATTTACAGAAGAGAGATCAGAGGAAGTATATATGGACATAGAAGAATTGGAGGTAGAGACAACAGTCACAGATACATAAATACCTACAGTCTCACTTGTTGACTATTTAGACTACGAAGATTTTGATTTGGCAAAGAATCAATAAGAAAAGAGGAAGAGCCTGATATAAAAACCTAGTTACATGCTGCTAGAAGTGTCATTAAGACACAAATGGGTTGGATTGAACAACATGAAGCCTCTCACATAGAGAAAGATAAGCTTATTGCTAATTTGTAGGAAGAGGTGAATAAACTAAGGGCTCGGTTGTCCACTCTGGAGCAACAGTCTACAAAAACTGGTTTTGAGGATGAATTGGCCAGAATTCTGTTAGAATTAGCAGAAGATCATAGAGAATTGGCCTTACCTGAGGAAGAATCACCCATCAGAGGAGTGGAAATAGAAGAAACGACAACCCAAATTTTCCAACAGGATGTCAGCATGATAGATTCAGAAGCCTCTATAGAACATTCTAAAAATTCACAGTAGGGGGCACAAACAATACAAGCAGCTGAGGAGGCCAATGAATAGGAGGAAGTGCAAGAATAGGTAAATATACAATCTCCTCAACTATCTATTGAATTAATTACAGCTGAATCACCTCAAGTTGAAACAACAGAAATTGGAGTGCAAGTAGATCGATTCACTATTAACACATCAGAAGTTGGTATACAAGTGGACTTGCCTCCAAAAATACAATCAGTTATAAGGCCCCCACAAACAGTTACAATGACAAAATATAATGAGGACATAGCACATTGGATGTTGCAGTGTCAACAGATGGAGGCACAAATTTCAGCCTTAAAACCTTTGAAGCAAAAGCTAGAAGCCCAAACTGCAGATATAACTAAGTTACAGGAACAAATACAAGATATGTGCCAAATTGCAGAGTACTTAGTTCAGTGCAGAAGGCCTGCAAGGTTTTATACTCTAATATTAAAGGAAAAATATCTCCGCTGGCAATTAATGAGAATTATTTCCAAACTTCCATATAAACTGGACACTGTTGAAGAATTTGTGGAAACATATTTGCATAGTCCAGAGAAATAGAGGAATCTGCTTTGTGAACTATTTTTGCATAACTTCTTCTTACCTGAAAATGGAACCTTCTTGCCACACATATTTACAGGAGATATTCAGCTGAGAGCCTTTATATCTTTAGTACAAAATCAGATTTATTGGGAGGAGGAGAAAAAGGTAAGCAAGGAAATGGAGTTAACAGCTGAGTTACTGATCAGAAGAACCCATACTAATTACAGGGAGTCCATCAATCAACATTTTACTATGATGAGAGAACAGAAAATCAGAGAAGTATATAAGAGCAATCTTACTGATTGTATCAAGAATTTTTAGGTCTTCTGTAATCAACATTTTGGTAATGCTCTCTCAGCTTGTAAAAGCAGGTGGGGAGAATTATCAATATCACTTCAGAAGAGGGAACCTATCTCACCTAACAATTTATTATGGTCCAGAAGGAGAGCAGAAGGCATAGTACAGGTTATCCACAAGCTGCAGGATCACTGGGTAGGTTTGAGGTATAGGCTGCCAAATGTGATAACTCCAGTTCCTTATTTCTTTGATAGTGATCCCCAATCAGATGAGCAGTTCCAAGAATGGCTCAAGAAAATACAAGCAATCAGAGGATATTATAAGGTTCCAGGACCAAAGCTGAGTTATGAAGAACGAAATCTGGATGTAGATCTCTGTGCTATTGTGGCTGCACATAATGCATGAGGACATGCATTAAAATAGGTTGGGGGGGAAATGATGAGGCCTGCAAATGCCTCATCCATGGACTAGTTTTGATAACTTATAAACACTTTTGAACACCTTATGTTATGTTTTGATGCTAATTATAGTGATAGAATGCATTATGTATTGATGTTTACATGTTGTAAATGTTAAAGTGCATATATCCTGTTTTGACTATTTTTCTATATTTTATAGTCTGTTTCAGCTGTATTATTTAGTATATTTTGCATTAAGTTAATGTTGTAGTATTAAGGTGCTGCTATCTATTTGGTTTTGTGCTTCTTTCATAAGCTTTCCCCACCGTTTAACCATTTTAAATAACCAAAAGGCGCCAAAACTTTGTCAACAGTTTGATTGTGCAGAAAACAGGAACTTTTCCATACAAATTCCAGCCAGCTGTACATATACAACATGGCTTGGAATTTGTCCACTCCAACTCATGCAAAATATGGAATCAGTCTTCTGGGCACTTATGGAGACTATTTCCACCGTCACAACTATTCTCATGCACTTCTGGAGCATGAATTAATATAAACTCTGTTCTGTTGCCTGATATTCTGGAGCAGCTCCGAAATAAGCGCAGAAGCAATAGTTTGGGTCAAAAGCGCCTTTAATTGCAATAGAGGGTGGTAAACGGTGGTTGCAGCTATTTTAGGGATATCCCTATCTTTTCCAACACCTGTCCCTCAACGGATGAAGCCCAACATATGGAATGGATAAGGTTTAATGGATCAGATCCCTACATTTTTGGGAAACACAGTCCTGCAACAGTTGTAACAGTCCTGTATTAAAGCACCAAACCTTATCACTATTGTACTTTGCTATATAAATAAAGTGCTCCCGTTTGGTTGAGCATATAGGATAAGAGGATATAGGTACTAGGAGATAGAGCAGTCCAAGTGTTGTAATTGTGTACTACAATAGATCAGTAGTCTGTAGAACTTCCCTTGCACTGCTGATATGTTGATAATGAAATAAAAGTGCAATATTTGTCATTCATGTTTGCTTCTGAGTTTAGTGTGAATATTTGATAGTGTAGAACAAGTACTCTTCCCCTCTTTTGGTTCAGGAAGCAAGGGCCACTTCCAGGCCCAGAAGAGGGATTATTCCTGCCAGAGTTTTGCTAATTTCTTGCTGCAGTAGGTCAACAGGAATTTGACAACTTTTTGCATAGTTAATATTGAATTAAACTTCATCTAGCATGTGGCACATGAATGCATTATAGTTAAGTCATCTAGAATAGATTTTATAGCATAACATTTTCTGTTTCAGCTTCAGCATTTCCAGTATGTATTTCCAGTTTGCATCGGAGAATTTCTTGTTAATTCAGTTTGCTACTGATTTGCAATATTTGCTTACCAACCTTTGAATTTCATCATTGTCTTAGGTTTCATTTTCTGCAGGTGTGAAGTTTCAATTCTAAAAAGTTTCATTGTTGTTATAGTTAATTCTGTGATTTCAATTTTGTTATTTTAAATTCTGTCAATTAAATTCTATCATTTTCAATTCTGCAATAGTTCAGATTTGCTTTTCCTGCAACCGTGTGAATTTCAATTATGCAAGGATAAGTAGGCACTCAGTTTTAGTTTCTAGGAGATTAAAAGGGACACCTGACACCCCCAAAACACTAATTGTTCCATGAATAAGGCCATGATCTAGATGAACTAAAAATCAGTCTGTTAACCCCTACTTTCGTATATAGCCTTGGACACCGCCCTGGATTGACACATAATGATTAAATGATGAAGAGTTGACGACACTCATCAATATCCTCTATGTTCTTGCTTTTGATTGAGAAGGTTTTAAGGGGTACTTGATGGAGATGCATCAAATGTATGAATCACAAAGCAAAAGTAGCAAAATTTAGATTAAGCTATAGATGCTGCATGTGACGCTCAGACCTAGAGGATTTTGTGCATGTGTTCGGGTTGCCCTATTTGACATACATACCTACCAGGAGGGGAAATTATGGTCAGAAGAAGCTATTGTATTTCTTCAAGTGTTATTGTGAAATCAACTCCTCGTCAGTGGGTGATGTATCGAAACTATTTGTGCATGTGAGTTGAGTCTTGTATATGCAACTCTTGTGCAACGAGTACTGGTGCACAACGTGCCTCATGAGATCAAAATTGTTAAAAAAGCATTGAGCATCAAATATTTCTATGTGGCTTGTATCATATGTGCAAGGTATTATGGATAGAATCCAGGTATCATGGGCTTCATATTTATTAGAGTGTGCACATGTGTTTCTTGCAGGAAACAATGAATAACTTCTCCATGACTTTTCATGCCATTGCCTTAATGCTTGATGTGGCATAGCTACAAGACATACATCTGTTGGAGTGGGGGTGACTCAGTGTCACAAATGGGACAGGTATAATGTTATGTTGAGGAGATGTGCCTATGCATCAACAACAACACGTGGATGGTGGTCTCTATGGAGTAGGTGGCTTGTGCCACAGGTAAAGAAGCTACGATGAGATTCTTTGAAACAAGCAGAACCATTGCCTAACTAGATACACGCATGGGAGATGAAGTATAAAAGTTTAGACATTACTTGCTTACCAACCCTTTTGCTTTCTAGGCAAATCATTAAGCATTGTTGTACTTGATCAACAAGCTGACTATTCACAAATAAATTAGTAGGTGGCTCGTCATGTTGCAGGAGTTCATGTTTTGAGTGTTAGTGAGACCAAGGAAGAAGTACGTGATAACAAATCAATTGTCAAGGATTCACTCGGGAGAGCCTGTGAAAGGAGTGTCGGATGAATTTCTAGATGCTCATCTAATCTCAATCATTGCACTATTGTCGTGGTACAAGTACGTGGGTGAATACTTGTTGACGGGAGAGTAACCAAAGGAGTTGATGACAATAGAAAAGAAAAGGATCATCAAATCAACATTGTTTCAGCCGATAGCTAGTTTACTATACAAGATTCCACCTGATGAAGAGGTGAATTCGGCGTTGAAGGAATCTCATGAAGGGCTGGTAGGAGGGCATATGGGGCTGGATGCGACTATGAGGAAGGTGCTTCTAGCTGTGCTGTGGTGGCCTTCCCTCTATTGTGATGCGAAGGAGTTTTTGATCGCATGCGATATGTGCCAGAGAGCTGGGAAGCTGTTGAGGAGGGACTTCACACCGTTACACCTATCACAGTTGCAGGAGTTGTTTGAGAGATGGGGTCTAGATTTTGTTTGACCATTGAAAACCAATAGAAGAAGATATAGGTACATTGTGGTAGCTTCTGAATACTTGATGAAGTGGGTGGAGGCAAGAGCATTAGTTGATAATTTTGCAAAGAGCACAACACGATTCTTGTACGAGCAAGTCAATACGAGATTTAGAGTGCCTTTACAGTTGACAAGTGATCGTGGAGGGCACTTTGTCAATGAGATCATTCATAAGCTGACTGCAGAGTTCAAGATCTTGCATTTGATGTCTGGTCCATATTACCCTAGAGCAAATGGACAAGTGGAAGCAACGAATAAGGTCGTAGTTTCCATAATGTAAAAGATGTGCTGTTGAAGATGCTAACTGGGAGGAGAAATTGCCAGTGATCTTGTGGGTGTACAAGATTACGTATAAACTGATGACAAACCATACACTTTTCTAGTTGATGTATGGGTAGGAGGCAGTTGTGTCGGTAGAGTTTTTGGTATTAATCTTAAGAGTGGTAGTACAAAGCTGTCTTGGTGACTAGGAGAGCCTAGAGGAGAGGCTTATGACACTTGTCAAGTTGGATGAGAAGAAAGGTGATGGCACAGTGGGGCATGGAGGTTGCCCAACGTCGTTTAAAGTTGTGGCACAATATGCACTTGAGGAAGATGAATTTGAAAGCAGGTGACTTAGTGCTGAAGTTTAATGGCAAGAGAAAAATCAAGCCAAGGAAGTTGAAGACTTTATGGCTGGGACCCTTCTAAGTAGATGAAATGATGAATAACGACACAGTAAGGTTGAAGAAACTAGACGAGACATTGTTGTAGGAGCCGGTTCTGGACAACCAAAGTCTTAGTGTATATAGTGATAGTAATAAGTGTTAAGGCACATGAAATATAAATGTAATGGCAATGAAATGTAAATGTAAATTCAAATATGAATGTCATGTAATTTTGTTAGATGTCAGAAGAAGGTGATGTCATCTTTAATATTTTGTAATAGAGTCTAAAGTTGTGTCATGTATGTGCGGAAGGGAAAACAATTATGTGCTGAGGTGTTTGGTAGGCCGTTGTTGGCAACGGCCTAGACCCAACGATAAATAGGCCCCCTTTCATTTGTTTGACACACACGGGTAAATCAGGAGAGAGACGGAGCATATGTGCATTGTGCATACTAGAAGCATTTTGTAGAACGAGTGAGATTGTATGGTGGAACCTTGTAATGTTGTACATATGATTAATACAATGATGATTCTTCCTTTGTCTATGATCTTTGTATATTGTGATTGTTGTTGGTAGATTGGTAGTGTGCATAGTGAGTTCTATGTGCAAGTATAATACTATTGCAGTTAGAGCAAATACGAGAAGGTTGTAGTCCAGAACGTGATACGAGACTTGCCGTACGAGAGGATTACGTAAAGTGTCGTTTCACTGGAGTAAGCGTGATTGTTCTAGTGGATTGCTCTTTGTTGTTCCAATGAATGCCGTTCTAGTGAAGTTGTTGACTGCCGTTCAAGTGCTTGCCATGCAAGCAATTGCTGTTCAAGTGAAGAACAAATTGTTGTACAAGTTGTAGCACGAGTGGCGAGATTCTCGATATTGGGGAAGTGGAATGACATACGTATGAGTCAGTCGGGACTGCAATCATAAGACTTTCTATGTAGTCGTATGATGTTGTCATGCTGGGACAGTACAATCTCACTTGTATGGTGTAGTCTTGCACGACATAGTACAAGACAATATTTTGCATATAACATGCAACGGTTTGACAGTCCAACTCCTAGGCTCATATGGGAACAATGGTATGGTAGTCACACTCACAATGCTACAATCCTCTCCAAGCAACAGGACGACAATCTCCAAGACTGCAACATAGACGTTGTACGGCCAAGCCCTTGTACGATCTGCAACAATACGAATTACAGTTCCTTTTCCATGGCAGTTTATCCTGCAACCTACAACTATAAACAGTATCTCTGCAATACAATATGCAATCACAATAACATGCACAGTACAAACAGAATGCAAATAGACTGCAATCAGACTGCAAATAATCTGCAAGTAGAATCAATGTATTGGCATTCAAATGATATTTGTAGTACACCAATGCTAGACTGCAATATACACAAGGTTTATCTCCTCAATGCTCCACAATGCACAACATATTGCAATTGCATAGAATCATCATACTAACCATGCTACAAATGGAGGGGGTTTTCTATTTAATGCCTGTCCTCAGTCGCTGCCAACACAGCTTCTTGGGACAACACATCCAACTGCCACCCCTATTTGGACGTGACTTACATATTCCACATTTAACTTTTATGCCTAAGGTCTAATTGCAATTTATCATTAAATTGCATTACATGTCATTTCGTCTGCATTTCATATGCCTTTCATTTCATTTACATTTCACTTGCATTTCACATGCATTTATTTACATTTCGTTTCATTTGTATTTCAAAAAGTCTTAACACAAAACTATACATTTCTACTTCTTTTTCTTCTGGGAAGCTGTTGCTTTGCTGCCTACATCTATCCTCCCCTGTAAATTGGTTGGTGCCCCCGCCGACACTTGGTGTTGCTCCTAAGGACTCGGCTGCTTCTGTGAAAAGCCATGAACAGGCTGCTCGTTCGCCCTTTAGTTTTTGTGCATAATTGCAGTAACGAACATACTCCAGCCCATAGTGATTGTCTTTCTTCTCCATCTCTGTCAATTTTGCCACCAACTCGTTTTCTGTTTGGGTAGAATTCATTTATGCTTGTTGCTTCAGTTCAAATTCAATCTTGGCTGCAATAGCCAGCTGTTCATCCCTTTATACAATTAGTTGATATTTATGCTCTAGCTCCTTTTCATGAGCTTCATATACTTGTGCTCTTATTGCTAATTCTGCTCTCAGGTGTGTAATTATCTCATTATACTTCTCCATATCCCTCATCGTTGCAGTAAGTCCATCTCATTATACTTCTCCATATTCCTTTTCGTTGCAGCAAGTTCATCCTCCTTTGCTTTCATTTGCTCTTCAAAACTTTGTTTTAGGCCAACAACTTCTGTTTCTGCTTCCCTCTTCATTTTCTGCATTTCTTCATGACATTGGTTAACCTGCTCTTCCTTGGATTGGTATGTCTTTTCCAACCCCACTGTTAACAAGTCAATCCAATGTGTCAAAAAGTTGATTCTTTCATACATTGGTGCCAACTCTGGTGGAATCTTCCTATATTCCACTTTTGCTGTATCTGTTGGACAAGGTTCCAAGGTACTTGCATTTATGTACACTCTCCGTGGTACCTTGTAATTGGTCTGCGTACCCTCTGGTAGCTCCTTCACTCCAATCATTCTTGCCAATCCTCTAGCTTGCATTTCCCATGGTTCTTTCTTGCAAATTTCAGTGAGCTTCTTTGTCCTCTCATTATCTTGAGCCCATTGTACTGCTTTTTACATCTCATCATAAACCATGGAATCAACTGTCCTACACAACCCATCCTAAACTGTAGTCTTGCAAAGTAAAAAACTTGCATCTTTTTTCTGAAGAACTCATCAACTTGATCATCTGTTGAAACCCAATAGTAGATACTTCAATCGTGAAATGTTTACTTGGTACTCGGGGTGTCTCTTCCTCTTCCTGTTCTAGACTTGGTTCTTTGTTTTCTTCCAACTGCACAGGCTGTTCTACAGGTTGCTCTTGTGGCTCTGGCTGGTTTTCAATGCTGGTTGGTATTTGGCTACCACTGCTTCTCTTTATTACTTTCTATTTTTCTTTTTTCTTTTTCTCAGGTTCCATTGTGACCTCAATGCTTGTGCCCTTCACGATTTCTTCAGCTACTTCAGGCACCTCTATATCTCCTAACAGATCTTGGGCTGCCATAGAAAATTTGAACTGCCTTACATCTGGCATAGGTGGTGACGCACTAGGATCTATTTGCTGCATCCATTCAGCAATTCCTGGTAGTTCTTCCTCCACATTGCCTATTATCCTTATGTCCATCTCTTACTCCTCAACCACCTCAGTTGTTTCTTGTATTGACTATGCCAATCCTTCAATCCTGCTACACAGTCTCGACTACGGGTTGCTATTACTGCAACATTGCCCTTTCCTTATGTTTTTGCTTCCTTGTCCTTGTAGGAATGTTTTGCTGCCCTTCTTCTTCCCTTCTTTCTTTCACCTGTTGCTCCTGGTGAAATTCTTCAATCTGTTGTTGCAGTTTAGACTCTAGTCTTCTGTGCCTTTTCTTCCTTCATGGTGCTAGCTCCTCTTCTCACTCCTCACTATCGTCCTCTTCAACTAAGTCTGATCTTTGAAATATTTTCTTAGTTCTTGTAATGACTGGAGTGGACTTAGTTATTGGTACTGTAGATATCCATCTAAGTACCATGGGTTCCTCTTCTGACAATTTTCTTAAAGCAGTCAGTCTTGGAGATTTCATGTTGGCAAAATATATTGCATTCAACCCTTATTCCAATGGCGTGGAAAGCCATAAAAAAATTCTTGGTTTGTCGCCTCAAGAAATTCTTGATCAATATGATAAATAGGATGCCCAATCATATTGCACTCCTTTTATAATGCCCTGCACATATTGGACAAGCCAAACAAGCATTTCTGATGATCTCGTCTCTCCTGACAACTTGGACATTACTATATTCATGGCACATCGCAATTGTTCATTCTTCAACTGGCTCTGCTTAATTCCACAACTTCCATGAGCAAAAGTCTTACTTTTTCAAGAGTAACATTCTTAACTTTGTGGATTTTCTTGTTCCACTCGTTTGCATCCACTAGGTCCTTTCTTACTGGTATCCCTTGCTTTAGCAATCCAAACGTTCGTCGAAAGTTATTTACTGAAAATATCACTCTGACTTCTCGATCACCAATCCTCACTATGCTCACATTTTGTTCTGAGTCATAGGATTTGAGAATTTGCAGCAAATAATCCTTGAAAAATTCCTTGTCAAACATCGGTTCTTGTGCGATGCAACTAACTCCTGTTGTCGTCAATGTCGCTTTCAATGGATGATCTGATGGGTTTTTGTGCCACAATTTTCTGCAGAATTCTCCAACTGGTTGAATCCAAGTTATTTCACTCAGAGGTATTTTCTTTTCCCTTCCTTTCTCTGTTGAATCTTTTGTCGGACTCTCATGTCTTCTCTAAGAGTGACTCTCCTCTTCCATTTTATGATCGCGTCTTCTTCCTCGTGTATTCTGCCAGTCCTTGTCTCTCATCGAGTCTTGTCTCCTTCTCTCTTTCTTTGTGATGTCTTCTGTGTAGTGGGCTAGGCGAGTGTCTATTCCTCTCTACTTCGATCCTTGCTAGTTGTTCTCGAAAGTTTATCCTCCTGCTCATACTTCGTCTGTCATACTTCCTCATCCTTTGCCATGTGATTACTCTGACTGTACAACCATTCTGTTGTCTTCTATACGGTCAACCCCTTCCACTTGTACAACGTCTTCTTGTGTTTGTATGACAACTTCCCGCATTTGTATATAGGCTTCCATAGCAGCCTACTCAACTTTGAACAACAATTTCTCTTGGTTGCAGGCGTCTTCCTCTTGTAGTCCTTTCTCGGCGCCGTCATCCTCCTCAGCTTTCTTGTCTGTACGACTTCCTCTACCCTTCTTTGCGCAAACCCTATGGAACCCTAGACTGCATTTCTTTCGAAGCTCTTTGAACAACGGTTACCCTTCTATGCTTGACTCAATACAGAGATTTGGAAATTTTAGCTGTCTTCTTTGAAATTTGTACCGCACAAGCTCCTCTGCCCTAGCTTCGTTTTTCTGTCTTTCTCACCGTTTTTGTACACTTGTACGGTCGTCCGTACACCTACAACTTCTAGAGCTATTTTTTTATGAGAAGCTAGGGTACATTCCAATACACTATTGCGATTTCTCCTTCTCCGGTATTCTACTACAATTTCTCCTCCAGTATTTTGTTTCAATTTCTCCTCCAGTATTTTGTTTCAATTTCTCCTTTCTTCGGCATCTTCTCCTTTCTTCGACATCTTCTCCTTAGCGGCATCTTCTCCTTCTGCTCCAAAATGCTCTTTACAGTTTTAATTTTCATTACCTCTCCACCCTTATTTATAATTTTGATTTTGGGTGGGAACGGTTATAACTTCCCCTTCGCTTGCCACGTCACCCTTACATGCGCTTTTTTTTTTTGATTTTTGATTTCACTTTATTCTTTTTTTTTAAGTTATTTACATATTTACATTACTTTTGTTCAATGCCTAAGGTTGCCGTACAAGTCATACAACCACATAGACTTACACTTCTACGACGTCTGCAACTGACATGTCAGTTCATCCTTCTTCCTGCTGTTGTTCTATTTCCTCTGTTGTATAGTCTGCTTGATCTGTACGATTGATTTCCAATTGGTCACTAGTATGGTTCCCTGCCGTATAGCCCAAAGGAACTTCATCTGTACGGTAACTTGTCGTACCTACCTCCTATGCTTGACTTGTACAACAACCTGCTATATAGTCTTCCTCTTGCACTTGATCTGTACAGTGCCTTGCCATACAATATTCCTCTTGCACTTGAATTGTACGACACCTTGTCATACAATCTCCTTGTGCTTCGTTTATAAGATTGTCCTTTTTATGACTTCTTCTCGTACCATTGTCTTGGCGGTCCTTGGTACGACGGTTTGTTGTACATCCTTTCTCATTTGTACAGTTTGCCTGACTCAAACTTGCACGGTCCTTATTTGTATGACACATTTAAATTCCTTTGAGCTAAGTCCACTTTCGGACTTAGTGATCAAATTTGCCTTCTTCCACTTTCTCAAACTTGTTGTACTCTTTCTTGCCTTATGCGGGTTTGTTCTTCCGCATTTCTTCTTTGGTATCTCCCTTTGCCACACAACAATGCCATGGCTCTTCCTCTTTCCATTGAGCGAATCTCCACATCTTGGGACTGCCTATTCCCAACTTCTGGCTGTTCGAGATTCATCCGGTTCCTCGATCATCGATGAGGACTTCTTTAGTTCTAACGTGGTCCTCGAGGTGGTCCTGATGGCCCAACCTGATGGTCACATACTAGTTGATTTTTTTGTGCCGGGTCAACGAATGGTCCTTGCAGCCCACCTCGTCAATCTTGCAGCCTAAGGGTAGTAGGAGGGAAATTTATTCCCCTTGAGCCATCGGGAGGGAGGCCAACCAAACTCCTCCCTTGGCTAGGTAGCCTTAGACCATCGAGAAGACTTGACTGTCTCCCCGAGTTGTCTAAGTTACCTCTATTTTCTCCTTGTTCCTAGGTCCTTTGTAACGGGGGTAGGCCTATAGGGTAGTGACCCTATGCCCTGCTCGGCACCGTACGCGACCAAAGTCGGCTTTGGCTCGCCACGGGATACGCCTCAGGCAACATCTTGTTGTATTCCTTGCACAACACAACACAACACAGAGCACAACATATATCCATACATTCCATGGGTTAGCGGAAGCATACATTCATACACCCATTCATCTAGCATCAGCGGAAGCATCTCATTGCAAAGCAATCCATACAACAATCCATAATCCAAAGCATACACCGTAAGACACTTGGCCATCATCCACACAAAAGAACACGATTCACGAGCATATTGCCAAGATTTCATTATCATTGCTCATGGGACCAACGGTCCATTCTTACATCTTGGTCTGAAGAACTCACTTAGCATGCTATAGACAACATGGCTACTTGGTGCTCGGTGGGCTCGCAGGCTCCGAGACTTATTTGGCATGTCTTTCCTAATCCTACTCTTCAATGACACGCAACGACACAACAAGATCCTTCTTAGCACATTTCAGGGAGATACTGTCTGAGAATGAGACTCTATCTTCTAAGGTCGCAGCGCGACTTGACGGATGGCAGGCGGCTTAAGGCACTTTGGTTGAGTGCTTGGCTCATTTGCTGGTAAGTTCGATATTACCAGGCTTTGGATGGGGCTCGTCCTCAAACTGACCCAGGGAGATGCTTGAGTCCAACTTGCGGCACAAGTTGCCTGATGAAGGGACTTACTTGATCCCTGAAAGGAGTAGCCTAGTCTTCGCTTGTGCGCCTTGAGCCAAGCACATATAGTCATGCTGTCACCCATGACACGGAACAAGGCTACTACGTGAGAGTAGTTCGCAGGACGTCAAGGCGCAACCGCCCTACCACAATCCTCCCCCACTTAATTTCGACGCCGTCCTCAGTGTTGATACGTAATTCTTGCGTACCCAAAATAGTGGGATGCACTTGTGGTAGCATTCATCTTCGAAATCATGGCCTTCATAGTCCAACTTCTCTGCAACACCTCATTGGTTGAGGTCCACCTCCGTCGGCTTTGCTTGGACCTCCTTATCTGGCGCCATAAGGAGGGTGAGTGGCAACACTTCACTTTTGCCAACAAGGGTGGCCCTCTAAGATGGACACAACTTCGAAAATGGTAGCTGGTCGTCTTTTGAAGAGCTCGTCTCCCGCTTGTTGCTCTAATCCATTCACGAACAGGAACACCTTCTCCTCTTTCGGCAGTTCCTCATCTAGTGTTGCGAGACTTAGGAATTTCGAGGTGTATTCTTTCAGACTGCCTCTCAGCCTTAGCTCCATGAGTCTGGAGCGAGCTTTCCATGCCCGATTGTCGGGTCCCCACTCTTCTGAGCTGGTAGGTCACTTTTCTTGTCGCTCAGGGCACACTCTGCACTTGTGAGGACTGCTGCACTCCTAGCATCTTACCTTGTTGATTTTGCGAAACCCTCTTGGTCTACGCGAGGTCTTCTTGACAGGATGTCCTTCCAGTCCTTCTTGCCCTTGGCTCATGCCCTAAACCACGCGCACACTGGGATTCTGGGGAGTCGGCCCACTTTGAGGAGAGGCGCTTTCCTCCAACCTTCCCACAAATCGATGGGCTTGTTCGACACTTACTTGTTGGATCTCTTTGATCTTCTGCTCCATGCGATCTAACTGTTCCTATCAAGGCTGCCCCTACTCTTTCTCCGCGGCGTGAGAATCTAGGTGGACGAGTGCCAACCTTACATCTATTGCTCTCGTCAGTTCCTCACAACCCTAGCCCTCATTTTGCCCAGAACACAATCAACAACACGACCACCGGTGGGGGTTTGTCTCCAGCTCTCGACCAACTCAATGGTTCGATCCATTTTGGCCGCCAATGATGTCACGACGTTCACTAGTCTTGCGAATCGCAAGACATGCTCATGGAGGACAAGCCTCAAATCGACTGTCTCTTGGTCCATTCTCAGGATATTTTCTTTGATCTCGTCGATACAGACTGCAATTCGATTTTCTAGTTCCTCCAGCAACACAATTCGATTGGTTGGCTGTTTCATCTTGATGACAATCGGCTCTACACAAGCCGCCTCCTAACCCTCCAAGACTTTGGGGTACGGGAACTGAGCTTTGTCCTCGACCATTTTCTCTTTGGCCACAAGGCACCTCGACGTTTTTTTTCAAGAACTTGCACACGAACAGTCTTGTGGTGGACGAGGTTAGGACAATTATGTCCGTAGCGCTTTCTTTCTCTTTGGCGTGTCAGCGACCACGCTAAGCACAATGGCAAGCACTTCCAAACTTGCTCTTAATAGCCAACAATTACGTTCGACACAACAGATGGTAGTGCTTTGCTTTTGAGGTGTTGACAATTACCTTCAACACAACGGTGGTCACAATTACGTGAACCCACCAAGGCGTCCTTTGCTTAGGCACAGCGGAGAGGACTGGTTAACAGTGATGACAACGCTCACAGCAGACCATCCAGGTCTCGGCCATTCACACTTTGCACAAGTCTGACCCCAACCAACGGTTTAGTCCAAGCTCACTCATCTCACCAAGTTCTCTTTCACTTGATACGAGAATTCTCAACATTGCAAAGCAAGGACATGGGGCACCTCAAGGATCTCTTACGCAACTCGCGTCATGTTAGCCTCTTTCTAACACTCGAATGATCCTTTCTTCGTCACACTCGGTGACCCTCTTCTTTGCAACACATGGAGCCTCTTTCTCCGTCACATGGATATGCTCTCAGCTCTCTCACTTGCTGGCAAGGGAAACTACGCAGCTTGTCAGAATGGAAGCACAAGGTTGTCCGGTGATTGGACTGTTGATACCAACTAGGTTGAGCTTGGCAGCCAGGCCTTCGAAACCAAGGCTTTGATACCATTTGTAACAGGGGTACACCTATAGGGTAGTGACCCTACACCTTGCTCGGCACCACACGCGGCTAAAGTCGTCTTTGGCTCGCCACGGGATACGCCTCAGGCATCATCTTGTAGTATTCCACGCACAAAACACCAACACAACACAGAGCACAACATATATCCATACATTCCATGGGTTAGCGGAAGCATACATTCATACACCCATTCATCTAGCATCAGCGGAAGCATCTCATTGCAAAGCAACCCATAATCCAAAGCATACATTGTAAGGCACTTGGCCATCATCCACACAAAGGAACATGGTACACGGGCATATTTTCATGCTCTCATTATCATTGCTCACGGGACCAACGGTCCATTCTTACATCTTTGTCCGAAGACCTCACTTAGCATGCTGTAGGCAACATAGCTACTTGGTTCTTGGTGGGCTCGTAGGCTCTGAGACTTTTTAGGCACGTCTTTCCTAATCCTACTCTTCAATGGCACAACAATATCCTTCTTAGCACATTTCGGGGAGAGATCGTCTGAGAATGGGACTCTCTATCTTCTAAGTTCGTGGCGTGACTTGACGGACGATAGGCGGCTTAAGGAACTTTGTTTGAGCGCTTGGCTCATTTGCTGGTAAGTTCGGTATTACCAAGCTTTGGATGGGGCTCGTCCTCAAACTGACTCACCCAAGGAGACGCTTGAGTCCAACTCGCAGCACAAGCCTGCCTACCCTCTAGGCTCTGTTTTCTACTCTGAGTTGCCCGATGAAGCGACTTACTTGATCCCTGAAAGGAGCAACCCAACCATCGCTTGTGCTCCTTGAGCCAAGCCCATATAGTCATGCTTTCACCCATGACACGAAACAAGGCTTCTACGTGAGAGTAGTTGGCAGGACGTCAAGGCGCAACCGCCCTACCACATCCTTACTAGCGCTTCCTCCAAGTGTCTCCTTTGTCATCTGTTTGCGTCCAATTATGTTTTAAATCGTTGGTCTTCCTCTAGATGATTTTGTACGGTGGGATTGATTGGCATATCTATATATCGCCTCATTAAGGAAGATTTCGAACTTGAACTTTCCATAAAAATATTAGCTTCAAATGGACTTGTACTATTGCTTGTATTGGTTACCCAATTTCTTTCGGCTTCTTCTGGGAATGTTGGTGCTTCCATAACATCTCTCCATAGTATTTCAACAACCTCTTCTCGAATTAATCAATATTGCACAGGATGATTGGGTTCCTCTAGTTGCCTTTAATCTTGCCTTGGTCCTTCTTTAGCCGTTCTTTGTTGTTCAAGTTCATTTCCTTCCTCCTGCCTTCTTACTTATCTTTAATTCAATCTTTGCATTGTATCATCCAACTCCTAGATAATTTGTGCTCTCATGCTTGCATTTTACATACACAGTTTCATTTTATTTGTGCAACCTTTGTGCTTCATCATGCATTCTTTGTTGTAAGAACCCCATTTGAGCTAACGGACTTAATTTTGCCAACTCTTCATTCCCAATTCTTCTTCTATTTTAAAGATTCAACAAATACTCCTCCCATTCTTCAGTTTTATCTGGGAATCGTACATGCACTAGTACTCTTCGTTGTTCATTCGGGTGAGGTACGAGTTCTTGTTGCTTTATTACTGGTTGCTGATGCAAGAGCATCCAATGGTGTAAGGGCAATCTTGCATCACCAAAAATAAAAAAATTGTATTTTGTCTTTTGGTTGTAAGTTTCTTTAGTGGTTTTCAGGTCCATGATGACACTTAGGAGGTATAAGTTAGTCAAGAGTCCAAAAAGACAAAAAATAGTCACCGGCTATTTTTAGTAAGTTGGCCTAAATGGACACATATGGGTTTGAAAATTTACCCAAAGGAAGGGAATTGAAAAATTAGACTTTTGGTGGAAAAATCACCCCAATACCCTGAACGGTTTGAGAGATATTAAAGTTTTCGTCCTGAGAAATTTTTCCAGCATAGCTTAAAAATAAAATATGAAGACCTTAGAGGCCATTTTTGAGGGATGAAATTGACCTCAATGGATGGTACATCAATTGAGGCGTTGTAGATCTCTTCACAAGCTTTCCAACGATATCTTACGGAAGCCAAACGGACCCCCGAGTCAAAAGTTACGGTCTCGGGAAGCTGTGCCACCGAAATTCAAATTTGAATATCTTTTTGGGCGGAAAATGAAAATTTCAAATTTCAGATGAATATCTTCTTGGGCGGGAAAAGGGGAGTTACGCTTTCCAGAATGTTCTATGGGAGTTATTAAAGGAGGAAGAGGGATCACCAAAAGGTAGCACGGGAAGACGGATCGTAGCTCCAGCTTGCGGATTTCGAGTCGATTTTGGTCTTGGGTTAAAATCGGCCTTGTGGCCATAGTATTGTAACTCTGATTTTTGCGATTCGCAGCTTTGTAGTTTTGGCTTCTGTAAATTCCATTTCAATGAAATAATATCAGATGTTGTGTTTCTTCTGAATTTTTCGATGATTTGAGTATTGTGTGTGTGTTGGGTGGAGTAGCCCTTCATCAGTTGCACTTCTCCCTCTTCTGCAAATAGCCTTCTTAATCCCATATCTTCTTCTTGATTTTGGTGTTCTTGATTCATTTTACTCAATTCTCCTCTCTTGTGCATTCTTTCTTGTCTTGCTACTTCATCTATATGAATGAACAAACATTGTTCTTTCACTTTGTAAGGTTTCAATCTTGACCCATTCACTGCTTCGGGAATTACCAATCCATCCAGTTTCTGCAATTTAATCGCGCCATTCTCCATCATTTCTATTACTTGGAAGGGTCCAAGCCATAATGTTTTCAACTTCTCGGGCTTGATCGCCCGTTTGCCATTATATCTCAACACTAAGTCACCTGGTTTTAATTCCATCTTTCGTAGGCCACAACTTTCTTCTATATTGGGCCACTTCAATTGCCCACCATGCTATAACCAGCTTTTCTTCAAGTTGGACTAGTGCCGTTAGTTTCTTCTCTAGGCTCTCTTGGTCTCCTCAACGATTCTCTACCACTACCCTCTAACTGCGTACGAATAACTCTATTGTCAGTATTGCCTCCTGCCTGTACATCAACTGGAATGGCATGTGATTTGTTGTTAGCTTAAAAGTTGTCTTGGACGCCCATAGGATTGATGGCAAATTTTCCTCCCAATCTGCCCTTTCTACTCCACAGGTCTTGTACATAATGGATACAAAGATTTTGTTCGTTGCCTTTGCTTGCCCATTTGCCCTGGGGTAATACGGATTAGATAGCAAATGTAAAATCTTGAATTCCATTGTTAGCTTTTTTACTACTTCGTTCACAAAGTGACCTCCTCTTTCACTTGTCAATTGTAGAGGGATACCGAATCTGGTTATCACTTGTTCATACAGGGATCGAGCTGTGCTCTTCGTCGAGTTGTTTGTTAGTGCATTGCCCTCTACCCATTTTGTTAGGTATTCAGTTGCCACTACTATATATTGACACTTCCTCCTTTGACTTGTCCTTAGAGGTCCTACAAAATCCAAGCCCCATCTTTCAAATAGTTCTTGTGGTTGAGATGGATGTAATGGCATAAAGTCTCTATGTAACGACTTCCTGACTCTCTGGCATGTATCACACACTTTGACAAATTCCTTTGCGTCGTGATAGAAGGTGGGTTACCATAACCCTACTAGAAGCACCTTCCTCGTGGTCACATCTGGTCCTATATGCCCTCCTACCAAACCTTCGTGAGCTTCCTTTAAAGTTATCTTGGTTTCTTCCTCCATTACGCATTTCCTTAAGATTCTATCTGGTCCCATCTTGTACAAAAATCCTGTTGTCAATTGAAAAGGTGTTGTCTTTATAATAGCCCTTCTTCTCTCTACTGCCGGTATATCCTATGGCAGCTTTTCTATGGATAGATATCCTCCACTTAACTTATACCATGATAATATAGTGCTTATTGTAAACAATTAAGTGTCAAGGAATTCATTTGATACTCCTCTTGTAGGTTCTCCTAAGCGAATCCTTGACAATTGGTCCGCTATTACATGTTTCTTTCCCGGTCCGACCATTGCCCAAAACGCTGTCCTGTAATGTCACGAGCCACTTGCGATCTCGTCAATATATAGTTGGTTTATATATTAAGTACAACAATGCTTGATCATCTACATAAAAGGCGAAGGGATTAGCTATCAGATGGTGTTTGAATTTCTGTACAACATACACCATCCCTAGTGCTTCCCGTTTTGTCGTACTATAATTCTTTTTGCTCTAGACAACAACCGACTTGCAAAGTAAATAGGTTGGTCTAGCCTAAATTGCCCCTCCTGGGCCAATGCACATCCAATTGCGAAATTGGATGCATCTACGTGGACATGAAACTCCTTGTCCCAATCTGGAAATACCAGAATGGGTGTGCATACCAACTTTGCCTTCAACTCCTCGAAGGCTGCCTGATGTTCCTTTGTCCACCTAAAAGGAACATTCTTTCTCGTCAATGAATCTAATGGGTGGGACACATGGGCAAAATTCTTGATGAACCTTCTGTAGTATCCTATGGATCCCAAAAAGGTCTTCAGTGAACTCACGTCATGTGGTTCTTCCATGTTCACTATGATGTGAATCTTATCAAGATCTATTTTCAGCCCTTCTCTACAACAAATCATGTGTCCCAATAGTTTGCCATATGGCACCATCAACTTGCATTTACTTGGGTTCAGCGCTAAGCGAGCATTCATACACAACCTCATGCATTCCTCAAGTGCTTGTAAGTGCTCTTCCTTCTTCCCATATAACGACCAATCATCTAGGAAAGCTTTGAATTTTCTTGTCAACATTTGCTCAAATATATACAAAATAATCCTTTGGAATGTGGCGGGGCGTTACACAACCCAAATGGCATTCTATTGTATGCATAAATGCCATTCTCCACAACGAACGTTGTCTTCAATTTGTCTTCCTCCGCAATACTTATCTGATTGTAGCTGGAAAACCCATCCAAAAATGAGTAGATTTCATGTCCAGCTACCTCCTCCAAGATTGAGTTAGTAAATGGTATTGGAAAGGGATCCTTTATTGTTACAGCATTTAGACTTCTAAAGTCTACACATATGCGGATTTTGTTCACTTCCTTCTTTAAAGTAATGACGATTGGTGACACCCATTCACTCACCGTGACTTTAAAGATTATGCCGGCATCCAACATCTTCTCAATTTCCACATTCACCAAAGTTGCGTACTTAGGGTTCATTCTGTATGGCCTTCTTCTCATTGGTAAGGCACTTGGGATCAACTGGATCTGGTGTACGCACAACTCTGGAGGTATCCCTTTCAAATCTTTGTATGTCCATGCAAAAACTTCCTTGTATTGTAGGAAAATTTTGAAAGTTGTTGCTTTCAACACTAGGTCCCACTCATCTCCGCAATGGATTATCTTTTGTTCTCCTTCACTTCCCAAATTTACCTCAACCATCCTTGGTCCTTCATATTTGATATTTTTAGGTTCATTCATTGCTTTCACCACATCTACTGGGTGTGTTGGTTTCTCATCAATTACAACATCATTGATTGTATATTCTGCAAAGTTCTTAGGGAATGTCCATTTTTCTTCTTCTTTTGCCTTTGGTGCGGTTTTCTTGCTACTCATGGATTTCTTAGTCTCCTTTGCCTGTATGCAGAGGCAGGTGGGCAGAAATATTTCATACTCCTCCATTTGCCAGTGAAGGAGTTCGCTATCTAATCGATTCTCATCCTCACTACATTCCTCGAGGTGCAGCACTCCTTCCTCATTTGGTTCATATGTGCTATCTTCATCCGAAGAACTGCCCGACTCATTAATCGTCACAAGATCTTCACTTACAGTCTGATTCTTCAAATTGATCATATATTTGTGTTGTCCTTTCTTGAATGTAATCCTATCCTTTTCCCAGTTGTGATTAACTTTTGCCATTCTTAACCATCCTCTTCCCAACAATGCATCATATGTTGGTTTTTGCATTGTTATCACAACGAAGTCCATGATGAATTCCTGGTCCGCAATCTTTACCTTCTGAGCCATTAAGACTCCCTTCATTTCAATTCCATATTGGTCCACACCGTATAACTTGAAATTTGGCGACCATAAAAATGGAGCCCCAATCTCTTTCCAAGTTTTCTCTAGTAGCACATTAACACTTGATCCTCCATCCACAATGACTTGTGTCAACTTATGGTCTAGTATCTCAATATGAATCAATGTTGGCTTCTTACCAACATCGATCATTAACACTGTTGGATCAATAAATTGATCCTTTCTTTTCACTACTTCCTCTGGCTGGCTTTGCAATTCCATTACTCTCCATGGCTGCAATTCTTCTCCTATTATTGCATGTAGCGTCGGTATGGCACTAAACAAACTTGCCACTTTACTTCTATAGTCGTATTCAATATGGCACTAAACAAACTTGCCACTTTTACTTCTATTGTCGTATTTAATACTTGTGCTGCCAGCTCATAAGTTGACTTCTCCTCTGAGGCTAATGGTTTCTTTAATTTCTTTTGCTCCATTAACCGTTCTTGCTTCGCTTTTCTCATTTCCTCCTCTATCGCCTCTTGCGCTTCCTGCCATCTTTCTTTTTCCACGACAGGGTCGGGGTATTGATCTTTCTTAGCCTGTCCCCGTGTAACAACCAATACGTTGTTCTCTTTCTGATTTGTAGGAGGCTCCTTAATGTCAAGAAAATTGACATTCTGTGAATTGCTTGTACTAGCTTTCTTTGGGCAATTCGCCTCCTTGTGATTGTCCGGTCCACACCATTTGCACATATGTTTTACATTGTTACCTGTTGTTCCTCTTGTTTGAGGATTGGGGCATTTTTTGGCGAAGTGCCCCCACTCTTGGTGGTTCTTACATTGATATTGCAATCGGCTTTGACCTTGTCGATTGCCTTATTGGTATAGTTTTGCTTCCTCAGTAGTTATTCCTATAACCACCGCTGGTTACGCCTTGCCCATTCCTTGAGGTATTTGGTTTTTCTTCTTCGTCTCCTTGCACTGTCATCGTTTGGTGTCCCGCACCTTTTAAGTTAAATGGACAATTGCCCACTGCATGACATAGTATGTCGCATGTGTTATAATATGTGTTTGTCGAATTGTAGACATTCGTGTGCCCTTTAGAGTTATAGTTTGAGCACCATTTATCCTTTTTATATTTTTTTCCTTCACCTTTTACTTCCTTAATCATTCTATCAAATTCCTTTTTCATGGACCGAATTGCATTATGCAATTCCTCCTTGTTACTATCAGAGTCATCACTTCTGACATGACTTCCTATTCCGATTGTTGTTTGTTTGGCTTCACTTTCAAAATTCCTTGCTCTTTCGTATGCTTCTTCATATGTTGTGCAGGTAATCTTCATCTTTTTCTTATATCGAGGCAATAACCCATCGATAAACCATCACTTAACCATGCCATCCACTGGCTTCAACTCCATTTTGTCTATGAGTTGCTTCAGTTGCCGGTTATAAGTCCTAATGTCTTCATCCTTCTTTTGTTATGTAGAATATATTTCAGGTATAATCTCTGTATAATCTCTCAAAGATTGGAATTCCTTCTTGAATTCGTCTAACTAAATTCTTCTATGTGCTGAAGGGTTCCATGGCTGCTTTTTCCAAATACCAATCTATTACGATTCCTTGCAACATGGTAGGAAACAATTGTAACCATTCCTCGGGTTGTCTAACAATTCCATATTGTCGGGTTGTCAGTTTTTTTTGGCCTCCATACAAAACATTTTCTCTTGCTTCTTAAAAAGAGTAAGCTGTCTTTTCACTTGTTCTTTTCATCTTCATCATCAGGCAACCTGTTTATCATTACAAATAAACCCTGCAAATTTATCTCTTCATCTCCTTATTAATCCATCTCTATTAACTTGGGATCTAGATAGCAAGCTCTGCATGTAAAGGACAATGAAGCATACTCTGTAGATTGTCCACAATTTCCCATATATTCTTGGCTTCTTTAGGATCATGTGGAAGTGCTTTTTGCATTTAGTCTTTGGCTCTATCAATGCCCCAATACACAGGCCATGCAAGGTCCATTAACACCAATCATTCTTAAAACTTGAACAAGTGCCTCACACACCTTTAAAAGTTTTTCAACCCCTTCCCAAAACACACTTTGTAAGATGATATTTCCAATATCTTTTGAATGGTTTTTCTTGGAAAGCTTAGACTCATCCCATTCCTTGCTAATCACCACTTTTTAACATGTCCTCTCCTCTAGCTCCCTTTGCAAAGTGAAGGAATTGGAGGCAAATATTTTTTCTGCAGGAGAGAGAAGTTCATGCTTTGTGAATGAATGGTTCAAGCTAATTCCTTTCACAATTTGGTTGCAAAGGTTACACTTTAAAATTTGTTTTGATCTTTTTATCCCTTTGCACCACACGTATCATTTCTAATTTGCAGCCTGCCATTTTGAAAAATGGACATCTATGCACAGTCCTCTAATTTATTGTTAATGTCTGAAAAGTCTACATGTCGATTAGATTTTTCAAACAGTCTTGACATTTCAGGGAGTCACTCTCTTCGATGGCCTCCTCACTGTGTCCTTTTGTAATTTTGAATCAAAGAGTCTTGAAGCTTGGTTTATAATTTGTATATACAGATCTGAGTCCCTCTCTTCAAGTCTATTATGCACAGGTTGAACTTCTACAGGCAGCAAGACTACATTGGCCTTTCCCTTCCAGTTTTTAATTTGTGCTTTGAATTTGCTGGATACCTGTGGGTTCCAGCATGGCAGCTGGCCTGCAATTGTGAGCATGTCTTCCTCTGTTTGATGATGCCCAAGTACAAGCAGTCTCCTTAGAGTGACTGGTGAACACAATCAATTTACTCTCAATCTAGATGAAATCCAGACACAGCTTGGATGAAATATGCTCTCGATGGAATCTACAATCAATTGATCTTGGAGTAGAGAGTCTAGAGACAGTGGCGACAGCTTCTTAAAGGGTTCTGCTCCTAGTTCTCACATTGGCATGCAATATGGCAGCACCTACATGGAGTTTAGGACTCTTGACATAGGAAACATACATTAATCTTTACTTCACGTTGGTTTTCTTAGTCATTTTTATTTTCATTTATTTAGAAATAATGGACTGAACCAGATCAATTGGACAAAAATTTTCCAGTTTAGACTGAACTTGGATTGGGCTTGGTGAGTCTGGTAAACATTCTAAGAACCTAAACGAGCTCATCAAGAACTTTGATACAATATCACAAAGGCATTGATTAAAATGAAATATTTTGAAGAAATAAAATCCCACTAAGGATAAAGAACAAAACCTCTTCCATGCGAGTGTTTACAATAAAACTTACCAGCAGTACATATACACCAATATTGATTCAGAACTCTTGAAAATGAAAATATTCTATATGGTATTAATTATCCTTATTGACAAGGCTGACTTAGCATTAAGTGTCAGTATTAAATGATTATTGTTGCTGAGAAAGACGTGGCACCCATGCCAACGTCAGTTAATTGTAGAAAGGCACGCAAATACCTTCATCTATCCTCATTGGGTGTATCATTTGTTTAGTTTCTCTCTTCTTTAACCTGTACTGTCTTGGAGAACATTAAAAAGAGATCTTTGAGGTAGATTATATGATTAAAGTTGATGCTGATATCAACAAAGATCAGACCAGTAACCAGGGTACTGTTGACCACTTTTTCTTTCATATCCTTGTGTTGACCAAGAGGACTGCATGACTGATTCTTTTTCCCTTTTTTTCCCTTTTTCAGTGGATTTGTCTAAATGTTGCACGAGTTGCGTTGAAATATTTTGACTTATTCACCTGCTGCATTGACCATCAAATTCTGTAATTGACTGATCAAATCTTATGTTGACATAGAAAGTCATAAGGTGCCATTGAAGGAAATGAATAGCTGTCTTGTATTTTGTCATTATGTGTAGGTATAATAATCGCCATACTTGGACTTTTTTTTAAAAGGAAAGGTAGGGTTTTGAAAGGGTTGCCCTTTCCCTTTTACATCAATTTAGTCACATCAAGCTATATAGCCTATTTGGTGCCGCCAAGATTTGAACCTTGGTGTGGGCTACATCATCCATATGCCCAACCATTGAACGAAGGAAAAACAGGTTTTGAAAGGGTCTTGGTCCCTTGTACAACAAAGATGCCTTTTATGTCTCGCAACCACAGATAGCCAAACTTTTGCCAAGATCATAGAAAGCCAAGCCTTTGCCAAGATCATAAAAAGCAAAGTTTTGCCACGATCATAGAAAGCCAAACTTTTGCCAGGATCACAGAAAGCCAAACATTTGCCAATATCACAAAAAGCCAAACTTTGCAATATCATAGAAAGCCAAATTTTTTTCTAGGGTCATAGAAAGCCAAACTTTTGCTAGGATCACAGAAAGCCAAACTTTTGCTAAGATCACATAAAGCCAAGCTTTGTCAAGATCACAGAAAACGAAACCTTTGCCAAGATCACAGAGAGCCAACCTTTTCCAAGATCACAAAAAGCCAACTTTTGTCAAAATCACAGAAAGCCAAACTTTTGCCAAGATCACTCAACGAACCCTGTATTTCGGCAAAAAACCAAACCAAAGTTCCAGGGGTGTCTAGAGACTTTTTTAAGCAATCCAATTACTTTGTTTATATTTTGCTATGCAGGTTAATTGCTGTGAATCCTATGCTGTTATAAGTCTGTAATATCCCACCCAAGCTGAGATACGAAATTTCTGCCTTGTTTTGTTATTTTGGAAATTTGCAAGGTTTTCGGATTTTGTGCAATATTCTGATTTTTTTGTATTTATTTATTTAAGTACAGAATATGTAGAAAAAAGTTAAACTGCCAACTTGAACAAATAATATCTAGCAAACTACTTGGCGGGAATCAATGAAACTTGGAATTTAGATAATATTTATATAAAACTATAAACCCTTTAAAGGACTTTGGAAAGTAACAAAATACCCGGAAGCTGTACAAGACTGAAAATGGCGACTTTATAGCTGAACAACAACACAGGAATATATGTATTTCTTTCCCAACAACAAATAAAAGATGTCTTTTTACAATATCAATGCAAAGGAAAGCTTCCAATCCTTAGACGCCTCAATCACAATCATTAATTGGCAGCCAAACTCTGAATATTAAAAACCACCTTCAATGCCAGGCAAGATATGGTACGGCCAGGCTAGAGGAAATTATGGCCAGCAAGAAATGTCTGAAATCTGCCCTGAAACCATAAGAAATCCACTCTAAATGGAACAACTAGAACTGTAGAAGCAAAAAAACCAAGTCACCTTGAAACCCCAACTCAAATCATGGAATCACATACAATAAATGACTCCACTTGTACGACTATGCTGAGGAATGAATGCTACAACAATGTATGCAAAATATGCTTCGAAATCCCTTCCAAACCCCTTGAAAACCACAGTAAATCTACAGATATAAAGCTCCAATGCAACCCCTGAAGTAGAGTTGCTCATGAACACCCTGAGAATATCTTTCAACTCCGAGGATGTTGTCCCTGCTGGTGATTTTCGTCACACAACAAGCTGAATTCGAAACCCCTGCAACTCTGCAAGAACTCCTCAAAATTGCTCCAAGAGAATGAATAGCCAAAGATGTGAAAATGAATTCAACTTCATTCTTTTATTTCCCTCTCACAATTGGGTCGGCCAAGTTTGCTTTTTTTCCTTTAATATCATTTGCATTTAAATTTATTTTTAAAGAGCCCCATGAGGGGTCGTCCCAAACTCCTAGGGAGATAACATCTTAATTTTAATTTATAACTTACCTTATGACTCCCAAAAATCCCCCTTATAACCCCTTAATAATAAAATATAAGCCCAACATTAGAATATTTAAACATTACATTTAAATATTACATTAATAACTTTTGGGCATTAAAATAATAATCCTCCTAAGGCCGGACCCAAGAAAAAATACTAGAAACGGACACCCATTTCGCCGAACAATCCATCCGTAACGTCCGCTTCCCAAGATACTACCTCTGATCGACTTACTAAAAATAGTAAGTCCCCTTGAAACCTGCTGGAAACGGTCCTGAAAGCTGTCCACACTGAAAACTGAACGTCCAACAGTAACTCCACAACACCTGGAGGCTCCCAAACCCACGACATTGCCTACGGGAACCATTGTATAGGCAAGTCCATACTGTACCTAGTGGCTAGTTAGGAAAGGGGACATTACAGTCCTCCCTCCCCAAAATTGCTTGTCCTCAAGCAATACTTAACATAACATCAACATCATCAGAATCACCTAATCAGAACCACCTGTGATTCCAGGGTCCCAAACCAATCTCAAAACAATTATTACAGCTGCCACTTCTATATAAAAATCAAAACAAAAATCTGAGTGTGAGGCCAAGATGCAAATCAACAATGTGTGGACCCAAGGTTGCCTCAAACATTCATCCAAGACTGTTCCCAAACCTGCTTCAAGCTGACCAAAGATTGTCTTCATGCTATTCCAAAACTGTCCAAAGGCTGCAATTGTGCAAAAACTGAGTGGAAATAGGCTCAAACTCTCACAGACCAGATCTGAAGTGATGCATAGCAGTTCTGATTTGTCATGTACAGCAATGGTAAATAACTGTTTAATCTCTTCAAAGATGTGTAAACTCAGTTCTCCTTTATTTATAATGGCTGTACTATGCAAGAGTGTGATAAAATTAGCAAAGGTAATGAATGAATCAACACCAAAGAGAGTGAAAAGGAAATTATAATCAACAAACTCTGGCTCTCCATATGCATAAGTCAAGTACATCACCTCTTCCTTTCCCCAAGGGAAATCCAATACTCCCCAACCTTGAGAAACATTATCAACATCATAAATGTCAAGTTTTATGACCAAAATACTCCTACATACCTCACTCCATGCTTTTCTTAACTGCTGTTCCAAAATGGGACTGAAAGTGCATGTCAATGGCTGAAGCTCTACTTTTCCCACGTTTCCAACTCCAAAACAACTTGCCCCCCAATGTATCAAAACTGAAAATGCAACTTTATCTCCATTATGTGCCATCAAATCCAAGTGTAACAGCTGCTCCAACTTCCTCAAAAACTGACAATGCTCCCTCTTCATGTCTTGCAAGTGAGCATACCTGTAAACTACTAACTTATGCTCATACTCAGCTCTAAGAACAGCCTTTAACATTATGAAAGACACCTTATTATATCTCCCAAAATGGACTAACACAGGCCTCATACAATTCTCACCCAAAACTGAAAACACGTGTGGTGTAGCAATTCCTCTTGTCACCAAAAACTCAGCGAATGTAAGTAAATCAGACCTGATGTGATGTGCAGTCGTTGGTGCCTTACCGATCAGTCTACGTGAAACCCATACTGTCTCCAATTCTGTCTCACAAGGTGTTAAAGATGCAACTCTTTTTTTTGCCAAATGAGACCTCAATTTCTCCATCGTTCCTTCCTTCATAGCCTTCCCAAATGCCGCTTCTGAAATCAGCAGACAATCAGTCCTATTGGTACCAAAATTCTCCCTCACAACAGTCCCAAAATCAATCTTGAAAATCAGCGAAGTGTTTGTCCAAAACAACATTGTTTGGTCATCAAATTTCCTCCACAAAGCTGCCCAAAACTCCTTGTATACTGCCTCCTCAGTTGTCTTCACATGTGCAGCCCAAATTGCACCAAGTAATGTAACAAATTCCAACACAACCATCCAATAACTCCTATACAACAACGTCTCATCATAGGCATGTAGTGCGCCAAGTTGAGTGATACAAGGCTCCAATTGACCCAACGTCCCTGCTAAGACTGTTCTTGCAAATGCATCCTCTGAAATAAGCAAATATTGTATCTTTTGTGTATCATAAACAGTCTTCATATGTGGCACAAACCTTCTAACAACAATGTGACATCTTTCCTCATCATTTCCTATGGCTGTGAAATGTAAAACTCTGACAAAATCAGCGATGGTGATGAACAAATCTGAAGACTGATCTATATACATGGCTGCCACTAACACATAATTGAATTTTACACCTGGATTCCATGCATTTAAGGGCTGATGCCTTCCTTCTGACAAAGTGTGCTCATTGTGAATCCCATGAACAGCAATGTGTAAAAGTTGTTCAATGTCCTTAACGTCAACCGAACTCAGTTTACTACTTCTATCAAAGACTGTACTATGCAAAAAATGAATAGAACCATCAAACATTGAGGAGAAATGAGTGAGAAAGAGTTTAAATTTTGAGTCAACAATCTCTGTCTCCTCATTCATGTAATCAGTTTTATACACAAGCATCATATCATCACCAACTGTGAGTGCTTCCTTTGTTAATACAGTCCCATCAAGTGCTCCAACTATCCAAAAACATGCAGCCCATATGATTCTTAACAGCATGGAAGAATGTGGTGCAAGAGTCCCATACTTCTCATACATCATTAGTCTTATCAAACACATTGTTGCCACTAATTCATGAGTGCCAAAATATCTCAATCTGCTGCTATAAAAATCAGGATGAAGCTCATACCTTATGGGAGTAATATCATGGCTGATCCATGATCCCAATGGATGTAGAGATGACTCCAAGTGGCGGCCGTTCTCATCCAAACACCCCAAAACTGAAGATGTACTCTCAACTCTGTCCAAGACTGAATCTAAGCTAGGTTGGTTGGAAAAATAGTTGCCACCATTTATTATGAATAAACTTGGCATATTTGGGTGTGTATTGCTCTCTTCTAGGATCTCCAAATCTGAACGCTTTTCTTCAAAGGCTGAAACTGCGAAAGAGAAGCCTCCAATGGCCTCCATGCCTTCATCATACCTTGGTACCAAAACACCTGGATCCCAAGGAACTAGGAGCTGATCTGAAAAGGTATGTTCATTGTGATCCTCATGAGGGATTGATTTCTCCCACACATCACTCTCCAAATCCAAGGAGTTGGAACTAGTGTGAACACTTCTATCCAAGGATTTAGTTTGGGAATCTAGACCATATCCATTATCATCACAAACTGATTTGGGAACTTTAATACATTCATCTGCATCATGTTCTTTCACAACAATCTCATGTGGTGATTCAATCTCTTGGTTAACCATTTCTGATTTGAATTCTTCTTCGTCCAGGGTAGGTACAACTTCAGAATTTTCCACTGAATTCTTCTTTAGATCCACAAGCTCTTCTTTACTAGCTTCCTCATGTGAAATTTCTGCCATGGGCTGCTCTTCTCCCCTAATCTCCTCATTGTCCAAGAAAGGTTTCAGCTTCCTCTCACACTTTTTAACAACACTATTAACCAATTCATGTGCAGCAGTGGAAGCAACCAAGTCTTGCCTCCAAACGTCCAATAACATTGATAAGAGTGGTTGGTAAATATAATCACTTTCATCTATAATCAAAATCATAATGTCTCTCATAGCTGCAATAACATTATTAGCATGTTCTTTTCTAGCTGAAGCAATGAAATGATGAAACATTTCGTAAACCAACTCATCCATGTCCAAATCTAACAAGATGTTGCCCATTCTAGTTTTTGCAAATAATTCAAGTATGGAAACTCTCCTAGAGAAATGAGAACAAGTAACATCCTCCAAACTTTCAAAACTATCAACAAACAACTGAAATATTGTTCTCAATGTGTCATCATTATAAGGAGCTTTAGGAGCTGAAATTCTCAAAATTTCACTCAAGCAAGAAGTGACCATGAGTCTTACCTCCTTATCCGTGTGTTTCAACCATCTAGGCTTGCCCAAAGACTTCACCACCGGAGTCATAGCTGCTTGTAATATCTGAGAAGGTGATGAATCCATCATATACAAACAATCTTCTACCTCCCCTAGGACACAGTAGAGAACATCTTTTGGCTGAGATATGAATCCAAGTTTTCTTCCTGCATTAGTAAGCCTTTCGACCAACTCGTTTTCGCCCAATAGTGCCATGATCCACAATTAAAAATTTAATGTTCAAGAACCCTAGGTTTCATTTCAGCAAAATTCCACCACAAACCCTTCAAAAGTGCCCAGAAAATTTCTGAATGCTGATCTACTCAGGGATGCTGAATCCTCCTCATGAAACCCTAATTCAGATCTGATCACAGGCTGGCAGGAAACCAGCTCTGATACCACTGTAATATCCCACCCAAGCTGAGATACGAAATTTCTGCCTTGTTTTGTTATTTTGGAAATTTGCAAGGTTTTCGGATTTTGTGCAATATTCTGATTTTTTTGTATTTATTTATTTAAGTACAGAATATGTAGAAAAAAGTTAAACTGCCAACTTGAACAAATAATATCTAGCAAACTACTTGGCGGGAATCAATGAAACTTGGAATTTAGATAATATTTATATAAAACTATAAACCCTTTAAAGGACTTTGGAAAGTAACAAAATACCCGGAAGCTGTACAAGACTGAAAATGGCGACTTTATAGCTGAACAACAACACAGGAATATATGTATTTCTTTCCCAACAACAAATAAAAGATGTCTTTTTACAATATCAATGCAAAGGAAAGCTTCCAATCCTTAGACGCCTCAATCACAATCATTAATTGGCAGCCAAACTCTGAATATTAAAAACCACCTTCAATGCCAGGCAAGATATGGTACGACCAGGCTAGAGGAAATTATGGCCAGCAAGAAATGTCTGAAATCTGCCCTGAAACCATAAGAAATCCACTCTAAATGGAACAACTGGAACTGTAGAAGCAAAAAAACCAAGTCACCTTGAAACCCCAACTCAAATCATGGAATCACATACAATAAATGACTCCACTTGTACGGCTATGCTGAGGAATGAATGCTACAACAATGTATGCAAAATATGCTTCGAAATCCCTTCCAAACCCCTTGAAAACCACAGTAAATCTACTAGATATAAAGCTCCAATGCAACCCCTGAAGTAGAGTTGCTCATGAACACCCTGAGAATATCTTTCAACTCCGAGGATGTTGTCCCTGCTGGTGATTTTCGTCACACAACAAGCTGAATTCGAAACCCCTGCAACTCTGCAAGAACTCCTCAAAATTGCTCCAAGAGAATGAATAGCCAAAGATGTGAAAATGAATTCAACTTCATTCTTTTATTTCCCTCTCACAATTGGGTCGGCCAAGTTTGCTTTTTTTCCTTTAATATCATTTGCATTTAAATTTATTTTTAAAGAGCCCCATGAGGGGTCGTCCCAAACTCCTAGGGAGATAACATCTTAATTTTAATTTATAACTTACCTTATGACTCCCAAAAATCCCCCTTATACCCCTTAATAATAAAATATAAGCCCAACATTAGAATATTTAAACATTACATTTAAATATTACATTAATAACTTTTGGGCATTAAAATAATAATCCTCCTAAGGCCGGACCCAAGAAAAAATACTGGAAACGGACACCCATTTCGCCGAACAATCCATCCGTAACGTCCGCTTCCCAAGATATTGCCTCTGATCGACTTACTAAAAATAGTAAGTCCCCCTGAAACCTGCTGGAAACGGTCCTGAAAGCTGTCCACACTGAAAACTGAACGTCCAACAGTAACTCCACAACACCTGGAGGCTCCCAAACCCACGACATTGCCTACGGGAACCATTGTATAGGCAAGTCCATACTGTACCTAGTGGCTAGTTAGGAAAGGGGACATTACAAAGTCCGCATGATGCACCTGATGAACTTACTGCATCGTGCTCTGACTGTCTCCATATCTTATTCCATTCTAGTGCCACTACATTATCTGCCATTTTTTATTCTTGTAAACAAACTACAAGTGGCTTATGTAGTTTCACAAGATCTGATAGGTAGGTTTTTTTCAGAGGACTACCCAATCCCCTACAATTCCATGATAGCACTATCATTTTTTAGAGACCTTCTTTGGAAAATCCAAAGTAGTTTGAGTTTTGTTCTGGATATCCTTCTGAGTTTGTTCTTCTCTTAGAATTTGGTTGGACTTTCTACCCCTAATTGAGCGTGTTGCCGGGGTGCCTCTTGGTATGACTAACTCCTTCAGTGTTTCCTCAACTTCTTCTTCGTGTCTTCATCTGAGTGCATTGAATCTTTGCCATGAGTCCCCTGTTGCACTTCTTATGTGTCATCTAAATGTTCCTTAATGGGTTCTTCCACTGTTTCTTTACCTTGATCTACATTATTAATTGGTATTTTTGTCTCTTCCTCCATGTTTGATGAGAGGATGACAAATTTGTTGGAGCTTGCTGGGTCCAATTTCCCTTGCGTAGGCCTTATTTGACTTCTTGATTTCCAAGGCCTTCTATTCTTGACAGTTTGGAATTCAGGTTCTGTTTTTTTTTGAACTGATCGGGCTTTGATGGACAGTTTCAAGAGAAGTGTCCATGTTGGTGACAAGTAATGCATTTAAAAGGGATATGCTCGTAGTCCAATGGCTGGGTGTGAACCCAATCAAGAACTTTGATCCCAATGTTTTTTGGAAGCCCTTTCTTCAGGTTTACCCTTACACATATACGGGAACAAATTGCATTATTGGCCTTTGGAGGGGCCTAATCAATGTATGATCCTATGGTGTTTCCTATCATTTCCATCGTGGACCTAGTCCACAAGTGTAGGGGCAAAAAAGGAAGACGAACCCAGATTGCAACTTCTTTAAGTTCCTCTTCTTGTGGGTCAAATCCCGGTGTCCAAGGAGTCATATATAGAGGACTAGATCCCAAAAACCATGGACCTCCATGGAAAATTATGTTTCGGTCTTCAGGAGATGAGAAGGTAACAACAAAGTACCCTTGGCCAGCCATCATGAACTCATAACTAGAGATTTTTGAACCCTAGGTACTGCTTATCCATTTCTGTATTGTAGTTGGGCTAGGCCACATGCCTATAAATTTGCAGATCAGTGCCTGAGCTGAAAGAGCCAAGATTTGGTGCTGGATGTAGGCCGGAGGCACCTCCACAATGGGTACCTCATCGAGTTTGGCCACAAAGGATCCTTTTGTGGTTTTATTCAGAGATTGTGGCTTAGGCACTTGATGAGGGTGGGCATTGAGAACTTGAACCATATTGTCCATTTTATTTTGATCGAAAGGTGGTTGATGGGAGAAAAGCAAAAAAACTCCATTGCCAGATGACTTGAAAAGAGAAGCTATTGAAGCCATATCTAGAAATGAATTAAAAAGCAAGAGCGTATATCTAATCTAGGTCCATACCTGCCATTACTGTGCCCAACACTAGCTCTCCATGTCTCTCCAGATCAAACCCTAGCTGCTTCTGCCATGACTGTGACAAACCCTAGCTCTTTGTGTTTCCTCATTCATAACTTATATTTACTTGTAACACGTTAAAAAACTCTTGTTATTTCCAGCCATACTTGGACTTGGTGTGAAATTATCAGGACCAATTTATGAAGGAAACTGACACCCAGATGCAACAAGGCACTAACACTTAGCAAATTGGACAATCATAAAACATTGGGAATTTCATAAATAACATTTAAAAAAAATAAATTTATTCCATAGGAATTTAACTCCAGAAACAGTGAAATATATGAGCTTTCATGCTAAGATCTGTAGTGAATATCAAATGTAATTCAATTAGACAATTGAATAGGATGTATAAAATTTTTGTTGTGTATATAAAGTTCCATGAATAGAAAGAAATAAATTTATTAATGTTCAGGTGTGACCAAAGCAGGTTAATGGGACTCACGTATTACACTGAGCTACAATATCCTTGGGTGGGAAGAGTTGGAAGTAGAGTACAATTTCCAAAATCAGTTTTTAAACTCTAAATCAGACTACAAACATGTCATTTGCTTTTTAGAATTTTATAACTTGAAGTTTCTTCTTTTTTCAGAATGTTTGGTGAAATTTCTTTTTAATGCATTAACAGGTACATAGAGCAAGAATTAAGGGTGAAAAAGATTATGTTGCTGTAAAGGTAAGAAACCTGCAAATCACAAGATTGATATTTTTGATGCAAGACCTCAATCTTTACTCATCTGACTTCCACACTTTAAAACAGGTCCAACATCCTGGAGTGCAGGAATTGATGATGACAGATATCCGCAATTTGAAAACTTTTGCAGCATACTTACAAAAAACAGATGTCAAATTTGATCTGGTCTCTGTAGTTCAGGAAATAGAAAAACAGGTATCCTGAATGAATCTGTTTATAGTGAGATAGTTGTGTCTTTGAGTTTGTTTATTTGCTTGATAAGGCCTGTTTTTTCATCTTTCTAAAGACTATAAAAGTAAACACATTTCGCATATTGCTGATATATTTTAACTTGAACTCCTTAGAATTGCGAACAAGACATCTAGGATAGAAAAGTACTAAAAGTCTTGGACAATTGGATCATTGTCAAATTTCCCATGTAGGATGCATTTTCTTCCAGTTTCTGCTTTTGATAAATTATTGAATTTAGGTTGTTGCTCATCATTGTGAAGTCTGTGACAATTTGCCACATTACAAGTTCTGGCAGTATGGATTCTGTTAGGATTGTTTTTGTGCTTTCATGTGAAGCACTTTTTAATCATTTACTTTGTAATTTTCTAATGTTCGAAGCACTATTTTTGGCTTCCTTGAGGTTATTGTAACAAAGTATACCGTTCGAGTCTTAATAACCTGCTTTTGTCATCCATTGATACTAATATATATATTTTTTCTTTCTTCCTCTCTAATATCTTGTGTAGGCCATAATATAACTTCATCGATAGGCAATTCTTTAGTGATAGACATTTTTTGTTTTTTTGGATAGCAGGGTGATAAATGGAGTAAGGCAACCAAAAACCATCCGTTTGCCTCAATGATGGTACCATATGGGAATTTGTTTAGTATCCAAATCTCAGATGAGGCAGAGATGTTCCATGTCTAGGATTCCACATGTATGGTATCACAAATGAGGCAGACACATTCCATGTCTAGGATTTCACATGTATGGTGGCATGCAACACAGCTTCCCCTTCCACTGCTAGGCTTTGCCTCAGTGTCTGCCAAGGCCATAGACTGATGAAGCTTAAAGAGTAGCTTTGTCAAATCTATAAAAGCATGCTTGAGACATTGCCATAACTGAGTAGGGGATTGCACTTCCCCACCTTGATTTCCATGTCACACAACACAATTTTTCCTTCACTAGCTTGGCACCTAACATATTCCCTAGCCAAACGGACCATGTAAATTGCAAGTCTTGCAGAGGGCGCCACGTCTCTTGCGGTTCCTTTGGCATGGCTCAGGAGGTTGGCATTCATAAGCCTGTAATGTGCATGGTGTGGTCATCCTGATCTCTGGGGATCAAAACTCCTTGGCCTCGTTCACAGGCCCCCTGTGGTTTTGTCTCAAAATCACACTGACCCTAGTGCATGGGTGTCGGCTTTTGCTCTCAGGCGTGTTTCAGATCCTCTTCTCTTTGATTGCCCTTTGGTCATGATTTTGGCATCAATTGTATTATTTACTCCCATAATCTTGTAATTTACTCATTTTTTCCATTTTGTGCAGCGGATTGAACACCTCTTCTATTGTATACGTCGGATGACTTTTAACATTCTATATTTCCCCATAGAATCAAATTTATATAATAGTGCACAAAGTTGTTCCTACAAATGCTCATTTTTAAGATAGATTATTTACTCTTGCTGGGCACAAGTTGGGACCTGGAAGAAAAACAAAAAGTCCAATGGGCAATGATTTTTAATAAATCATAGGGATTTCAAGTCCCAAGAAATTATTTGACACAGACATTGCAACTATCCTATATACATCCCCAGGAAAAAAATAGGATTTTGTTTTCACAGCTGAAAATTCTCCATAAACCATTAAAAGAATAAACAAAGTTTTTGCTTGCTTTACTTGCTAAGAAATGAACAAATGAAGCTTATCTATTAGTGGGATGATATAAACAGATACTTTATGAGTTTGTTAAATTTTACAACTTCGTCGCCTTGTAGTGGATATGAGTGGGCAACTCTATGGGTGGTTTGACAAATTTAAGAAACACACTGGAGATTCTTGTACCCTCTCACTTCCATGATGCAACAGCTCCAAATCTCTACAGTGCTTAGTGCCCATTTTACCACTGCCATGTTTTTTTTTTTTAAATTAACTTGGAGTGCATAAGACTTGTTTCCAGCTGAAGGTGAATAGGTGATGGTGCTACAAATGATGACTAAGTGTTTAAAATGCCTGTATGTTGTTAAACTTTTGAGGGGACCATAACACAATTTTGTCATCAAGCGTACCATCATAGAAGTTGGTGTATCTATGGGTAGATGAAAATGGAGAATGATTGATTTATTTATTCATAGACAATGAGCCTAGAATGTAGACAACTTGAAATTTGTGGATGATACAAGTGAAAAATTTATCTGGCCAAGCAAAACACACATGCACTTTATCATTCATATTGTTTTCATGAGACATTTGCATATTTCTTTACTATTTCTTGTGCAATGCAGAGAATATTTTAAATTTCTTCTCAGTTGTATCCATTTGTTATCTTCCACATCTTGTATCAAACATGTACATAATTTTCCATCCTCTCTAGGTTACTGGCATGAGTATGACAATTCAAGACTAAGATCAATTTGGATAATTTCATTCGTTTATGCTAAATTGAGAAAGTCCATTGATAAAATCCATTTGCCACAATAGGATGTATTGCAAGGTGAAACGAGAACAAGATGGAGCTACATAGTCTATGGTTGGCCTCAAAATTATTGAAATGCCTGGTAACCCATGTCAAAGTCATATGCATATCATAAACTATTTGTTATGTGCAACACGTATGGATACCTCCAACTATTTACAAACTACCTATAAACAACATTGATTACAAGGTGAAGTAATGTACTTCCCATCCCCATATAATTAGATGTCATCATACCCCCCAAGCATGTTACTATGCATGATGATTTAACTAGTTACTGTTAGCAATTTTCATTGTAGTATTTCATTCTTGAAGCAGAACTAAATTCCAATTATTACATTTGTTCTTTGATAATGTGGGTTTGCTATTTTATCCAAATTTCATCATCAGGTTTGACACGGTCGATGTGCCATGGCATTATTATTATGAAACATTATTAGGTATGCCTCTATAGAAGATGAAGATGGGGTGATCATGATGAGAGCAAGGGAGGCGTAGAGGATGGAGCTGACCCCTTTTGGTCGGCCTTGACCATTGATGGAATCTATGAATGAATGAGTAAGGGATCAGGGTTAGAGATAGAAAGGGTGGTTGTATTTCTTCTTCTTCTTGTTAGCAAAGGTCGTCCATGAGAGCATGGGCTTTTTTAATTGCATACCATTTTGCAATTCTTCTTATTTCCTGCAGGCAGGGTATAGTTCTGTAGGGGAGAATCGAAATGCTGCTTGATTGTTGGTGTTACAGATCCAGGTTGAGAGGAAAGCATGTGGTTGAATGGATAAAGGAGAATTGCAATGTTGGTCAATTGGCCAATGCATGAGATGAATTTCTGTGTCTTTAGGAGCTATGAATGACAGACTTGTGTTGCTCTCAATGGAAATATGGGAATGCAAAGTGGAGCTTCTTCCAACTTGAGTAACAAGATTACTTTTCAACATGGAGCTGATGCACAAGGCCTTCATTTGTGCTTTTATTTAGGCCCTTCCTATTGGCGAACATGTGAGACCTTTAAGAGGTACCTTAGCTGGTTATAACTTCAACGTGACTATTTTACTTGTTTCTTGGAAGAAGAGCTACCTTGGTTATTCATCTTAAATTATATTTTATATTGTTCGTTTTATGTATGGCTTTATGCCTTTGCAATATGTTATATGTTCCTTGTTAAATAATTGTTTTTAATGAATCTGTAGGGATGTGTCATATCGCACCTTTTCTGTATCTATTTTTCACATTTATTTATCCATATGGTGGATAGGTATTGCTCACAATCATTCATTTATTCAATATAAAGGACTTCTACATTCATTCTCATGAATAACATGTAATATGCCCTGCACCCATATCAAGTTGTATCAAAGCAGATATCTATTTTTCTTTAGCCTGTGGCCATTTGTATTCCTAGCCTATTGCTATTCTGTTTCTTTGACCTATCTTAAAATTGACTTGTGGCCAACAAACACATATCTGACATATATTAGAGTTTTAATTGAAAAACATCAAACAAGTATCAGAAACGGTTTCTGATGTTGATTAGATAAAATGTACAGAAAGCAGATTGATGTTCTAATAGTTTTTTTAGAAGGGTGTATTGAAAACGATGAAAACTCTCTACAACATTCTTTGTGTAAAAAGAATTATGAGACTAAGATCTGCTGAAAGATGTGATAGGTGGGTATTAGACATAATACAAATCCATGTCTTGTGCTTATGCACACTAGATGGCTTTTAGGGCCTTATTTTTCAATACGAGCATTAAAAATTCAGTTCAAAAAGTTTCCATGGTCCAGTAAATCCAGTCCAATCCAGATTTGGTCTACATCTACCAGGACTCTGTTACTGTGGATATAACTTGTTCTGTCTTTTCTGTGATATAAGATGCATTCCTTTCCAGAAAGGACAACAATATTTTGATTTTAGTTTTTTCATTTTGTTCTGAAGCACTTGATGTTTCTTGTATGCTCATTCCTACTAGCTTGGGGAAAAAAAAAAAAACCTTCATATTTTGCTTGCATAACAGCAAAAGTTCCTACTCCTTACAGTTGCATGCTCTAAGTCTGCTCCTTTTTCAAGTTCTGAATGCAGAAATGAAAGGATTTGGGGTTATCTTTGAAGTTTTAAAAAATGAGTAAGCACAATTTAAAGAGGGAATTTATGACAGTCCCATGTAGTAGTTGGCTAGAGGGAGGGTACATGGTTTGCCTTAATTTTCTTTTCTTTTTAGGTACAACCTTGATTTGGGTACACCAAGGGTGAAACATTAGATTCATACACTGGGATGAATTTGGTGCTGGTTTGACGAGCAGGTGGTTTTTTTTTTTTTTGGTTAATTGGTTATAAACTCATATGGGATTGAAACAGACTCCACCTTTATCACATCATAACCATATAGTGGTATTATAACAGCTTGGCAATTATGCATGTATTACATGGCAAGATTCGAACCTGGGTCTTCTCCTTGAAAGTCCAAGAATTCAACCGATTGAGCTCATGTCATTTGATCAAATGTTAGGTTCACCCACCCATGGGATTGGAACCTAGGTTGATATTTTGGAATTCCTCTCTTCCAACCAATTTCACCAAATCCTATGGTAAAAATATTAAGGCTCATCAATGAAATTTGAACCTTGGTTAGGGGTGTGAAATGTTCATTCCCCACCAATTGCTCTAAACCTCATGTTAGGTTCACCCACCCATGGGATTGTAACCTTGGTTGATACTGTGGAATTCCTCTCTTCCAACCAATTTCACCAAATCCTATGGTAAAAATATTAAGGTTCATCCATGAAATTTGAACCTTGGTTAGGGGTGTGAAATGTTCATTCCCCACCAATTGCTCTAAAACCTCATGGGCAACAAGGAGGTTGGTTTTTCTATAACTATACTTTTATCTATAAAACATATTTGGATAAAATAAGGTTTTGTCAAAGCTTTCAAATTGCTTGGACATAAGGAACTATTGAGTTGAAAGAGTTTAATGTCTGTGAGATGGACTTTTTACTAATTAGGGGAAACTAAAAGTGGATTTGAGGTTCTACACTTCATTTGTCACTTAGAAAAGTTTAAGAAACTACCACTTTGATTGAGGTGCAATGACAAATCGTGTTCAAGATTAACAATAAAGTGAATATATATCAACCATTGTGATACATTTTAGGGATTAATAATATTCTTCATGGCAATATCCAATTCTGATCATTGTTTTTCTTCATAATCTAGGGATTTGTAAATGAAAGTGAACTGAAAATTTCCTTCTTTGCTTGAAAATGTCAATGGGATAGAATATTGTATCCATTTTTCTCATAAAGGAAAGCATTAATTTGTGAACACTAATAATAGACCACATTTGCTTACACAACTTTGATGTGAAGCAACAAGACATCTATCAGTACTTTTTAAATTTTTGTTTTGGCAAGTATTTTGAATCTATGTGTAACCAGATGTTCAATGGTATCACATAGTTTGTATTATCTATTAGTGAGAAGGTACATGACATTATGAGGAACCATGGTAGTGAGACTTGGCAAGGCCATTCATGACTCTGACTCAATTTCTCGTCAAAGACTCAACCAAAAACTCAAAACAGATAAATACTGTGAATAATGTGATTTTTACAAAATTAATTGTTTGTTAATGCAGCTGACATGGAATTAAATGCTGTTCTTTTGAAGCAACATTGAAAATCAGTGAGAGCAAATTTTATTTTTCTGCCTGCCTTTGATGTATTATGCTACTACCAAGCCTTTGTCGAGTTTCAATTCTTTAGCTGAGTCATATGTTTTTTGTCTAAAAGCTCTTTGAATTTTACCAAAGTTTTAATACCAAAAACTCATTTTGCATGACTCGGCTTGCTATTTGCTATGTTTTTCATAATGAGTGGGAAAGAGATATATAGTATATTGTTGGATGAAAATGCTTATACAAAGCAAATCTTTTGTTTGTTTCATTTGTATCCAAGTATGCTACTTTTTTAGTTTCTTTTATATCTTGGATAGAATATGGATTCCATTGAAGAAACATTTATAAACATGATTGCATTTCCACACTAACTTTGTGCAGTACTATTCCAGGTTGGTTATGAATTTGATTTTTTGAGAGAAGCGAAATCCATGGAGAAGATTGGTGAGTTCTTAAAAATGTATAACAACGGTAAACCACCAGTGATTGTACCACGGCCAATTCCAGGCATGGTCACTAGGTACTACCTGTAGCAGATAACAGTTATTGTGTTGTCATTGAGACTATGTTTCTCTGTTCACTAGGTACTACCTGTAGCAGATAACAGGTTTTGTGTTGTCATTGAGACTATGTTTCTCTGTTATGCACTATAAACTGTGTGCTTATTGGTTAGTAGTGCTGAGTGCTTGTAGTTTTTATTCCAAGGAAAATGATGTATTATGAATTGAAGACAAATAAGTTACATGACATCATGTTTGTGAAAGTTAGTGGTGTAGACAAAGTACATGGTCTTGGCATTCCCTCATACAAAGAATAGCAATAGAGCATTTGGGCCATCCTCTGAAGGAAAAAGGTTGAGGGGGGAGAACCAGAAAAAGAAAGAGAGAGAGAAAGAAAGGCAGAAATTTTATTAATGTCCATGGGGGACCAAATTAGGCCAATGGGACTCAAACACTACACTTGTTTACAGTAGCTTGGAGGGAGCCAGAAATATTGCTCCAAAGCATATGAGAGCAATATAAAGACTCTGACTCACAGTCATAGAGTTGCAAACGGATAGAAAGACAGCCAATACAAAGTAAAAATGCAAGTCTAAAATGGGTAGGACAGCAGTCCAAGGGAAGAAACTCAGATGCCAGTTTGAGGGAAAAAATGCTCAGAATCAGCCAGATTTGACAACATCGTAGACTATTTTGAAAATAAAACCATTAGTCTACCAAGTTCAAAGGGGAGTGCTTGAACTCGTTTACTAAAAGTTATTTGAGGTGTTTGTTGGAGATGCATCACTTTCAGCAACTATTTGTTTTCTAAAAAGCTTATGTGGATTCTATTGGGGGCTGCTCCCATTAGACCAATTAGAACTTTACATTTGCTTTTAGGTCAATTAGACCATATCCATCTTGCCTTTCTAACAAAGGTATTCTTCATCTTCCTCAAACTGCTATGTTTCCTCTGTCAATTTCTTGATACCATTTTCATTAGGAGATAAAATCTTCATTGGCCAGTTACCTTGAAAAATTTGACTTTGGCCAAGACGAAGATCAACACCACAATTGGCTAAAATATCCACTGTCTTATTTACTTCTATATAGATAGGCTGATATTTCCAAGATACTGCCTCTACAATAGCTTATGGACATAAAAAATAATGCTATTGTTGATCCAGTCCCCACCTCTGTTTTTCTTGGCAATGCTATTAATTTGTGAATCCCACTCAATTGAAATATATCTCCATCCTTTTTCAATGGCAATCTTGATCCCTATAAGAAGTGGCCTAGCCTTTGCATGGTTGTTAGTTGAAGTTCCATATGATTCTGAGTAAGTGAGAAGAATTTTGCCTACATTATTCCAGAAAACACAACCTTTGCCAACTTTTTTAGGATTTTCTTTGAAAGCACCATCAAAATTAATTTTAATGTCTCCAATTTCTAGACATTTCTAGATCCTTTGTTTTAACTCCATTGTCGGATATGACCTTGTACATATGTTCAAATCCTATAACCAAGAGGGAAGCACCTCTTTTTTCATATTTGAGACTTCCCATGATGAGCACCATGCTTGTAAACCTTCTACAAGTGAGGTAATAATAAGATTACAAACTTGGGCATGATTTTGAGATTTATTGTTAAAAATTCTAGTATTCCTTTTAAGCCATAGATTCCAACAAATAATGGAAGGACCAATACTCCATATAATGCATTATACTTTAGCTTTGAAACAATTAATCCAACATTATATCAACACTTTCAATGTTGATGGAGCTACCCAATATATTCTCATTTTGTTTGAAAAAGTAACTCGAAATGGTGTAAGCAAAGGGACAATTAATAAGTAAATTAATTGATGTTTCTAGATCCTTCTTACACAAGCTTCACCTAAAAGCTTCATGATATCCTCTTCTTTGCATACACCTATTAGAACTTTGTAGGAATTTTGCTTTGGATTGTTTACTAAAGGAGCATTGAGGCCCTAGGGAGGGCCTTAGGTGACCAAACATTTTTCCAAGGAAAATCTTTGAGAGTAGGAAATTATGATTGCTCCAAAGCCTTATATCTCAACCTAAACAAGTATCCACCGTTTTTTGATGGATTCCAAACCAACTCATCCTTTCACATGAAAATGGGCAAACATAACTCTTAAAGCATAATTTGAAGCTCATCTACTATGTGGTTGAGGTCATTTTCCTCAACCAAGTTGCTAATACAACTTCATGATTTGGAATTATTGCTCACATCAATATAAGTTTTGACCTTTGAGCCTCTACAAGCTAAACATGTCGGAGCTAGTGATTGCCATTTTGGATCATAAGTAAGGGGATGAGGCTTCACCCAAAGCATCATACCAAAAATTTGCAGAATCCCCTTCGTTGAATGACCACTTAATATGTTTCTTGATTAATTGCAAACTATCTAATATGAAGTTCCATATTGCTGAACCCTTAGGTAGGGTTCTTTTCCTTAATAAATTGCATTCATAGAACCTTAAATATTTTTGGAGTAGCATTATTGTCCAACTCTTTCCTTGATCTTTGAATAATCTCCAATCAAGTTTTGCTAATGCTAAACTCATAAGTCTGGAATTTCTCAAGCTTATCCCTCCAAGGAAACCTAAATTTTTCCTCACATCCTCTTCAAAGAAAATCTCTTTGAATTTTGTCAAATTTGGAAGCTATACTTGTTGGTAGTCTTGAAAGTGACTTCATATATATAAACATAGAGTACAATGTAATCTTTATGAGTTCAACTCTTCGTGCCACCTCTTTTCTACTGGTCTTGTCAGGCAGGCTATCTGGAAACTCTGTACAAGCAAAGCAACAGATTTGGATGGGTTACAGGCAGAATTTTTGAAGCATGGTATTGACCCTCTTGTTGGGCCCCTTGCTGATCTCTTTAATCTTGTTTGTCTGTTTTAGGAGTCCTGGACTCAGGATATCGTTCACCCCATTCATAAGGCAGGTGATCCCCATGAACCCAATAACTACAGGACTATCATGATTGGGCATATCTTTGCCAAGCTCTATGCCACAACATTGGATGTGCTTCTCTCTCGAAGGTTGGAGGAGGGGGGTTTTAGGGCTCTTGGCCAAGCTGGTTTTCGGCAAGATCATCAGACCAACTCTTCTTGCCACCTTCCTCACATCCTAGTCAGTATCGAGGGGGTGCTTCTCTCTCGAAGGTTGGAGGAGGGGGGTTTCAGGGCTCTTGGCCAAGCTGGTTTTCGGCAAGATCATCAAACCAACTCTTCTTGCCACCTTCCTCACATACTAGTCAGACCATATTCTATGTTCAGTTTGCCTACTCCCGACAAATTGAACATAGAAACGGATACCCTTTTTGCCGTAGATCAACATCCCACTGTCCGCTTCCATGAAACCCCATCTTCACCGACTTACTAAAAATAGTAAGTTTCTTCCAAAACTGTCCAGAATGGCCTGGAAAGGAAACTCGAAACATCTGCACATACTGGAACAACATACTCTTCTTGCTGATATCTTTAATGGCCCCATCCTAGTCAGTATCGAGGGAGAGTATGAACTTGCCTACTCCAGGGTTCCCGTAGGCAGGAATCAGTGGGTTGGGAGCCCAGTTGATGTCAGTATGATGATCCAGTATGTGCAGATGTTTTGAGTTTCCTTTCCAGGCCATTTTGGACAGTTTTGGAAGGGACTTACTATTTTTAGTAAGTCGGTGAAGATGGGGTTTCATGGAAGCGGACAGTGGGATGTTGATCTACGGCAAAAACGGTATTCGTTTCAACTTTCTATGTTCAGTTTGCCAGGATGACAGGTGGAAGGCCAAAATTTTAATATGAACAGTTTAATTATGTGATATTAGTTAATGTTATAATTTAATATTATATGCATAAAGCGGCCTTATAACCACTTGATGGAAAGATAATTTCATAAAGTAATGTTTAACGGGCCTAGAAAGGGTGGTCGATCTTTTGGAGGATGCAAATTTAAAGATTAGAATTAAAAGGTCAGAATTTAATGTTTATTTCCTCTATAGAAGCATCTAGAAACTCAATGTTGGCTTGGAGGAAAGAATAAATAGAGGTTTGGGGGTCATTCTTGAGGATCTTTTGGCATATGTTTTTGGGGAGAAATCTGGAGAGCACTTGCAAATAACACTTGTAGGGTTTTTGAAGCTTGTTGGTGACGAAAACCACCCTCAAGAACACCATTTTCGGAGTTGAGAGATACTCTCAGAATGGTTTTGGGCATTCTTGCTTCAGAGGATGCGTTGATATTGCATTGGTGATAGATTTCAGAGGTTTCGAAGGGATTGGGACTACAGTTGGTGGTATTTTATGAGAGTTATAGTTGTTGTGCCTGATTTTGTGAAGATCGAACTATTTCAGCACATTATTGCAGCGGTTTCAATACATATTGACACAAGGATTTGAGTGATAGTGGGACGTTATGCAGTTTCGGGGGTTTGAAGATTAGAATGGAGCCATTTTTGGTAGGATTTGAAGAGTTGACAAGCGTTTACTAAGGCCGTACCTCTCTCCCAGGACTGCCGTACATACTCCATGCTAGCGTGAGCTTTGGTATTTATTTCTCTTGCTTTTTGGTGCCACTCTTGCATTTTATAAGGGCGCCCAGGTCTGAGTGACCCCTCTATGAGATCCATTTGGTGGAGAAACCCTTACATTGGAAGTTGCAAACAAAAACGTGAGGCATTGTACCATCTGTACCACTTGTACCAGCAGCCCAGAGTTCTGATTTCAGAAATTTATTGTAGCCTGGTACTTTGTTCTTTCATTATTTCCTTAAAAGGGTTTGAATATGAATATAAATACTATGTAGTTTCCGAATTTCAAGTGATTTCGATTAGTATTGTGAAAGTTATGATTTGTTCAAGTTGGCCGTTTGTTTAGTTTTCTGTACTTGCAATTTTCTTTCCATATTTTGAAAAAACTACAAAAAATCAGAATATATCAAAAAACCAAAAACACTTGCAAGAACTACAAATTTCAAACAAGGCAGATCATTACAAATATTTATGAGTACTCTTCTTGCCACCTCTTTTCTACTGGTCTTGTCAGGCAGGCTATCTGGAAACTCTGTACAAGCAAAGCAGCAGATTTGGATGGGTTACAGGCGGAATTTTTGAAGCATGGTATTGACCCTCTTGTTGGGCCCCTTGCTGATCTCTTTAATCTTCTTTGTCTGTTCTGGGTTTCTTGAGTCCTGGACTCAACATATCATTCACCCCATGAACCCAATAACTACAGGACTATCATGATTGGGCATATCTTTGCCAAGCTCTATGCCACAACATTGGATGTGCTTCTCTCTCGAAGGTTGGAGGAAGGGGGTTTCAGGGCTCTTGGCCAAGCTGGTTTTCGGCAAGATCATCAAACCACAAATCACATTCAAGTCCTCAGAGCTATTATAGAGGAGGCGCGTTCCAGGTCCTCGAAGGTTTATTGTTGCTTTGTAGACTTCAAGAAAGCTTTCGACACAATGCCTTGACTTTTACTTCTTGAGAGGCTTCGATCAATTGGCATCTCTGGGCAGCTTTTGACAGCGGTTACACGGTTATATGAGACTGTGAAAGGTTGGTTTTGCTCCCCTCAAGGGCTTTCAACCAATATTCTTAGCACCATAGGAGTGAAACAAGGATGCCCCCTTTCGCCGACACTTTTTGGGATCTTTATCGACGAGCTTGAGACTTTTATCAGGGAGAACGCTCACCCAGAGGATGGTTGCCTTCTTCACCATGTGTTGATTTCTATTCTCCTCTTTGCTGATGATGTTGTTCTTTTGGCCTCATCCCCTGAGGGGCTTCAACGTCATCTGGACACATTTTCCGCTTTTTGTGTCTCGAGACAGTTGAGGATGAATCTTTCTCAGACCAAGGTTATGGTATTCAATACTACCAAAGAGGCTCTATCCCATCTCCACTTCCTTTTCCAGGGCCAGGAGGTCGAAATCACCACCTCTTATGTGTATTTGGGGGTTCTTTTCACTGGTCCCACTTTTGGTATGAAACCCGCCGCCCAAGTCCGGGTGTGTAAGGGGTATGCAACTCTGTATTTGCTAGAGAGGAATTGCTTTAAAGCACATTTTCAGGATATACCTGTGAAGATGAGGATCTTTGACGCTTTGGTCAAGCCAACTATTACTTATGGGTCAGTGGTTTGGGGCCCTAGTCTTGGCCCGACTGAGTGGTCACGGGTTGAACAAGTGCAGACACTCTTTCTTCGACGATTCATTCGTTGCAAGGGAACAATCCCTCGTTCTATTATTTTGGCAGAGTTTGGGGCTTCTCCTCTCCAGCTTGAGATTATCTTCCTGATTATCGGTTATCTTCATAGGATCCGTACTTTCGGAGATACCCCTGAGGGTTGCAGGCGGTACCCTTACCTTGCCCTTCGCTCCTTGATGGAACTCTCTCCGATTTCTCGGGGAGGCCACAGGAGCTGGTATTTTCAGGTTTCTACTCTCCTGGCTAGCATTCAGATACAGATAGACAGGCTGCCCCCTTATTCTTTGGGGGTTCTCCCCCCCTATCAGCTTACTAAGGAGAAGATGCTCCACGAGATTCCGAAGGATGTTAGTCTCCAGTACACTAGATGCACATGGATCTCTCCTGTTGCCCTTCTTTCCCCCAAGCTGTCTTTCTACCATGAGCACTTCTTACAGATACAGGAGGGCAGAATAGTTCCTCCACAATACCTTCAACAGCACACAATGCATAGTCTTCAGATCACTATTGGGCAACTCAGGGTGTTTTCTCACCAACTCCGGATTGAGTCAGATCACCATCTTCTGATGGAGGAGCGGATTTGCTTGTTTTTCTTCTTGGATGAAGTTGAGACCCTGCATCACTTCATTTTTTGTTGTCCCATTTATTATGAGATCCGGGGTAGGTTCCATTGCCTTTTCAGGGACAACTCTCGATGTGTTTCTACCTTCTTCAGATACCCGGACCAGCGTTGTCTCGCACTCTTTCTTAGAGAGATAACTCAGCTTCGACGACATAAAAATTCTCCAAATGGATCTCACCCTCCTCAACATCGGCTCATCACAACATACTTCACCAACTCCGACGGACCAGGTGACTTCGACCGGAAACGCCCCACTCCATCCAGTTTGAACAGAAGCAGGGTCACTAGACAGCGCACCAACAGTTTGTCAGGGTTTCGAACTAGCAATGGGCAGAGACATATCATGGAATTCTTCAGCTCCGGTACTTCGGCCTCGACTGTTAGGAGAGATTAGTTTTTGGGGGATTCTCGGAGCTTGCCCCTCCTTGGCTGCTCCCTCCCCCCTCCTTCTCTCTCTCCGTTCTTCTTGGCATGCACTTCTCTCGGTTGGACTGCAGCCCTCCCTCCCTTTGCTCTCCCTTTTCTTTTCTTTTCCCTTTCTCTTTGGCCCGTTTGTCGGGTTTGATCTTGTATTTTTCTTAGTTCTTTTCTTTGTTGGGCTTTTTAGCCTGCTAGCTGGTAGTCATTATTGTACTTCTTATAGTCCCTTGGGTCTTATTTTGGCCCACCGTGGACATTAATAACAAAAAAAAAAAAAAAAATCTAAAATGCCATTGTACATGTTGCAAACGGTCTTCCAAATGCTGAAAGGAATATGTATAAATTTTCATTTTTCGTATACATATGTTTGTATGTGCAATAAGTGATTGGAATAAAACTGCCAAAGCTAGTCTTGATATTTATGAGTGTTTGCATGGCATACTATAGAATGTGTTTTCAGGACAAGCCACACTGTTATTGTAGAGGAGATTCGAAGTTGCCACGACTGATAGAGTTAAAGCAGAAGGTGAAGGAGAGATATTGAAGTTTGATAGATATGTGCTTGAAGGACAAAAAGAAAAAGTCATAAGCACATAAAGGTTAAACAATGTTAAAAATTCAAATGCAAAAATGCGAGAAGAAAGCAAAAGGGCATAAGCCCATACAGGTTTAAAATTAAAAAAAATTCAAATTCATAAATTCTTAGAAGGATTGTTCTTTGGGAGAGAGGGAGGGAAGGAGGGAGGGCCGAGGGGTTTCAGTTGTAGACAGAGGATCAAGAACCACATGTTGACACTTTGAGATAATGACAAGAATTGTTGTCTAGCAATAGAGCTCTTTTTTATCTCTTTTATCTTGACTATTGGTTCTTCTTTTATCTTATTTGTAACATGTTAGGGTTTACCCATTTTGGGTCCAACCCTCAAGGCTGTAATTTAATGTCATACAGTTGTTTCATTGTAGTTTAATCCATTCTGGTTTCTGTTTGCAGTTTAGCTTATTTTTGTAGTACCTTCTAGTTACTACAGTGCATTGTAATAGCTCTTTTGACAAAGTTCCATTGGTCTGCTTTGGTCATTTGTTGACATTAATAGAATTATCTTATCTGTTCTAAGCTTTAACAATTATGATGAGACATTGATTTTTGAAGTTTCAAATTAAAGGTTCATGGTAATCTCCTTATGAGTTATCTTGATTGAGAATTTTACTCCTCTATGTTAAATCCTTAATTTGATATTCAACCAAATATTAGTGACCCATTTGCTACTTAAAATGAGCCATAACCAATTAATGGAACACCAACAACCTTGGTTGAGCCTCAACAAATTAAATCAACGTCCCACATGTAACCTTAGTCAACGTCCCACATGTAACCTTAGTCGAGCCTTTACTAAGCTATTGTCCCATGAAAAACCTCAACCAAGCGTTAAGTAAATCAGTGGCAAAAAATGAGCCTTAACTAGTTTAATAACCCACAACCAAGTGTTAAGTAAATCAGTGGCCAAAAATTAGCCTTAACTAGGTTAATATCCCATAAACAACCTCAATCGAGTCTTAACCAAGTGAAAAGGCCCATGGCAACTTCAGTTGAGCTTTTAGCCACTTAGTGATCCGCAAGCAACCTTGCCTGAGCCTTGGCCAAATAAATGTCCTAAGAGTAATCTCCACTAAGCCTTAATCAAATCAGTTGTCTATAAGCAATCTCAACTTAACTTCAACCAAATCAAATCTTTGTCATCTATCTAGATTAATATTGTTTCCAACAAAAAAAGTACTCTAGCACCGACTCTTATTTCTCAAAGCTAACTGTTGATCATTTATTGCATTTAATAATGGTAATAACGGTCAAGTACATGTATAACAATCAATAAGCAAGTCAGAGAGTAAGTCCAACAATGGTCAAACTGACTATGATGGCAAATGACCGACCCTAGTTGACATAGCAGCCTATGGTTAATGTGTTAGTTCCTTATTCAATACATCAATTCCTGGTCAGTAGAGCAATAAATATGGCCAACAAAATGTTGCAGCCTTGATTAGACCTACACATCCTCAACTATGCCTGAAACTCTTGAAATGCTGTCAACGGATAATTAGGAACAGGAACACTTTGACAATGTTGAATATCAACATCAAGGAGTTTGTTATGACAGTATAACTCTCCAATACAACCTCACCAAAGAGTCAGCTTGAAAGGTAAAACATTGAATAGTTAAAATCCCATCAAAAGGTTGTTCTAAGGCTAATTTGTTTCTGCTTAGGTGGAACAAATACCTGTTCCACACCATCATATCTTTTAGGATGACGCCTGTTTTGACAATAATTAAGCATTCTCTATCCCTTGAAAAGAATCATTCTACAAGTATTTTCATCCATTCTCTATCTTTGGAGAAATTCCTCTCTGTTTTGCTCTGCACAGGCACCCAATTCTACTAGTAGGGAAGGCAAATACCCCAAAGTCTTCAATGTTGGAGTGTTATTAATAAATCACTTTATTTCTATAATTTGAAGTTCTACACATGGCAGTTGTGGTGAGATTAGTTTTACTTTTGCAATTGCATGCATAATCAATGCCTTATTTTGTACATTTCTAAATTTTATTAAAAACATAGCATTTATGTATTCAGACATGTACTATTAAGGCTTAGACTGTTAATCATATTGAAAAACTTGGAACCATACATTGGTGTGACATCCAAAGCTGCTTGTTAATTCATATATGGAAATTTCAACCTCTTCTATGTATATAAAGTTGCACATTTCCTCTAGGATGTATTATTTGCACGTTAACACCATATATATTGTTGTTCCTGTTTTTATTGAGTATCAGGAGGGTTTTGGTGATGGAATTTATAGAAGGAACCCCCATTATGCGGTTGGGAGATGAGATGTGTAAAAGAGGAATTAGTCCTGATGGTAAAATGGCAATGGTAGTGAAGAGGTAAAGTCCTCTTTTGCATATTTCATGCTAAGGATAAAACATATGCATTTGCAATCAAGGAAACATGTAGATACAGGTTTTAATATCAGGAGTTTTTATTTTTATTTTAATTTTTAATTTTAATTTTAAGTTTTTTGGTTAAAGCATTGAAAATATATTGGCAGGTTGTGTTCCTATACAAGGAAACATTAGATTTTCTAGTGCACTGTTATATGTGGTGGCTCATCCAATTCCCAAGCAGCCAGTTTGACAGGGCTATGAATGTTTTTCATAGTCTTTACTCGTTCATTTCAAGCTTGTGTACATGTATATTTATGTTGGCAATGTCAACATTCCCATTGGGCCCTCAGAGTTGTGGTGGCATCTTCACTCTTGACGGATTTCTACATCGTACAATTAAAGCATTTAAGCATTCAGGTATAACCAAATGGTTACAATCACCTTCCCTTTAGTGTCTTTCCTTTCATCCTCTTCAACATTTAGACAGAGGTATCCTGGCTGAAACATTTTGTGATTCTCCATTTGCCAATGTTGGAGCGACACTTCTCCAAGTAAGTCTGACTTGTTGGAGGATGCAAGATCCTCAATCAACTACTGGTTTTTCAATTTTATGATGTATTTGTGGTGTCCCTTTTTAAATGTTTGGTGGTCTTTCTCCAAGTTGTGATCATAGTTACAATGTTTGGAAAGTTTGGTCCAAATAGAAGGCAAAAAAAGTTCAAAAATTTGGGATTTTGAAAAAAAAAGTTCAGTTTGGTTCGAAAAATTACAAATAAATAAAATAATAAATATATAATAAAAATTATAGAAATATACCACAAATTATTCAACATCGATATGTCTCCCCTTCATAAACATAAATATCCACCATCATTAGGTATGGAGTTGCCACAAAATGTGTAAATTTTTACATAAAATTAAAAAAAATTGAAAGCCTTTAACCTAAAATTATAAATAAAAATAGCCGAATTGAATTGGTCCAATTCAGTCGGTCCCAAAAGTCCAAATCGAACCAAATTTGGGCTCGATTTACACGAACTTGGTAACTATGGTTGTGATCAACCTTTGCCATCCTTAGCCATCCATGACCCAACAAGGTTTCCTAGGCTATCTTCTATAAGGTGATTACAACAAAGTCTAGGACAAATGTATATTGAAGAAGGGTGACTCGGCCTTGCCAACTCTTCATCTTTATTCCATACTAGCTCCCAACATACTCCTAAGAGTTAGAAATTGTGTGTCCAAAGGGTTGGTGTGGCCCGTTCTTGTTAGATGTTTGTCGAAAGCACATTCACTTGACTCCTATTCGATAATGATAGATGTCAATGTGTGTCCCAATATCTAAATGTGCAGCAATGTTGGTCGCTTCTTGCCATCAATCATTAACACTATCTAGTAAATGTACCCGTCCTTCATTGTAGCATTTTCCTTTGAAATTGATTCCTTGTGATCCTTTTGGTCATGAACCATCTCCCAATGATGTGAGAAATGCATAATAAATTTGAACACAACAATTCATCCATTGCATTGATGTGATAGAAGTATATATACATGTGAAATCAAGAAGAAAAAAGTTAGGAGTTATAACTACTTTCCAACTTCCCATAATCTGCGTAATCATAACATGAATACATCGGCATGACGTAATATTCACAACATTCCCGCCCTTATTACATCAATGCTCAATCAAAGTACATACAAGAAAATTTCTAAATTTTTCAAACTTTACACGTATAAGAGACTTTGTCAAAATGCGCACATGTTGCTCCTTTGTGGGACAAAACTGGACTTGTATGTTGTTTTCTTGAACATGTTCACGTATGAAATGGCATTGAACCTCAATTTGTTTTGTGCACTCATGAAAAACTGGATTGCAGTCAAGCTACAAAATTCCTTGATTGTTGCAACTAAGGATCGTTGGTTTCTTTTGTGGGATGCCCTTTCTTGACAAGATGCGATGCAACCATATCACCTCCTAGATAGCCCCCTCTTCCTGGGGTGCGATATTCAGCTTTGGTGGATGAAGGAGCAAAAACATGTTGCTTCTTACTTCTCCAAGAAATTAGACCTGGATCCCAAAAAGAATACATATCCAAAAGTGGATCTCCTATCATCAATAGATCCTGCATACTCCGCATCTGTGAAATTTTTCAAGAAGAATTGATCGTTCTTCTTGTAGTCCAGACCATACTAAGTTGCCCCACATATATACTTAAGTACTTGCTTTGTTGCTTTCCAATGACACACCTTGGGTTCGTGAAAGATAGCTCACAACATAGTTAATGTCAGGTTTGGTATATGTCAGATAAATGAGAGACCTAATCAATTGGTGATAAAGAGTCCATTCACCTATGGAGATGGATCATAGCATGACGGTTGCAACCTTGCTTCCATTAGAGTGTCCATGGTCTTGCAATTTGTCAGGCAGAACTTCTCGAACAATTTATTGGCATGCTTCATTTGTGACATGAATATATGGTTCTTAGTTTGCCACACCTCCAAGCCACACAATATTGCATTAGCCTGAGATTATTCATGTCAAACGAATGCTTCAATGCTTTCTTGGTCTCTTCAATCAGCTTCACTAAACTCCTAGTGATGACCAAGTCATTGACATACACATTGATGATCACGACCTCTCTTCCTTGTTGCTTGAAGTACAAGTTCGGATCATATGGACTATGATGAAATCCATATTGTAGAAGATGTTCATCAATCTTCACGTACTAGGATTTGGGTGTAGACAGCAGATCTAAGCAAGACAAACCCTAGAACTGGCTGGACTGATGTGATCCATCAATTTTGATTGTACATAGCAATTTTGGTAATGTTTATGTTTGCATTTGATTGTAAAATCAGCCAATGAGAAAGAAGGCTTATTGTAAACGCACAAGGCACAAGATGACAAAAGTAGTCGTCATTTTAATAGGCTGATTAATGTGTTAGACGCTTAGTTAAACGTCTATGGTTAGACGTCCAATTGTTAGACGTCCAACCATCCAATTGTTAGACGTCTATGGTTAGACGTCCAATTGTTGGAACCCCCTTTTCAAACATTGTACAGAGTCAGTCATTATCCAAGTGAATACAATGCCAATGCTAATGTGCGGCTGTTCTATTCTGTGTATGGTGCTGTTGTGAGTTCATATTGTTGCAGGTTGTATTGCATTAACTGTGAGTTGCAGGTTTGTCCCTATTGATCAATGTTGCAGGTTGATGGTTCAGCAAGGACCAGAACTGTTGGTGTTTAGTGCAGGTGCAAAGGGTAACCAGCGGAGGCTGTAAATGTCTGGCCCTTGACGTCTACCTCCCAAGCCTTGACATCCAGACCTGTGACGTCTAGACCTGCAGCCGTGACGTCTAGACCTGTGACGTCTAGACCTGCAGCCGTGACGTCTAGACCTGTGACGTCTAGACCTATAGCCGTGACGTCTAGAACTGTGACGTCTAGACCTGCCACCTTGATGTCTAGACCTGTGACGTCTGGTCTTAGACGTCTACCCTTGACAGTTGGATAGTTGATCTGTGTAACCTATAACCAGTCCATTGGAGTGCCTATTGCCTAAGCCTGAAGACTTACTGTTCCGATTGTCATCACCCTATCCCGGGAATGTACTCACCCCTGTCTACATTGGGTGCTTCTCCATTGCATAGAGAGATTTGATGTGCCTGCATACCTTGTTCTCATGACCAGGTATGACGAGTCCCTTTGGCTGTGTCATGTAGACTTTTTTATTGAGGTCACCATTGGAAAATGCACTCTCCATGTTTGTTTGATGCAAGCTCCATCCAAACTGCATAGCCATAGCGGAAACCATTGGAATGGTCTTGATCTTTGTTGTTAGTGCAAATTTTTCATCATAGTGAATTCCTTCTTTTTGTGCGTAGCCCTTTGCAACAAGTCTTGCTTTATATTTGTCAATGCTCCTGTTATCTTTTTATTTGGTTTTGAATACCCACTTGCAGCCAATGTGTTTCTTCCCAAGTGGAAGCAACAAGTTGCCTCGTCTTGTTCTTGATCAATGCTTGATACTCAATGTTCATAGCATCCTTCCACTCCAACGCAAGAGCTTCGCTAATCGTTGAAGGTTCACATGTTTGCACCACAGTGCTCATCAGAGCTAGGTTGACCTCATTTTGAACTTTGCTCCGAGTTCTTGTTACAAAATTAGATGTGTTTGGAACATCATCTAAGTTCGCATCATGAACTGTACTGAGATACCACTTGGGCCTGCAAGTCGTACTCGAAGTGGATGTTCTTGGTTCATTAGATCCATTAGCTCCATCAAGAACATCTCCATCATCTTCACCAAAATCAATGTCCTCTATCATTAGACAAAAAAAAAAAAAGTGCTTTGTCAACAACATGTGGCTTAGAAGAAGAGGTACACTTGTTCTTCTCATCAAACACATCTCTGTTGATATACAAATTCTTGGTGCCAGAATCCATGAGACAATATCCCTTCGATTCATTGTTCTATCCAATGACAATTTTACCTAACACTAGTAGCGAGGCTCACGACTTAGCAATCCGTCGCATAAAGCCTTCAAACATCTCATCGTTTTTCATCTTCAAGCAATGTAAGTGGTTCTGTAGGTGTAGAATTTGATTTCGGTTCTTGGACTCGAACATCGTACTAAGTTTATCCCATGCATCCTTTGCGGTCACAACATCACAAATGTACGACTAGATCTCATTAGACATGCCAAAAATTATAATCAATCTGGCTTTTTGATCAGATTTATCAAACTTTCTTTGTTCATATGGATCAGGGGCATGTCTCGTATGCTCTTGTCAAGAGATTGGATGTGGAAATTGTTAGGTAATGGGTACCTAGCTATGGATTACATGCTTATGAAAGTGCTAGGGGATGGCAAAATAATCAAGATTGAGAATGAGCCCCCTTGTAACTATCCATTACATAAGCTAGAGGGTGGTGAGGTAGTGAACTAGAACGAGTTGCCTGAATTCATGGATGAGGAATTTGATGAAAGGGAGCTAGTTTTTGAAAGATATGATCATTGACATGATCAAAGAAAGTGATGAAGGGAACAACGAAGGGTTGTTTGGAGAGATGGAAATGGGGGATAGACTACCACTCGACTAATCATCTCATTCTTTCAACCTATCTCTGCGATCGAGAGTAATAAGTGCTCATTGGAAGCTACAACTATCCAAAATATTAATGACAAATTTGTGCGCTCTTGTCCGCATACAAGAGTGGCTGCTAGGGCTTTAGTTATTTCTTCTTGCTTGCGACAAGACAAGACTGCAGTTCTTCGGCGTTTGATTTTGACCACCCCTCACATGCCAAGGAGTTGTAAACAAGTGCAACATACTAGTTTCTTGCCCTCTTCTATTGTTTCCATAGCCATGGATGCTAGAAAAGTCTTGAGGGGTCGAACTTAATGTCCTTCCAGGATTATCCAACCAGGCCTTCTAAGTACTAGCCATTTTCTTGAAAGCATCATTAGATCCTGTGTTGGCTCTGTTGGGATAGTTGGTGACAACAATGACTGTGCTTCTACTTTACATCCCACTATAGATAATTGTTGGTGCTTGGATCTATTGGAGCTTCTTTCTATCTCTGATGTACGTCGACTTCTAGATGTCTTAATCATTACTTTAAGCATGTTAGGGTTTATGCATTTTGGTTAATCCTCGAGGCTCTAATTTTATGCCATACAGTTGTTCCACTTTAGAGTAGTTTACACTAGATTCTTTACTCTAGTTTAGGTTATTTTCGTCGTACTTTATGGTTACTACAATGCATTGTAATTTGTAAAAGCTCTTTTTAATGAGTCCCATTGGCATACTTTGGCCATCGGTGGACATTAATAGAATTATCTTATCTAATCTATTATGGCTGACAAGATGCATTGCTTTCACTACATACGTTGTAGAATGGTAATGCTATCATTGTTCACATTCAAATAATCATCATTTATTGAACTTTTAACAGATCTTACTTTATCTCTATTGTCCTAAGGTTGATTCCTTTTATTGCCAATTTCATCCTTGCACCATGCAACGGGCGTTGGTCACATTTATACAAAAATAATATTTCAAAATCATATTAAACAGTAAGTGATTTGTGATGTTAAGTTGATTTGCAAGTTGTGATTTTTAACGCTAGCATTTGCATGATATACAGAACATGCATATCCTTGAAATTATTTGTGTAAAATCAAGTTCTAATTAAGTTAAAATTGTTTTTGAACAGAAATGGAGAAATCTATATACTTCATCCAATATTGGATGGTGCTTTGTAGAATATAGCTTATTAGATAACGTAATTGTTGTGTGTTTCTTATTTTAGACATGGCTCTTTGGAACTACCTCTGCCTACTATATTTTTTACAATAGGCAAGCATTTTAACATATTAGGCGGCATACTTATTAAGGTATCTGATTATCTTGCATAGCACTTTCATAAATTTTTGCTTGGCCTTGTTTCTGTCCATATCAATTGTAAAATATGTAATGCATGCAGGAGTATTTTGAAAGATATAACAACAGCATATGGACAAATGATTTTGAAGAGTGGGTTCTTCCATGCAGATCCCCATCCTGGGAATATTTTGATAAACAAAGACATCAAGGCAAGTAGTATTTTCATATATCACTCTGTGCATTAAAAGCGCATGATGTCTACTTTTTCTGAAACTGTGTTTTAAGAAGTGTCTATCAGGGTTGTAGGTCATACTAAATGGATCCGTAACACCATTCCTGGAAATGGTGTGTTCCTATGAAAAAAAATAATGTTGTGGAGTTCTTTTTGGTCCCATCTGTCTTTGAAATTTTGCAGTACCTTAATTGGCTGCCTATGGAAGCAAAAGCATATTGAAGTAGCAACATTCCATTTTTCCGAACAAGACCCTTGTTCTACCATGTAGCACAACAGTGGGTATTCTGATGGCTGGAGGAACAATTGGATTAACAGATCCTTAGGAGCCAAGCAAGACTGCATTCATTGCAGGTTTAAACTCTACACATCATCAGCTTCTGACGGCACAATCAATTGTACAAGTGTTTGTACGGCTTGCCTAGTGGCAAGTTCCACTCAAGTCAGTAATCCTCTCGTACAACAACAACTACGTCTCCTCAAACGACACTGTCTCTTGTACAACACATGGTGACATCATCCTATGGCAAGTCTAACTGTATGTGACTCTTGTACAGTTACGCTAACGTCCTCCGTCTTCTGCCTACAACCTGCAACCTCCGTCTTCTGCCTACAACCTGCAACTTACATACACAAAACACACACATACACTCAGAGCTGGAAATGGAAATGAGAAGTAATTGGCATTATCTCATGGCCTGTATGGCATTGTCATTACATACATGACTGCAACTACAGTACATGGATTACTTCCCCTCACAGGATAGTCTGGATCCCGTTTCTAACACTATGCTCTCAATGCACACATACAATACTCATATAGTCTACTCTCCACTATGTATGATCCGCTCTCCTATGCATACAATGATTATGAAATGAAGGGGGTGGGGGGTGGAGGTGGCCTCTATTTAAGCTTGGGGTCCTGGTCGTTCCAACATGAGTCTTGAGGACAACACACCACCCAAGTCTCCCCCTTTGGACTTCTCCCTCTCGTGTCTATAATAGTATATATGCAATTTATCAAACTTAACCCCAAATTGCATTACCTTGTCATTTCATGACATTTACATTCCATTTCATTTCACATTTGACTTTCATTTGTATTACATTTGACTTTGCATTTATTTACATTTACGAAACTTAAGTGCATTTTGCACTCAACTCCTATGTACAAAATTCTACTACTGCTTTCGTCCAGAACTGGGGTTTACATGTACCCTCCCCTTTTGCTTGGTCGACATCCTCGTCAACGACTGTCTCTGCTCCTACGGGCTAGGGTTTTGCTGATGCTGAGGAGTAAGGATAGGTACTCCACCCATCTCTTGGATTTGCAGCTTAAGAGCCTTCGTCTCTCCTTTGAGTCTTTTGGCATAGTTGAGGTACCGATCCCATTGGATCCCATAGTTATTCGCTCTCTGCTCAGTTTTTGCCAACTTAGCCAGTAGTTGCTCTTTCCTTATTGCAAATAGAACTTCTGCTTCTTTTCTTGCTCCCTCAACAACTTTCCTAACCATCTTTGCCTCATGCCTAGCTGCATCTTGTAGCTGCTTCTTCTCTGCAATAAGTTGATCTCATGTCTTAACTTATCATTTTTATTTTTCAACAATTGCTCCCTTAGTGAGCACTCGGATTTCAGTTGCCCGATCAGCGTTTCCTCCTCAAGCTCCTTCTTAAATGCTGCCAGTTCTGATTCTGCATTCTCCTTCATCAGCCGAAGTCTCTCCTCCACTTGGTTAGCCACTTCCTCCTTGGATTCATGAATCTTCTCCACACCCTTGGCTAACCACTCAATCAAATATGCCAAAAAATTAATTTGGGCATATGTCTTCACTAACTTAGGTGGAAGTTTCACATACTTCACACCTGCTTCCTCCTGTGGACAAGGTGTCTTATCTGCATCATCAATGTATATTCTCACTAGCTGCCTATAAATAGCCCGAGTTCCTTCTGGCAGGTTTTCTATGCCAATCATACTTTGCACACTGCAGTCTACAACTGCCATGGCTGCTTCTGATGAACGTTTGCAAGCTTCTTCATTCTTTCTTTATCTTGTGCCCACTGCACTAGCTTGCCTATCTCATTCTCCACCATCAACTACCATTTCCTCCACTGCCCACCATATCCAATTTGGAACTCCAATCTTGTTCTATCTATGGCTCCAACAATCTTCTTGAAAAACATATCAACCTAGTCATCTATACAATTCCCTAGAGCTGGTGGTGCCTTGAAATTTGGCACTTGTATCATGAAATGATCACTGCCATCCATCTCTATGTTTGTATCATCTCTTGTGGTGGTTTCTTCCCTATCTTCTCCACCATCACCTCTCAAGTTGATAGGCCTTTTGCTGCCTTGCCCTGCTGTACTAGTCAATCAGCATCAGCTACCTTTGTTTCTTGCTCTCTTGTAGGCTCCTTCGAATTTACTACAATTCCTTTTCCATTGTCTCTTTGTCCGATTGACACTGCCTTGTTTCTTGCCAATTCTTTTGCTGCGGATGTGATTTCGTAGTTTGCATCCTCGTTTGATGGCGGTGATCCACACAGATCCCTTTGCTGCACTGAGGATGCTTGAACATTGTGAATATCGGGTGACTTGATATTCTGCATTTGTTCCTCTTCTTGACATCCCATTGCATAGTGCTGCTGTTTCTCCTACATCCACATCTTCAGTTGGCACTTTTGGCTGCATTGTGCTCTGTTCCTCCTACATCCACATCTTCAGTTGGCACCTTTGGCTGCATTTTGCTCTGTTCCTCCCTACTCAGCCAGTGCAATGGTTTCTTTAGGTTGTTGTTCTTCTATTATAGCCCTCTCCTGAGTCATATCCTTGCCTATAGTGCCTTACGACATAGTTTGACTCATTGGCTATGTAGGCTCCTCAAATTTCATTGTCTTCGGGGCTTTTCCATCATGTTCGCTTCCACCTTCCATTGTCGTTTTTGTACTACCACCAACATCGGTTGTGGGCTGGTGTGATGGTTGTTGTTCCTTTTCCAGGTGCTGTCCTTGAGGTTGGGTCTCTGTCCACAACTGCTCTAACCTCCTACGCTTCTCTTTCTGCACCGACTTCATTCTTGGTTCTTTTTCAACTTCCTGGGAATCTTATCTTTCTTCCTCTTCAAGTTTCTGTGTTTTTTTTTTGGATTTCTTCTTCTTCACTGGAGTATCAAGCTTAGTGAGTGGCATCACATACATCCGCGTCAAAATTGATGGTGGCTTCTCCGATAAATCCCTTGGAGGATTTAGTCTTGGGAATCGAATCTGTGTTTGTGTCAAAATATTTATCAACAATGCGATAGCGTGAAATGCCATTGAAAGATTCTTTGTATACCACATTAAGAAAGTCTTAATATGGTATGCCAAATAAGTTGCCCAATCATAGGCCACTCCATCCGCTATTCCATGCACATACGATATCAATTAAGTTGGCATTTCCGAGGATCTTTGTTTGCTAGACAGTTTAGACATGATCACATTCATTGCACACTGCAGTTTTGGGGTCCTTAGTTGTTGCATCTTCACCCTGCGACTCCCATGCTTCAAGAGCTTTGCTACCTCGATTGGAGTGATGTTGTTGATCTCTTGGATTAATTCCCTCCACTGGTTTGAATCCATTGGCTCTTTTCTCGTGTCCATGATTTGGCAACCCAAATTTCCTCTTGAAGTTGCTAGCTGAAAATGCCACTATTATCTACAACAAATATCACTCGAAAAACCAGTCAAAATTCAGTACGTATAGTATGAAATTCACTCGTGCATCCATGGATTTTTGCCTCATCAGATGATCCTTTGGACTCTTTCCCACCAATTTTTGCAACATTCTCCTTTTGGTTGTACCCATGTGATCTCTCGTAAGGAAAATATTTTCTTTTCCTTTTCCTTACTCCTCTCCTCCTGAGGCGAAGCCTCAACTTCTCGCTCATCTGGAGTGCTGACTCTTGTTCTTTCTCTAAAAGGATCTGGATGTGAATTGCTACCTTGTTTAGTGTTTGAGCCATGGTCCCTTTCTCTCCCTTGGACTCACTCTACAAAATTCCTTCTCGCACTTCCTTGGACAATCTCTTTTCTCGAAAACGAGGTTCTTCCCACAACACTTGGTTAGGCAGAACTCTTCCCTGTTGCTACTTCGTTTGACGAATCCGCTCCATGATGATTGGTCTTCTCTGCATCTTCCCACTTCAACATTTTAACTCTGCTCGAGCGGCTCTTGTCGTCACACTTGATTGCTTATACCACCCCTTTGCTTGGATGTGTATGATAAAAATAATATCTGTACAACCTTTCCTGCACTTGTACAACCACGTGACTTGTACAACAACCTTCACGCTTGCTTGAATGGCACTGTTGTCGAAAATTCCCTTTCTTCAATGTCTTCCAATTTTGCGTGGTTGCCTTTCGGCAGCGGCTTGTACGATGCTGCATCCTTCGGCAACAATTTCTACCCTCTCTTTGTATACAGACTATCTCCTTCCTACCAACCACTCTAACCCTTACTTGTATGACCGCTTTTACTTCCAATTTTTGAACCTTGGTTTTGTTATCACTTCTAGATCACCTGCAGATTGCGATACCTTGGTTCCATTTGCACTCCACCGCTTCCGATGGCTATCCGTACCCTACATGGTTATGTACAACTTACTGCAAAAAATACTTTTATGAAGTTATTTCTCTTTGCATTTTTTTCCTTGGCTTCTCCTCAGGGCACGCTCGTCAACTCTACCGTCTTCGCTCTTTCCTTATCAAGTTTTGTACCTCATTGTTTCCTCCTTGTCATCACCTTCTCCCTCACGATGATTGTCCTCTTTTAGACACACTCCTTGCCACATTTGTTTCCATCGAGCAGGCCTCCATAATGTAGGACTGCTTGTTTCCTCCTAGTTGTTCAAGGTTTGTCCATTCTCCTTTTTGGTTCCTTAGTCGTTTGTTCTAACAACGTCTTCAGTTCCAACGTGAACCATGAGGCGGTCCTGATGGGCCAACTTGATGATTACGCTGTAGTTGGTTGTTTTGTACATGGACAACGAAGGGTCCTTGCAGGCCATCTAGCTAACCATGTGGCCTAGGGGGTAGCCGGAGGGAAAATACTTCACCTCAAACTACCAAGAGGTAGACCAACCAAACTTCTCCCTTGGCCAGGCAATCTTAGATGACTGCTAAGACCTAATGGTATTCTTGAGTTGCCTATTTCCTGTATGACAATTGGGGTACGTAATAATCCTTGCAAACTCGTATAACCTCTTCTTTTTGCATTAACCAATGTTGGCGGATAATCCAGTTGCCTTCTTATTGACCTAGTCATTCTACAGAGTCCTTTTTCCTGGTTGGGGAGCTATTTGAGGTCTTGCCGTGATCCTTCTAGATCGTCTTTTCAATGGTGAACTTGAGTTGCTACTTGAACTACTTGAGTTTGTGGAGAATAAGCTATTGTTATCTGTCTGCACATTCCTTCCATCCCCTTCCTGAGATGTAGGTGCCTAAAAAACATCTCTCCATAGTGTCTCAGTTGTTTCTTCTCTAGTTAGTCTACATTGCTCAATGTCACTTAGCACTTCTTACCTTCTTGGTTTTTTTTACTCGAGATTTTGTACCATTCTTCCATCTTCTTGAGTGATTTGCACCCTCATCTACATATTACATTGTTGAAGTTGTTCACATTCCTTTTGCAATTGTTGTGTTTCAAGACGTATACGTTGGTATTGCAAACCAACTCTTGCAAGCAAATTCAGGGATTTGTCATTGCCTTTGCTCCGAGGTTCGCGATTGGTTGGCTCTTCTTCATTCACCATAGCCAACAATTTTTGTTCTTGTTCTTCATTTGTCCTTGGGAATCTTACGTGCACCCTCAACCTTGTTCGTTTTGTTTGGTGTGGTTCCAATTATTCCTATTCAATAACTGGCTGCTCTCCATTTTCTATCCCAAAGAACCATCTCAGGTGCATTCCTTCACTTTCCTGTGTTGCACCCTGCTCTTGATAGGTCTAACTTGGTTCTTTTCTTTGCTAGACTATGCCTTCAAAATTTTTGAAGATTGTTGCGGTGCTTCAACGAGTCTTCCTACGGTCTCTTCCTTCAATGGTTTGAAATCCACCATATTAACTTGTGCTTTTACCTTATATGGCTTCAACGTCGAGCCATTGACCGTTTTAGGATATTATGTCCCATCCAACTTTTGCAACCTGACTGTACCATTATCTAGTACTTCGACCACTTGGAAGGGTCCAAGCCATAGGGTCTTCAACTTCCCTGGCTTGATCTCTCGCTTGCCATTGAATTTTAGCACTAAGTCGCCTAACTTCAACTCCATATTTCTCAGGTGCTTATTGTGCCAAAGCTTCCTTCACCGTTGGCCAATCTTCATTTCCTATTTAGCCATGATCCGCTTCTCGTCTAGTTGTACTAGCACCGCGAGCCTCTCATCCAGGCTCTCCTGGTCATCCAAACGGTTTTGTACCGCCACCCTCCAACTGGGTAGCAGGAAGTCTATTGGTGTTGACCATACATTAACTAGAACAACGTATGGTTCATGGTTGGCTTGAAAGTTGTCCAATATGCCCACAAGACAGCTTGCAATATTTCTTCCCAACAATGCATTCCACTCCATGTCTTATATATAATCGAGACCAAGACCTTATTGGTTGCCTCAACCTGCCCCAGTGCTTTGGGGTGATACGGACTTGACAAAGAATGAAAGACCCTGAACTCTATGGTCAAATTCTGAATACTTTCATTGACAAAGTGTCTTCTGTCACTCGTCAACTGCAAGGGGATTCCAAATCTTGTAATCACTTGTTCGTATAAGACTCTGGCTATGCTTCTTGTAGAATTATCTGGTAAGGCTCACGCTTCTACCCACTTTGTTAAATATTCAGTTGCTACTATAATATATCGACACTTCTTCCTTTGGCTTGTCTTCAGTGGTCCAACAAAATCTAGACCTCAATGGTCAAACAACTCCTGTGATTGTGATGGATGTAGGCTTGTAGCAGCATGAAATCTCTCTTCAGCGACTTCCCTGTTTGTTGGCATGCATCGCATGCTTTCACATACTCCTTGGCATCACGATAAAGAGTAGGCCACCATAATCTGCCAACAGTACTTTCCTTGCTATTGCGTCTGGCCCCATATGACCTCTTGCTAGTCCCTCATGAGCCTCTTTCAATGCTGCATTTACTTCTTCATCCAACACACATCTTCGCAAAATTCCATTAGGTCCGATTTTGTATAGCAAGTCTACAATCAACTGAAATGGTGCCAACCTGATAACGATGCGTCTTTGCTCGGCTGCCGTCATCTCCTTTGGAAGCTCTCCCTTCGATAAATACTCCCCAACATACTTGTACCATGTGGGTGTTGCATTTAGCATGAACAAATGAGCATATGGGAATTCATCCGGTACTCCTTTAGTAGGTTCTTTTAAGAGAATCCATGACAGCTGATCCGGTATTACATTTATTTTCTTGGGTCTCACTACTACCTAGAACATAAATTCTTGCAATGTGACGAACCACCTACTGAATCGTCCGTGTATTGTCAGCTTGTTGATAAGATACAACAATGTTTGATAATCAACATAGAAGGTGAAGGGACTGGCGAGCAGGTAATCTTTGAATTGCTACATTGCATACACCATCCCTAAGATTTCTCTCTTCGTAGTGCTGTAATTCTTCTCCGCTCTAGATAACAACCAACTCAAGAAATAAATGGGCTGGTCAAGCCCGAATTGTCCCTCCTAGGCCATGAAACTCTTTATCCCAATCCGAAAATACCATAATGGGTGTGCACACCAACTTTGCTTTTAGCTCCTCAAAAGCTTTCTAATGTTCTTCCGTGCACTTGGAGGGAACATTCTTGTGCGTTAGGGCATCTAATGGGTGTGACACTTGCAAAAAGTTCTTGATGAACCTTCGATAATACCCGATAGTTCCTAAAAAGGATTTCACTGAATTGACATCGTATGGCTCCTCCATGCCCATTACGACTTGTACGTTGTTGGGGTCTGTCTTCAATCCTTCCTTACAACTAATATGTCCTAGTAACTTTTCGTAAGGAACCAACAACTTGCATTCTTTTGGATTTAATGCTAGATGAGCTCTCTTGCATAGACTCGTACATTCCTCCAATGCCTTTAATTTCTCATCCTTCCTCCTGTACAATGACCAATCATCTAGGAAGACCTTAAACTTCCCTATGGAAAATTGCTCAAAAATGTATAAGATTATCCTTTGAAACGTGGCTAGTGCATTGTATAAACCAAAAAGCATTTGGTTATATGCATAGATTCCGTTCTTCACGAAAAATGTAGTCTTCAACTTGTCCTCCTCAGCGATACTGATTTGATTGTAACTCGAGAATCCATCCAAGAATGAATAGATCTCGTGTCTTGCAACTTGCTCTAGTGTTGAATCTGTGAAAGGAATAGGAAAGGGGTCCTTTATTGTTATTGCATTTAGACTCTAGAAATCCACACAGATACAGATTTGATTGGCCTCCAAGGTATCAATATTGGTGACATGCACTTACTAACCGTCACGTTGAAGATAGTACCCGCATCTAACATTTCGATTTTTGCGTTAACTAGGGCTGCATACTTTTGGTTCATTCGGTATGGTCTTCACACTGAATGTGCACCTTTAATCAGTGGGATTCGGTGTACACACAACTCTAGTGGGATCCCCTTCAGATCCTTGTACGCCCATGCAAATACATCCTTGTATTGCAGGAATATTCTGAAAGTTGTTGCTTTCAGCATTGGGTCCCATTCATCTCCGCAATGAATGAATCTTTCTTCCCTTGTTCGCCGAGGACTTGCACCATCTTTGGACCTTCATATTGTATGATGTCAGGTTCTTTTGTTGCCTTGAGTACATCGATTGGATGGGCTGGTTTTTCATCAATTACCGCATCTCCTACTGTGTACTTTGAAAAATTCTTGGGAAATGTCTACTCTTCTTCTTCCTTCTTCAGTGCAGATTTCTTCTTCTGACTGGATTTGCCGATCTCAAACACACTTCCTCCTTTATTATGGCCGTCTTCTTCCGCATGGATACACAGACAATGTGGGAGAAACATCTCATGGTCCGCCATTTATTAGAGTCCTCATCGCCCTCTGGACAACCTTGAAATTCCAACACGCCTTCATTATTAGGTTCACATGTGCTAATCTCATTTGATGATGAATTGCAATGTCTTGACTAACGGACCGATTCTTAAGATTTATTATATATTTGTGTTGTCCCTTTTTAAATGTTAGACACTCCTCCCAATTGTGGTTCACTTTTGCCATTCTCAACCATCCACATCCTAGCAATGCATCATAAGTTGGTTTCTGCATTGTGATCACCACGAGGTCTATGATAAAATCTTGATTGACAATTTTCACCTTCTAATTCATTAGTACGCCCTTCATCTCTATGTCATATTGATCTGCTCCATGTAGAGGAAAATTGGAGACCACACGAATGGCGCTCCAATATCCTTCCAGGTTTTCTTAGGCATAACGTTCATGCTATACCCTCCATTCACGATCACTTGCGTTAACTTATGATTCAACAATTCCATATGAATCAACGCCGATTTCTTTACTGCTTCAATCATGAATACGGTTGGGTCATTGAACTGACCTCTCTTGATTGTAGGTACCTCTTGACATCTATCTTGGCTCCATAGTTTTCTTCGTGCGTGCGATTTCTCCTACTTTTGTGCGTAGCTCAGGTATTGCACCAGGGAAACTGGACACCTTCACTTCCATTGTTGTGTTCAGTATTTGTGCCAACATCTCTGTTGATGATTGCTTTACCAAAACTCCTACAGTGATTGATTTCTTCAATTTCTTCTCTTGGAGGAGTCTATCTTGTTTGGTCTTTTGCATATCTTCTTTGATCAACTCATGTGTTGCTTGCCACTTCTTCTCCTTAGCAAGGTTTGGATATTGCTCCATTTTCTTTGCTTGAGCTCTCGTCACTGCAAGCACATATTTGTCCTTGTCCTATTGGTTCATTGAAGTTTCCTCAATGGCAATAAGTTTAACATTCTGCATTCCACTAGAACTTTCTTTCTTTGGGCAATTCACTTCCTTGTGATTGCCTGGTGCACACCATCTACACATGTTTGTGTTGTTTCCATTTGTTCCTCCTGCTTGTGGGTTCTGAAAATTTCTTGCAAAATGTCCCCACTCTTGGAATATTTTGCACTGAATGTCTCCACCTTGTTATCAATTACTTTGTAGGGGCTATCTTCCATTGCAACGATTATTTCTATAAAATCCACTCATCGCCCCTTGTCCATTCTTAGGAGTGCCTTGCTTATCTTCTTTTTCTTCCTTTTGCACCATCATTGTTTGGTGCCTTGCACTCCTTAGATTGAATGGACATTCTCCTACTACATGCCCTTTCACTTTGCAGATATTGCCATATGCATTTCTCGGACAATTTATGTTTGTGTGCCCTTCTAATTTACAATTTGAGCACGACATCTCTTTCTTTTCCTTTTTATTCTCGCCCTTCACTTTGTTGATCATTCTTTCAAAATCACTCGATTGGATTGCTATGTGCAAATCTTCCTTGTCACTATCAAAGCCATCACTTTTGAAGTGACTTAGTCCCACAGCCATCTATTTTGTTTCACTTTCTAAATTCCTTGCTCTTTCATATGCTTCTTCATACGTGGTAGGTGGTACTACCTTCATTAGGGAACCATCGTTTTTGCAATCCATTTGCTAGTTGCACCTCATTTTTTTCAATAAGTTCCTTGAGTTGTCTATTGTAGGACTTTAAATCGTCATCCTTCTTTTGCTTAGTGGAATATATTTCCCTTATGATCTCCATATCATCTCTTAACAATCTGAATTCCTTCTTGAATTTATCCTCTAAGGCTGCCCAAGTTGTGAAAGCGTTCGTTCTCTCCCTCTTCAGATGCCAATCAATTGCGATTCATTGCAATGTAGCTGGAAACAATCTTAACCGTGCATTTGGATCATCCACACCATTAGCTCTCCATATGGTAGTATAGGTTCCTATGTGACGTTCTGAGTCTTCCTTTTATCATCCAAAAAAGATATCACTTTTGCTTCCCTATCGTAGCCGCAATATTCGCCATTTGGGGTCGATATTCTTCACCTGATTCTTCTCCACTCAATGTTTATTTAGATAACACTTATTCTCTTGGTGCTTTTGCTCTTGGCACTTCTTCAACCCAAAGTGCTTCATCACATTGTGTGTTGTTTCCAACAAACAATCTTTTACCAGTTTATGGTGCACCTTCACTTCGCGACCTCCTTTACGAATATAAATGTGTTGGTTTTGGTCTATTTACCAAGCACTCACCTGCGGTTGCTTTGATGCCTGACTGCCGTCCTTTGCACCTTTTGGCAAAGTCCCCCTTGCCTGTGCTGGAGCATAGCGGAGAGGTTTCCCAATGATGAGGTAATGACAGAGTTTAAAGGCCAACACATCTTCAGTCAACACAGGTATAGGTAATCGTCATTATAGATGACAACGATGTTAAAACGACACAGTCTCGACGACAAGCTTGAAAAGGTAACCCAGTTAGCGTGATGGGTCTCTTCTAGACGATATCAGTTGGATGACATCCTCTAGACGACACTTGCTAGACGACATCCCCCAAACGACGTGCTCCAAATGACTTCAGCAGTCAACATGGCGGCATGATGGCATGACGACATGACTCCAGACGACACTCTTCTTCAGACAATGATTTGACTTGCAAGCTGTCATCCCTCCACGATCGTCGGCATTGTCTGACAATGTTTGCACTTTTTGACAACAACCTTGGCTATCTTGACTGAGTCCTTCAACCTGCAATCAATCACTTTGCAATACAAAACTAGTAATCTAATAATCAATCAAACATCAACAACAAACATCCACAACAAGAATGGAGAATGTGTCTTTGCATTGATTGATTTGCCAGAATGGTGTTCATATTACAACATTAGACTTGTGCTACGCACTTCAACCCATTAGAATTACATTTATTTGGTGCTTAACCATGACGGCTATGACATTTGCATTGCATTTACATTTCATTACATTTCATTGGTATTTTATTTCATTTCATTACATTACAATGCATTTCATTACATTTCATTTCATTCCCTACTAGACTAACTTAGTGCTATTACTTGGACATTTCTACAAACACTTTCATTTGTGCTTTTGTTTAGAACTGGTGCCTACATGTGCTGGCGTTACCTGCCAATCAACGTTGTCCCCTTGTGCACTCTTCACGTTGGCATCTTGACTTACGCAAATGAATCTTTCGTTTGCTTTCTGCAACTCACTTTGCCCTTAATCTTCCATTAAAAACAATGTATGCCGCCTTTTACCTTTGTCATTGGAAGTATCCTCCTCTTGAGAATTCCACACTCATTCCACCTTTGGTTGCTCGAGTTCTGTTCTCCTTGATTACAATTCTCAGTTGACCGTTATCTGACTTCGTCTCACTGGTTGGTCTTGACTTATCCCACGATTGCGTCTTCCTCGTCCTCGTGGTAAGGAATCTCTCATCCAACTCTCCAATCTTCACGTGTGCTAGGTTCAAAATTTCAATTGCAACGATGCCAAATGTAGGACAATGGTGGGTCTTTCGATGGTTGGAGGAACAATTGGATTAATAGATCCTTAGGAGCCAACTAAGATTGCAGTCATTGCAGGTTTAAATCCACACATTATCAACTTCTGATGGCACAATCAGTTGTAGAACAAGTGTTTGTACAACACTCTTGCCGGACGACAAGTTCCACTCAAGTCAGCAATCCTCTCGTACGACAACAACTATGTCTAATTGTACGACGAATTTTGTACAACTATGCTAACTTCTTGTAACTTCATTCTGCAACTTGCAACCATCATCTTCTGCGTACAACTTGCAACTTACATACACAAAACATATCCTACAAGTGTACAATAGCAATGAATACACACATACACTCATGGATGGAAATGGAAATGAGATGTAATTGGCATTATCTCATGGCTTGTACGATACTGTTATTACATACAAGACTTGAACTGCAGTACATGGAATACTTCCCCTCACAGGATAGCCTAGATCCAATTTCCTGCATTATGCTCTCAATGCACATATACAATACACATATGGTCTATGCTCTTCTACGTATGATCCGCTCTCCTATGCATACAATGATTATGAAATGAAGAGGGAGGGGGGGTGGTTTCTATTTAAGCTTGGGGTCTTGGCCATTCCAACAACGGTCTTGGGGACAGCTCACCACCCAACCGTCTTCCCCTTCGGATGTCTACATGACCCCTTAGTGTCTACTATAGGTTATATGCAATTTATCAAACTTAACCCCAAATTGCATTACCTTGTCATTTCATGACATTTACATTCTATTTCATTTTGCATTTGACTTTCATTTATATTACATTTAGAAAACTTAAGTGCATTTTGAACTCAACTCCTATGTACAATTCTACTTTGGCTTTCGTCCAGAATTAGGGTCTATATACTATGTCATATTTTGTCTATGGTATGTTTACTTAGTATCACAAATTGTATGCTGTGCACATTTCAGAGTCTGTTCCATTTATCCATTTCCTTTTAGATTTTTGATTGTATGGTGTGCATGCATCAACATCATTCCTGGAAATGGCATGTTGCTCTATAAGAAAATGATGTTGTGGAGTTCTGTGTGGTCTCGTCCATCTTTGAAATTTTGCAGTACCTTAAGTGGCTGCCTATGGAAGCAAAAGCATATTGGTAACAACATACCTTTTTGCTTTGCAAGATGATTGCTCTAGTATATCCTATTATGTCCTTGCTATGCTTACTTGGTATCACAAATTATGTTATGCACATTTTGCATTGCATCCTGGTATTGAGTTTCCATCAGTAGGTAATAAGTCTGCAGGAATCTTTGAGGAGATAATTTATGATTCAATTTTTGGGGAATAATATGCTTGTTGATTTTTCCAATGCTCCGTTACTAATGCAGGTTGCCTTATTAGATTATGGACAAGTGAAGGAGCTACCAGATGATCTTAGGCTTCGGTTTGCAAGACTTACGGTGGCACTTGTGTCTGGTGAACCCCTGAAGATTGCAAAAAGCTTTGAGTATTCCACTTATCTTTTGAGTGCTTCATATTTTATCTTAATGCCTTATCTTTCTGAATTTTAAAATCCGGAACATAGAGAAAGAAACGGTTTTGGAGGTCAAAACTGAAAATAGCTTTTTATGCACTATTCGAGTCATGTAAACAGTGGCTGTTAATGTTCTTCACTATATGATTCCCTAAAAAATATTTCTTTTGTCAATTTTATGTGAATCAAGAAATGGTAGATTTTATGTGGATATGATTTATCTAGGCATTTCTTTTAGTTAATTGGAATTATGAATTGTGCAGGGATCTTGGGATACAATCTTCCACAAAAGCATCAGACAATCCAATTGCCTTTGTGAAATTGGCCCAAACAATGTTTGATACTAAACTTCCACCTGGTGTCAAAATTGCCAATCCTTTTTTAGAGGATTCCTCACTAAAAGAAGTACCTGTGCAGGTAAGCTTTGCAGAATTACAGCCCTTGTCAAAGAAACTTTCTGTTGGTTCTGTAACAATATTTGCATTAAAGAATGGCACAGACACATATCTGTCAAAATTAGATTTTTGTTGTTCTTGTTCACTATTTCTGGTTGCATCATGTCATTGCCTGATGCTTGCACCTATTTGGCATGTCCGCAGACTGTTAAGCTCTGTCCTGCACTTAAACCCTTTTTAGACATGCATGTCCACATGGACAAATCGTTAAATGCGCACCTATAACATACATATATGCTTTTCTTGCACTTACATATAATGTAAATAGCTCTTGCAATCATATTAAAATATGCTTTCTTCTACAATGCTCACTTACATAGGATAAGAAAATATCATATGTTCAGCTATGGTATGAAATCATTTTTGATATCATAGTTGTGTTATTGATGCAATATTCTAGATTCTGCACAAGTAAATGCCTTTATCCATCTTCAACATCACATGGAATTGAGTGTCCTTATATTGTAACATTGAATTGAATTACCTTGGTCAACAAAATTGACAATTGTTTAAAAAAAAAACGGAGGTCTAGACGAGAATATAATTGAAATATGGTAATGTTAAAGTTTGAAAGCATGGAAAGGACTGCAACTTATGCTTGTTTTGAGCTTTGTCCTCAAGAAGTTACGTCTTTAAAATTGAGAAAAAGGAAATAGTGTGCCTGTCGAGCATGAGTGACAATTATATGATCAACTTCACAGCTATGAAATACATAAGGTTGTGTTTGTGGTAACAGGGAAGTATTCCAGTCATGCACGAGACAGATACAATGCAGTGAAATATAATAGAAAGTAAAAGACAATGATAATCCACTTTATGTACCAGAATAAAAAGCCTGAATCAAGTCATAGCAATTAAGTAGAATACAACAACAACATCAGAATGTACTATTACAGTCTGTAAATTTTCCAGCCCTAGATAACTGCTGTCCTATGTTATTTTAAAATAAATCAGATCTGAGAATAATTTATTCAAACATGCAACAGTCACACAGATGGCTGGAAAAATAAACAGCGTGAACAACAGAAGTTAAATATCCTCCCATTCTTTTCTGTGTTTTTAAAACGCTCTTGATCTTCTTCTTTTATCCTTGAAAAAGGTAACCCTAATCTTTCTAACCCTAAGATTAGATCTCATCTCATATTGAGATGTAAAGTTAAAAATAGAAAATCACTTTAGTGAATATCAAAATAGAATCACTTAAGTGAATTACAAAATAGAATCACTTAAGTGAACTTAAAAATAGAAAATCACTTAAGTGAACTTAATAATAGAAAATCACTTAAGTGATTCAAAATAAAATTAGAAATATATCGAACCACTTCTAGCACGTTCATATTGAAGCCTGTGCAAGAAGTTCCTGTCCGAGCTACATTTCTCAACACTCCCTCTTAGTGAGGAAGGAATTTTTCACCAATCCAAGTTTGTCTCTGAATGCTTCAAACTTCCCTTTCACTAAGGGCTTGGTCAGAATATCAGCTACCTGCTGATCTGGATCTGTGGAAATATACTGGAGCTTTACGGCTCCCTGGAATCTTGTCTTGTATGAATTGATATTTGATGTCTATGTGTTTGGACTTGTCATGAAATACTAGATTCTCAAAGAGTTTGATACAACTTTGATTATCACAGTATATCACCGTGGGATCCAACTCCTGATCAATCAATACTGTAAGCAACTTGCGAAGCCAAATGGCCTCACAACTAGCAATACTGGCTGCCATGTATTCGGCCTCTGTTGAGCTAAGTGCCACAGAAGTCTGCTTCCTGCTGAACCAAGATATCATGCCTGATCCCAAGCTAAAGCAGCACCCTGAGGTGCTCTTCCTATCTGCTACATTGCTTGCCCAATCTGAGCCTGTATACCCTTGCAATCTCACTTCACCATCTCCAAGATATCTTAGACCATACTCCACTGTGCCCCTTAAGTATATTAGCACATGTTTTGCTGCTACCCAATGCTCTTGCCTTGGCTCCACCATGAACTAACTCAAGGTGTTCATCGCAAAACATATATTTGGTTGAGTGTTGACCAAATACATCAAGGATCCTATCAGCTGCCTGTACAACGTACGATCCACCAATTCTGAATCTGAAGCTGTCACCTTCTTCAGATTAGTGATCATGGGTGTGGCCATAGGTTTGTAGTCCTCCATCCGAAACCTCTTCAGGATCTCAACTGCATACTTACCTTGCCCAAGGAATATCTTCCCTGGTCTTTGCCAAACCTCCAAACCCAAGAAGTAATGCATCATGCCAATGTCCTTCATCTCAAACTCAGCTGCCATGTTTGCTTTGCACCCTGCAATGAGCTTCTCTGCACCTGTAAGAAACAAGTCATCTACATATAGCACCAAAATGAGTAGATCAGTCCCAACAAATATGTAATATAGATTAGGATACGCATCACTTTTGGCGAAGCCCACACTCTGCAAGTATCCATCTATCCTGGAATACCATGCTCTCGGTGCCTGTTTGAGTCCATATAAGGATTTCTTCTGCCTACAAACATGGGACTCCTTCCCACTTACCTCAAAACCCTGAGGCCGCTCTATGTACACTTCTTCCTCAATGATCCCATTAAGGAAAGCTGTCTTCACATCCATTTGATGAATCCGCCATCCCATAGATGAAGCTAAAGACATAACTCGCTCTAATGGAAGTGTATCCGGCGACTGGAGCAAAAGTCTCCTCATAGGCCACTCCCTCTTTCTGGGAGAACCCTCTTGCCACAAACCTTGCCTTGAACTTCTCGATGCTGCCATCTGCAGCATGCTTAATTTTGTAGAGCCACTTGGAACTCACAACTAACTTCCCCTCCGGTCTTGGCACTGTCCCAAACATCATTCTTCATGATGGAGGTGTACTCCTCCACCATGGCATCCCGCCAAACCTGCTGGTCTGTTGCCTACTGAAAACTGGTAGACTCTGAATTTATGATGTTACTCATCAATGCCATGTAGCTTGAAAACTTCCTTGGAGGTCTGCTCTCCCTAATCATGTTGCTAGGAGCCTCAACATACTCCTTAGCATCCCTCAATGTCTGTGTAAGCCATTGAGGTCTCCTAATAGAACTGGAAGGGGCTAATGTCTCCACCTCCTCACCTGAAGGTTGTTGTTCTGAACTGGATACCACTGGTGTCTTTAGTGACCCTGGCTCAACCTTCGGAGCTTCTTGCTCCTCATTCTCTATCACTTGAATAGGCTCATGGGACTTCCTAGATGCAATGTCCTCCTCAAAATTTACATCCTTGCTCACTACTGTCTTCCTCTTCTCTGGAATAAAAACCCTGTAAGCTTTTGAAGTCTCACTGTATCCTACACTTAGTCCTCTTCTCTACCGGAACATGGATATAAACTGGACATCCAAATATGCGGAAATGACTCACCTCTAGGTTCACACCAATGAATGCCTCCTCTGGTGTATTGTCCTCCAAGATCCTGTGAGGACACCTGTTTTGGATGTAGACTGCTGTGTTGCATGCTTCTGCCCAAAGAAACATCGGCAAGCCCTGATCATGAATCATGGCCCTAGCATCCCCTATGATGGATCGATTCTTTCGCTCTGCAACCCCATTTTGCTGTGGATTGTATGGAATAGTCAGCTCCCTCTTGATTCTCCGCCTTGCGTGAAACCATCGAACTCCTTGGCGGTATATTCACCCCCATTTTCTGATCTCAAGACCTTGATCTTCTTCTCTGTCTGGTTCTGAACTAGAGCTTTGAACTCCTAAAACCTGCTAAAGACTTCATCCTTGGTCTTTAAAAAGTAGATCCATGTCCTGCGAGAGAAATCATCAATAAAGAAAACATGGTACATGCTACCTGAAATTGATGCTACTGACATCGGTCCACAAACATTCGAATGTACTAGATCTAGTATCTTCTTAGACCTATGCTCGTTGTTTGGGAAAACAACCTTGGCATGCTTGCCAAGCGTGCACCCTCTGCATACTCCTTGTTGCTCAATGCTGAACTCTGAAAGACATGTGACTATCTCCCTCAGAATAGGCAACGCATCTATGATGCAAGTGCCCCATCCTCTTGTGCCACAAATCACACAAGTTGTTACTGCTGTAACTAGGGCTCGAACAGGTTCACCTTGCAACCTGTATAGACCGCCTTCTCTAACCCCTATTACTTGTCTTGTTTCGGGCTAGATTCTTTTGATCTAATAAGGACATGCTTGGTTCTTGAACCGCATTGCATAACCCTTATCCTCCATAACTCGAAACCGAAAGCAAGTTCTTCCTGAGACCTGGAACAAACAAAACATCATCAAAGTCTAAAGATTTCCTTGATTGGAGTCGAAAAGGAATGGTACCAATTCCTACAAGTGGATATTTGGTATCATCACCAAGCTCAACCTCGAACCCCCGAGTCCTGCTCTTGTAGACCGGTAAAACATTGTCGGGCTAATGTCATGTGCCGAGATGCCCCACTATCCACATACCAAGCATTCCTTGGAAATTGTGTTGGTAGAAAGGCAAGAGACCAATGAGAAATCCTTCTTGAATTTGGCAGCAAACTCACTCATCTGAGTTTTTGCAGAGGCTGCTACCTGCATCTGCTGCTGCTTCTCTTTGCCCTTCTTGTTTGGGCACTGTGATGCATAATGACCGTGCTTATGACAAATGAAGCACTTGATCTTGCTCAAGTCGTTCTTCCCTGACTGTGAGGTTGACTCCTCATTATTTACCTTACCTTTGTTGGGTCCTTTACCTTTGCCCTTCTTGGTTTACCCAAAAAGAGCTAGGTTATCATCACCACCTTTCTTGCTGGCCTTTGACTCCATCCGAGTCTCCTCCTGGATGAAATCATCCCACAGTTTCTCAAATTTGGGAAGGTTCTCACGAGCACAAATACCTTTGACAAATGGTTCCCATGAAGCTGAGAAACCATTAAGTGCCACGTTCACCAACTCTGTGTCTTCAACTTTCTCCCTTACTGCTGCCAATTGATCACGAATCTGCGTGATCTTCATCAAGTAACTGGTAACGGTGTCAGATTTGGTCATCTCCATAGATCTGAGTTTGTTCCGCAATATCATCTTCCTGTTTATGTTCTCGCTCTGGTACAGGCTAACTAGGGCATCGAACATCTCCTTTGCCTTAGTCTTCTCGGATATGTGAGGAATCAGGTGATCCTTCACTGCATCCAAGATCATCCGCTTGGCCTTCACTTCCTTATTTTTGTGAGCTGCCAATTCCTATGGATCTGTAGGCAAAGTCACATCAGCCTTGACAATATCCCAAAGATCATTCTCTTCCAATAAGAACATTACCCTAACTTTCCAAGGCAAAAAATTTGAGGCACCTTCCAATCTATCCTCAAATCTGAGGCTAGCTGCTGCCATCTTTGAGATCTGCTGAAATATTAATGACTAAAAAAAACAGTCCTGCAAATAAGCTTAGTCCTTCAAGCTAAAAAAAAAAATATGAAACCCTAACTGCTGCTTTTTTTTTATTTGCTTGAAACCCTAACTGCTGAAATATTAATGACTCAAAAAAAAAAAAATAGTCCTGCAAATAAGCTTAGTCCTTCAAGCCAAAATAAAAAATAAAACCCTAACTGCTGTTTTTTTTTTTCTTCTTAATATCCAGCAGTGATCTACTGTTGTAAACCCTTGAGGATCTCAATCAAAGAACTTAGCTCTGAGACCATTTAAATTTTCCAGCCCTAGATAACTGTTGTCCTATGTTATTTTAAAATAAATCAGATCTGAGAATAATTTATTCAAACATGCAACAATCACACAAATGGCTGGAAAAATAAACAGCGTGAACAGCAGAAGTTAAATATATTTCTGAACCTGAAATATTACAAATAAAAGAGGCTACAGCTACAACAGAACACTCCTGCTCTCTTGCTGGTTTTCTAGCCAACAATCACTGTTCTTCTCCTCCTAAGCTTGTATTTTTCCTTCAACAATCTGTTCTCCTCCCATTCTTTTCTGTGTTTTTAAAACACTCTTGATCTTCTCCTTTTATCCTTGAAAAAGGTAACCCTAATCTTTCTAACCCTAAGATTAGATCTCATCTCATATTGAGATGTAAGGTTAAAAATAGAAAATCACTTAAGTGAATTACAAAATAGAATCACTTAAGTGAACTTAAAAATAGAAAATCACTTAAGTGAACTTAAAAATAGAAAATCACTTAAGTGAATTTCAAAATAAAATTAGAAATGTCTCGAACCACTTCTAGCACGTTCATACTGAAGCCTGTGCAAGAAGTTCCTGTCCGAGCTACATTTCTCAACATTCTAGTCATGCACAAGACAGATACAATGCAGTGAAATATAATAGAAAGTAAAAGACAATGATAATCCACTTTATGTACCAGAAGAAAAAGCTGGAATCAAGTCATAGCAATTAAGTAGAATACAACAACAACATCCATATGTACTATTACAGTCTGCAATTCATCTGAGGAACCTGATTGAACATATATAGTATGGCATCCCTATTATTTTACATCTGCATGTTCCAACCATTGTAGATGAGGCTAGATGAGTTGTTGATAGGTATTACATGAGAAGTTCAGCATATGGCAAGCACCATACTCACTCCACTACCTACATGCCTGAAGACACATGAAACACTATGTTGCAGGAAACTCCTGGGGTGCTTTTGTGTCCCTGTCTTGGAAACTTCTTGAAAACTCCAGGAAACTTGTTATCTTGATTTCCCATATTTCTTGGCATTTCTAAGATACTTTACCAATGTTCCTTGTCATTTTGAATCAAACAAAATGTACGAAGTTGAGGTTATTACAGGTTCATTGGTATTGCATAAGGCTTACATGGGACACACATAACCTACTTTAATAAAATCAAGTTACCACAAAAAATGCTCTAAGTCAAGAGAACCAATTCAATGATACATGAAAATAATTATAGTTTGGGATCAATGAAGCTGGAGAATCTAAAAAAAAGTGGCAAGCTCTTTGGCAACATAGACGAATTGAAGCACATATGGATTCACTGACTTTGTGAAGCAAAAGAAAAAGAAATGTAGAGGATCTAGTTTTTTGCATTCTAATCTGTGTCTTGTATCTTGCAAAAAAAGGAACAGTACACAAGAGGGCACACAAAAAACCGGGTTCTGGATGCTAGAAATCCTGACTTAGATATTTCCATGGCTGCACTTGATGTTGAGGATGATTCCCTGTTTTGGAAACTCCGGTAAACTTTTTATCTTGATTTCCCATGTTTCTTGGCATTTCTAAGAGACATCACTAATGTTTCTTTTCCAAATTTGTTTGTCATTTTGAGTGAAACAAAAAGTACAAAGTTGAGGTTATTAAAGGTTCATGGGATTTGTATAAGGCCTACATGGGATACACCTTTCTTCCGTATAGTGACTAACCATCCAAAAAAAGTTTGAATTTGCCTATTGCCATTTGGTCAAAAATGTATAAATTAATGCTTTGAAACGTGGCAGGGGCATTGCACAAACTAAAAGGCATTCAATTATATGCGTAAATCCTGTTTTCCACTACAAAAGTGGTCTTCAATCTATATTCCTTGGTTATACTGATTTGGTTGTATCCCAAGAATTCATCCGAAAATGAATAGATCTCGAGACCTGCTACTTCTAGAATTCAATAAGGGTATTGGAAAGAGATCCTTGATGTTCACAACATTCAAACTCTGAAAAGCCACACAGATGTGGATTTGTTTTTTCTCCTTCAAATTGATGACGATAGGTGACACCCATTCACTCACCATCACTTTGAAGATTATTCCCGCATCCAACATATTTTCTATCTCCGTGTTTACCAGGGTTGCATACTTTCGATTTATTCTATATGGCCTTTGTAGGCAGCCAAATTGATATGTCTGCATAATCAATGAATAAGTGCATTGGAAGTCAAGTATGCACTCATTAAGGTTTTTGATATATTTGATGTTAGAAAGTTGTGATGTAATACTGTATGTGAGAAGGTGTAATGTTAAGTAAAGTATTATTTATGTATGGATAAGTCATAAAGTGAGTTATGAAATAAAATGTAATTTAAGTCAAATGCATGTCAAATGTAATTTAAAAAAAGATGAGGTGTCAGGTAGTTAGTAAGTTGGAGGATCCATCTACCTCCTTAGTTGTATAAATAAGACCCCTTCCTTATTCATTCGTGTTGTTTGCATGGAAGGAGAGGTTGGCATGGTATTGAGGGTGTTGTACGTTGATATTGCACATGGTACTAGAAGTTGGGTGTAACTAGACATGTATTCGTGAGATACTTGTGCTGGGTTGTCTGAACTGCTTTGCCGACCATCTGAACTCCTGTACAGGGCAGTTTGAACTACTGTGCTAGGCAGTCTGATATATGTTGCATGCGCAGTGTATGCATTGTAATTGTAAGTCATTCAGTTGTATAGTTTGTTGGAGTTGTGTTGCAGTATGTTGTAATCCATTTCTACATTCTAGTGTTGTTGCCTATTCGAAGTTTTATGTTACAAACTGCTTCAATGTTCTTGCATTGTACATGGTGAATATTTAAATACATACATTTGCCAAATATGGCTCAATCACCATCCACGTGAGGATGGTAACTACTTGGACTTCATGGTCCATGTGAGAGGTAGTTTCTAACTACCTACATTCTCATTTTCCTTGTGAGGGGTAGTTGATAGCTCCCTCTAACCAACTTGTCACCTAGTGAGGGGTAGTTGATGGCTCCCCTAACTTTCTTGTCATCTAGTGAGGGTAGTTGGTTACTACCCTAAACATAATGTTTCCTAACTATGATGGAATAATTCCTAACATTCCCCCCTTATTACATCATAGTTGAGAATTCCTTGGAGAGGAATTTTTGAATGCTTTCAAATTTGATTTGTCCATGTGGCTTGATGAAGATGTCTGATTCTTGTCATTCTTGTTTTGTTTTCTGGTTCTGATTCTTGCTCTGTTTTCCTCTTCTGACTTCTGTGTTTTTGGAACAAAGGAAATTCCCCCCCCCCTTTAATCAACATGATCTGAATATGGTTATGGATCAAGAATACTTAAGCAATAGTGGGATTGGCCTCACTTTGCTTATCCAAGGATAGGTATGATTTCTTCTATCCTTTTTTATTTTTATCTTCTTGTGAAATGGTGACAAATGCTTTCACCTTAAGTGAGTCATATTCCTTCACTTGTCTTCATATCTGTGAACTTTCAACTGCTGGCTTTCTTTGCTTCTTCAACTGCAAGTGTCCTTCATTTTTCTCATGTCCTTGCATAATCTTGAGTTGCAGTCGCATGGTGCTTATTGAATACAATCTGCTAAATATTATTATTTTGTTTTGGTAGCTTGATGCTTACCAATATAGTGAAGTGAGCATTGGGAAGAATTGGTCTTCCTTCCCCCCTCAATGTGAACTTTGCACTTACACAAATTTAAGGAGTGTCGGGTACTACCGATAATGCATTCCTAGTACAAAAAAATAGATTATATATCATGTGATTTTGTGAATAGGGACCACTGTTATTCTTGAATCAATTTGCCTTTCAATCGTTGTCTCTCAAAATTACCTGAATAACATTCCACTATAGGTCCTATCACTGCTGGTCTTCCAAGCATTGCTTGGATCATTTTAAGTTTTATTTTAATTTTCTCAAGACATTTGGTCTCAAATTGTGAAGTTTTTCTTTTACTAAACTTGATCTCCTTCTATAGCTACCATTGAACATTTTCTTTATTTTGCCCCATTGGGAGGCATCCATCCATCCACAATCAATATATAGTTTGCTGGTCACTTTATCCTTATGCCAACAATTTTCCTAAGAGTGTTTAGTACTTCCACAAATTTTACATGGATGTAGGTTCCAACACCTAGTTGTTGCATGTCCAGATCTTCCACAATGACTACAACAATTCATCCTAGGAGATTCATCATATGTTTCTCTTTTCACAAATTTATTGTCACTGGTTCTTGCTTGACCAATGTATCCAAGACCTTCATTCTTTGGTCTTATATGTGGGATTATGGGTGTTTTGACACCTTGCCCATTCCTTTCCAATCCTTATCCATTGTATCCCATTTCTTTTAGTAGGTTGGAACCAATACCTTTGGTATGCTTTTCAAAGCACCCAAATTCTTCATCATTGCTTTGATCTTTATCATTATTGTTCAAGCATCGAACTTTTTCATTTTTCTGTCATCATTTTTCAAATATGATATCTCATCATGGCAATGACCTTCCACACAAGTCAAAGTGTTGCTGTCACTATCTATGATGCAATCACTCTCACAATCAAGTATGACAACAAGGCCTTTATCGCGAACAACATAACCACTTTTTGTGTTTCCTTTATCTTCACCAACATTCTTCAAATTACTTGCGTCACAAGTTGTATCTTGTCTTTGAACAAGGTCACAACAATTGTCTATGGATCTCAAATCACATACATCACAACTGATATCTATCCTCTGAAGAAGATCACTTGTATCACAACCAATATTTGTCATCTTGGGCTTGAAATCGCTTGTGTCATAACAAGCATTTTCCATCATGGGCTTGTCCTTTAGCCTTTCAATTATCTCCTTGTCTTTTGTACTTCTCCTTGAGGACATTATCATTCCTATATCAATAGGCAATTTAAAAACATCTTTATAGCAGTCATTCAGAATAGAGAGTAAATAGCTCTGAAATGTTGTGAAGTTTCCATTTTCAGCTTCATTGACAATAGCTTGAAAATACCTTATTGATTCTAATGGTATTAGCTTCTCTTCATTAGCTTCTTGGGAATCAGTATCTTGTGTCACATACTTATGATTTTCAGCTTGCCGTTCTTTAGTAATTTCTGGTGACGCATATTCTTGAATATTAGTGATATGAGGAAGAATTGGTATGAACATGCATGAACAGAAAAGAAACCTTGAGAGAGACTTTTCTCTATGAAAATTTACGCTCACAATATTATTTATATCCATGTTTATAGAGGAATACATAAATGCTTTTTACAAAGACGCTTTGTTTTAGAAGAAAAACACTTCAAGAAGTTTCCTACAATAACTATTTTAATATTACAATAACTAATTTAATATTATACTAAAATAACTAATTAAATATTATCCGCATGAAGATAGATATTAAATAATTATTTAGTAGTATCTCGCATGAAGATAGATACTAAGTCTTATCAATTCCTCCTTGTTTAGTGTTAATGGCCCCACTTTTGTCGGAATAAGGGGGAAAGGTTGCTGGAAATATGACACAGAGACCCCCTGTGCTTGGGTTGGCAGCATAGTTGAGAAACTCGGAAGCGTATCGAATTTGGCAAATGATTGACTCAGAAAAAATCAGAGGAAAAAATCAGCAAAAATAAAAACCGAAGAAAACACAAATTTTCTATGCATATCACAATGAATTGACATTATGCAAATCAAATATTAATGATGTAAGATTGTAAGCTTAAACTACACATGAAAGTTGCAAGTGATACATCATACAAGGCTCAAGTTTAAAGTACACGTGAAAGTGACAAAACACATCTTGTATTGCTTATAATATGAAAAGGCACAAATTACAAAATGTGTCAAAATGCCTCAATAGGCCCACTATCTATTGTCTTTCAATTCCTTTGCCCTTTGCCCTAGCAGAAGACCTAGTCTCTCTTTGTTGACGTGCCCTTGCCGCTTCTTGTGCATGTGCTTCTTCTTGGTCCTTGGCTGCTATCTCCTTCGCTAGGTCTTCAAAGTTTTTGTAATTCATCTAGGGAGAAGAGAGGCTCTTCCTGCTGTTCCTACACTGTATCTGTGATCCATTTAGATGATGGATCAATGTCACTTAGGTCAATGGGCTGAGTACTTGTTTTTTCAAAACTTCTTTGGTGGAGGCAAAGGTTGTAATGCACAAACACAAGATCATTCAACTTTTCTTGTGTAAGTTTGTTGTGCTTCTTGGAGTGTATGTGCTCAAACATACTCCAATTGTGCTCACAACTTGAAGCATCACATGATTCAGATAAGATTCTAACGACTATGCGCTGCAAATTGGACTTAAAATCACCAAAATTGCCCCACCATAAATCTAGAAACAACAACAAAAAAAGAAATTTAATATTTCCCTTGTAAAATAGTAAATTGAGATTATTTTTTAATACGAAATCAAAAGACAATAAATAATATTTCGATGAGGGTTACCTGGCCTCAATGTTGACCTAGTACTCTTGCATTGCTTGGATGGGATTTGGCAGCCATGACATTCCTTATAATCTTGTATCTCTTCACGCGTTTTATCGTGCAATTGTTTACTAGCTGAGAATATACAGTCAATGCAATCTTGAACACCAATCTTCATCTCATAATTAGCATGAAATATAGGATAACAAAAAATTTGGGGGTTCAAGTAGTAACCCGTTTGATGAAGAGGGCTATGGATTTGAGATGTCTATTGGTTATCAATGATTGTCCAAATGGGATTGTATTTGGTGTGGGCATATCCATAAAATGCAACAATTGTATCTTTTGCCTTATCCATAGCCTCATACAAATCCCATTGGAAATTGTTCTCCATCAACAAGACAAAAAAAAAAGGAAAAATAATTTAAATGAAAATATCTTACAATAAAAAAAAATTAATAAACTTAGTCTTGTACCTTGATGGCCTCATCCATAGCTATCCAAAAGGGCTTCTCAAACAAACAAGTATATACATTCTGCCTCTCTGGTGAGATTTGGTATATTGCAACTTGTTCGGAATTCTAATCATCACTCACAAAAATTTGCTTCAGTGACCCTCTTATATCATAAATGCTCTGCAATATCACAAAGTTTGTTGCAAAACATGTAATTCCAAGCCGCACTAGCTCCCTCCCATTAGTAAATCGCCTCATGAGGCTAAGGACCCATGTATGGTTGTAAATGAATTTTGTGAGAGCCTTAACCTTCTTTACAACCTGTAAAGCAAAATCGATCAACACCGATAAAAACAGTAATTCAAAGAAGATAACAATGTATGCATAAAATGAAAGATATTATTTATTATAAACTCGGGATGCCTGGATATCCACTTTATACATAGATATGCCCCAGATCAGGGGTTACAATACAATGTTTGCTTTGATACGGTTATTACAATCGGAGGGTTTAAAACCCTTGTTCAAATGAATGTTGGTGTTTCTGGATCGTCTTCACTCCAAACAAGTGTTAGTGGGCTTGCGTATCCTTGCGGGGCCACTCGAAGCTACAATTACCGCCAATAGAATTGTCTCATGTAACCTACACACAGACAAATCAAAATAAAATTAGTAACACCTACGGGGCCTCCACAGTGTGAGGCCCACTAAAACATGAAAGTGTAAAATACTAACCGTAGCTGAAATATTTTCCAAATGAAGTGCAAAAATACAAAAAAGGTAATTAAAACAATAAAATCTGATACCTTGTCCAAATATGCTTGTCCAATTTTTTGTTTCCCACCGTGCCATTACACTTATCTCGTCCAATTTAATTAGTGCCGCTAGCCTCTCCTCTAGGCTCTCTTGGTCACCTAAATGGTTTTGTACCGCAATTCTTAGACTTAGTACGAGAAACTCAACCAACACAATTGCCTCCTGCCCATACATCAACTGGAATGGCATATGGTTTGTTGTTGTCTTATACATAGTTCTATATGCCCACAAAACTGCTGGCAATCTTTCCTCCTACTCAACATCCTCAATTCCACATGTCTTATACATTATCGAAACTAATACCTTGTTCGTCGCCTCCGCTTGCCCATTCACCTTGGGGTAATACAGACTAGATAGCGAGTGCAAGATCTTGAATCCCATGGTGTGTTTTTGAATGATCTCATTGTCAAAGTGTCCTCCGTTATCACTTGTCAATTGTAGAGGTACGCCAAATCTTGTGAATGCTCTTTGCGGAATTGTTGAGCAATGCCCTTGCCTCAACTCACTTTGTCAAATACGTAGTGGCCACCACAATGTACCTACATTGTCTCTTGTTGGTTCTTAATGGTCCCACAAAATCTAGACCCCATCTTTGGAACAACTCTTGTGGTTGCGACGGGTGTAATGGCATGAAGTCCCTTCTTAGCTGTCTCCTAGCACGTTGGCATGTATTGCATGCCGTCACAAACTCCCCTGGATCACAATAGAGGGTGGGCCACCATAGCCCTGCCAAAAGCACCTTCCTCATCTCATTTGGTCCCATGTGCCCTCTTGCCAACCCTTCATGAGCTTCCCTTAGTGCTGAGTTCACTTCCTCATCCTTTACACATGTCAAAACTCCATCTGGTCTGATTTTGTACAATAATCTAGCTATCAAATGAAATGGTGCTGATTTGATGATGATCTTTTTCTTTGTTGCCGTCAACTGCTGTGGCAACTCCACCATCGACAAGTATTCCCCCACGTACTTGTACCATGATGGTAGCATAGTTATTGCAAATACAAAAGCGTCTGGAAATTCATCCAATACTTCTCCCTTTGCAGGTTCTCTAGAGTGAATCGCTATTATGTGTTTCTTTCCTAGTCTCGCCTCCAAACGAAACACAAACTCCTATAATGTGACAAGCTACTTGCTAACCCGTCCATGAATGGTTGGTTTTTAATCAGGTACAATAATTCTTGATGATCTACATAGAAGGCAAAGCGGTAGGCAAGCAGATAATGGCTAAACTTTTGTATTGCACATACCATAACCAAGGCCTCTCGCTCCTTTTGTGCTGTATTTTTTTTCTGCTTGAGACAACAACCGACTTGAAAAATATATGGGTTGATCCAGCCCAAACTGCCCCTCCTGGGCCAACCCACATCCATTTGCAAACTTGGATGCATCTACATGGACATGAAACTCTTTTTCCCAATCTGGAAACACCAGAATGGGTTCGTAAATCAAATTTCACCTTATTAATGAAAAAATAAACATGGCGAAGTAGTACTCTAAATACGTTTTTGCCACCAGTATTATGCTCTTCACCTGTGCATAATGCGATCTGGTGAACCAAAAAGCTTGCAACACTAGGAGTATGCTCTACACTTGCGCATTTGCGATCTGGTGAATCAGAAACTAGTTTACATTTTTAGAGTACTGCTTCACCATATTTCTTTTTTCATTAATTTTTTTCTGCTCTAAAGGCCTTCTGATGCTTCTTGTTCCATTGAAATGGAACATTCTTGCACGTCAGAACGTCTAATGGGTGGGAAACACGTGCAAAGTTCTTAATGAAATGTTGATATATTCGACATGTCCTATGAAGAACTTCAATGAACTTATGTCATATGGCACTTCCATGCTCATAACAACTCTTATCTTGTCGAGGTCAGTCATCAAGCCTTCTTTGCACACAATATGCTTGAGCATCTTCCTGTATGGCACCAACAACTTACATTTCTTTGGGTTTAAGGATAATCGAGCATTCATACACAACCTCATGCATTCCTCCAATGCTTTTAAATGCTCGTCCTTCTTCCTATACAATGACCAATCGTTCAAGAAAACTTTAAACTTGCCAGTGGACATTGGATAAAAAAATGTACAAAATTTTTCTCTGAAATGTGGCTAGGGCATTGCACAAACTGGAGGGCATCCAATTATATGCATAAATGCTATTCTCAACTACAAAAGTGGTCTTCAATGTATCCTCCTCAGCGATATTGATTTGATTATAGCCTGAGAATCCATCTAAGAATAACTAGATGTCATTTTTGGCTACCTCTCCCAAGATTGAATCAGTCAATGAGATTGGGAAGGGATCCTTAATGGTCATTGTGTTCAAACTTCTGAAATCAACACAGATGCGAATCTAGTTGCTCTCTTTCTTCAAATTGATCATAATTGGTGCCACCCACTTACTCATCATTACCTTGAAGATTATTTCGGCATCCAACATTTTTTCGATCTCTGCATTGGCCAAGGCCACATACTTTGGGTTCATTCTGTACGGCCTTCTTCATATTGGCTTTGCAATTGAAACTAGTGGAATCCGATGCACACACAGTGCTGGTGGGATCCCCTTCAAGTCTTTGTATGTCCAAGTGAAGACCTCCTTATATTGCATAATTTTTTTGAAAGTTGTCGCTTTCAACACTGGGTCCCAATCATCCTTGCAATGGATAATCTTCTCTTCATCAACTTTGTCAAGATTGACGTATACCATCTTTGGTACTTCGTATTGTATGGTATTAGGTTCACTTGTCACTTTATCCACATCGAATGGGTGTGCTGGTTTCTCATCAATCATAACATCGCCAACACTATATTTTGCAAAATTCTTTGGAAATGTCCACTTTTCCTCCTCTTTGTTGCAGAATTTACATTTTGATTGCACTTGTTGACTTCATACACACTCATTCTTAGTTCATCATGGTTATCTTCTTTTGCATTAATACACATGGAGTTTGGCTGGAAAACTTCAGTCTTCCATTTGCTAGTGGAGAAGTACGTTGTCCGAGTGCCCCTCATCTTCTATGCACACTTCCAATTCCAGCACACCATCATCATTTGCTTCTTGTCTGTTTGTTGTCTTTCGGTAATGAATTGCCCATCTCATTGGGTGACACCTAGTCTTCACTAATGGACTGGTTCTTCAAATTTATCATATGATTGTGCTGGCCTTTTTTGAATGTAAGGCAATCCTTCTCTCAGTTGTGGTTCACTTTAGCCATGCGTAGCCATCCACATCCCAATAATGCATCATAAGCAGGTTTCTTCATAGCGATAACCACAAAGTCCATGATGAATTCTTGGTCAACAATCTTCACTTGTGCAGTCAAGACTCCCTCCATTTCTATGCCATATTGGTCTGCACCATACAATCTAAAATTTGGAGACCATAGAAATGGTTCCCCCAAATGTCTCCATGTCTTTTCTGGCAAGACATTCATGCTTGATCCTCCATCTACAATCACTTGTGTCAACTTGTGATTAAGCAACTCAATATGAATCAATGTTGGCTTCTTTCCAACATCAATCATCAAAATTGTTGGATCAATAAACTGATTGTTTGTTATTCTTGTTGCTTCTTGTTGGCATCGCGACTTTCTACTCTCCTTGTCTGTATCATCTCTCCTACCATCGCATAAATTTTTGGTATTGTGCATAGTAGATTGGATACCTTTACCTCAACACTTGCGTGGCCAATTATTGTGGTGACGTCTCCTCGTCTTCAGTTGTGGTTGGTCTTTTCAACTTTATCTCTTGTAGCAATTTTTCTTGATTGGCCTTTTCAATTTCTTCTTCTACTTGAACATGTGCTTCCTACCATCTCTTCTCTTTGGCAGGATATGGGTATTGCTCAGCTTCCTTGCTTGTACCCATGTAACAACTAGCACATGTTTCTCTTTTTATTGCTTGTCCTCTCGAAGGCTCTTCAATGTCAATGAAATTGACACTTTGTGAGTTACTTGAACTTGCCTTCTTTGGGCAATTTGCCTCCCTATGATTGCCTAGTCGAAACCATCGACGAATCATCCTGTTATTGTTTCTAATATTTCCTGTAACTGGCTCATTTTGACATTTTTGTGTGAAGTGCCACTCATGGAATCCTTAACACTGTATGATTGGTTTGTCGTTTGTGACATATTGTAATCGACTTTGTCCACCTGTTGGCCAATTTCCTTGCTGGGGTTGTTGTCTACCTTGATTGTTGTTCTTGTAACCATCACTCGTTGCTTCTTGCTTGCTCTTGGAAGTACTTGGCTTGTCTGTGAGCGTGGCCAACCAACCAACTGTGCCCTAGTGTGGACAACTAGCCAACTGTGCCTTAGCGGCCAGCCAGCCAGCCGTGCCCTAGCATGGCCAGCTAGCCAGCCGCGCTCAACTAGTGGCCAGCCAACCAGGCGTGCCTTAGGACGGCCAGCCAATTAGCCGTGCCCTAGTGTTGCCAGCCAACTAGTGGCCAGCCAACCAACTAGTGGCCAGCCAACCAGGCGTGCCTTAGGACGGCCAGCCAATTAGCCGTGCCCTAGGGTGGCTAGCCAACCAGCCGTGCCCTAGCGTTGCCAACCAACCAACCAACCAACCAGCCGTGCCCTAGGGTGGCCAACCAACCAGTCGTGCCCTAGTGCTAGCATCCAGCTAGCCGTGCCCTATTGTGGCCAACCAACCATGCCCTAGTGTGGCTAACCAGCCAGTCGTGCACTAGTGCTGCAGTTTCAGTAGTGAACTCGTAGTTGTGCCCTAACAGGGCCTGCTGACGTCCCTACGCAACTTGTAGCCGTGTCCTCGCAGTGACTTGTTCAACAACCCTGTAGAACAACCTCCTCAAGATTCTACGAATTTTCACTCTGAAATTTTAAAAATTCGAGATGAACAGGTTGTCCTTTTGGCTAAACAGGAACGTCTCAAGGAAGCATCAACATTTGTAATGCTAAAGCTCCCAATCTTAGGGTTCGTGGGGTGCCCAAACCTACTGATCCGCTTCAAGTCGGCAATGCCTTCGTTCACAACACTCTTGAGTTAACAAACATCACTCTTGAGAAAGCATGGGTCTCTCTTGATTCCACATTGGTCATACGCTTCAAGAATGCGGAAGAGCGTATGAAGGCGTTGAGGGCCAAATGAAAATTATTTAATCTTTAGAACAAGATCTACTTGGATGAGGACCTTACGTGACTCCAAGTTGATGAATTGAAGAAACTTAGGGAACAGGTAGCCGCAGTGAGGAAAGCCAACAAATGGGCAATTAGTCGTAATCTGCGCGTAGTGATCAGGGACTCTCTACCACCAGGGTGGTCCAAATCATAGTTGAGAAAATCGCCAAAAAATTGCCAAAATCATGATTTAATTGGGTCTCATTGCCGGGCCGATTTAATCGGCATCGTATCGCGAGTCCGCCAACTCATTGGTTATTTTTTTGAAAATATCGGAATCAGCGATTTTTTGCCGATTTTTTAAAAAAATCGGCAAAAAATCTGCAATTTTTTTTCTTTTTTGAATTTTTTTTTTTAATAATTCTTTTTTGAAGCTGTGGCCAATTTAGGGTTTTTTTTATGCAAGCCCATTTTTCAGTTGTTAATGTTTGAACTTCGAAGTTTAAAGTTTAAACCCTAAATCTAAAACCCTAGTATAGGGTTTTGGGTTTTTTTTTTTTTTTTTTTTTTAAAGTAAATATTGCTGCCTGATAACTATGTATGCAAGCCCATTTTTCAACTGTTAATGTTTGAAACTTTGAAGTTTAGACCCTAAAAAAGTAAAAAAGTAAAATTCCTCCTCTTTTTAAGTAAAAAAGTAAATATTGCTGCCTGGTAACTATGTATGCAAGCCCATTTTTCAGTTGTTAGTGTTTGAATTTGAAACTTTGAACTTTGAACTTGAAGTTTAAACCCTAAACCCTAGTCTAGGCCCTAGGGTTTTGGGTTTAGGGATTTTTTTCCTCCTATTTTTAAGTAAATATTGCTGCCTGATAACTATGTATGCAAGCCCATTTTTCAACTGTCAATGTTTCAATTTTAAACCCTAAACCCTAGCCTTTTGGTTTAGGGTTTAGGTTTTTTTCCTTTTTTTAAAGTGATTGTAACTTTGTTGTTACTTGTTTCCATGTGCAGACATATAAAAAATGAAACCTTTTTTTTCTTGTTACTTGTAAATTTGTACCTTTTCATATTATAAGCAATACAGGATGTGTTTGTCACTTTTATGTGTACTTAAAGCTTGAGCCTTGTATGAAGTCGACTTGAATTGTTGCTTTTATTGCAATATTTGATTTGCATAATGTTAATTCAATTGTAATATGCATGAAAAAAAAATCATTTTCTTATGTTTTTTTTTGGCCGATTCTTAGTCGATTTTTTCCCTAGCCGATTTACTACCCAATTTCGATTTTCTCCACTATGGTCCAAACCCTTGCCTACTAAATGACTCCATCAGCACGGAAGGGAGGTGACAGATAAGCTAGTTGTAGCTTGTTGGAACTGTAATGGTATGATATGGTCTGCCCCAGGGTCCCTTGTTGATGTGATCAACGGACATGACATCATTCTCATTTGTGAGACACATGAGAGTCCTGAGCGGGCCCTACCGGCTATCTCTGGTTACTTTTGGTGGTCTAGTTGTTGGCAACTTACCCGACGTTTTGGGGGGTTCGAGGATCAGGAGGTGTTGTTGCTCTCATCAAGGATAGGCTCCAGGGTTCGGTGTCCCTGGTTTCGACTGATCCCCACTCCAGATTTTTATGGATTAAAATCCATCGTCACCCACCTCTTTGGGATATCTTCATTGCCACTTGTTACTTTCCCCCCACCACGTCCAATTTTGCTATTCACATGGATGGGGACCCTTTCCAAGACCTCTATGAGGACATTACTAGATACTCGGCTTCAAGGGAGGTGCTTTTGTTGGGAGACTTCAATGCTTGGACTAGACCTATGCAGGTTTCTCTTCATGACCTCACAACAGATGAGATGCGGACTCGGGAATTGGATCCTGATGACCTTGGTTTTGCTTGAACCTCCATCGACACACAAGTTATTGCTTATGGTAAGCATCTTCTTGAGTTGGGTGAATCCAACAGGCTCGTTCTTCTCAACGGTATATCTTGTTTTCCAGATTCTAGTGGGTTTACTTGTTTTCCTCACAACGGTGGTGCCAGTGTCGTGGACTATGCTATTTCTTCTACCACCCTCATCCCATTCATTTCCCGGTTCAGCATTTTTGATAACCCTCCCCCCCTTACTGATCATTCAGTTCTTTCTCTTACTTTTTCCGTTGTTTCCCTTCCTATTATTCCTCCACCTCCTCCCTCCACTCCAGCCCCTCGAGTCTCTATAGACTTTGACTATTATTATTCCTTTACCTACATGGACCGTTTGCGTTAGGTTCTCCCTAGGATGTCTTCTCTCCCCGATGTTTCCGATCGTTCTGCTTCCTTGGTCCAAGCTATTTGGAAGGCAGCTTTGGACTCGTACCCCCACACCATTTGTCCCCCTCCTCGCCCTCGTCCCCCTGGTCATTGCCCCATGAACATCTGGTACGATGAGGAATGTAAGTCTGCCCATCGAAGGTTGAAACATGCCATTCGGTATCCTTCCCAGCTCAATGCCATTTCTCACAAAGACTACAAGATGCTCCTTCGAAAGAAGAAGCGTCTCTTCCTCTCTCAGCATAGACTTGATCTTATTCACTCCCTTCAACAATCTCCTAAATCCTTCTGGCGCCTTATCCTCCCTCGTGATCGGATTACTCATGGGATCAATCTTTCCTCTTGGACCACTCACGCCTCATCCCTCTATACCATCCCAAATCAGCCTCCTATTACGGTTCCTTCCCCCCCTTCTTCATGCCATCTCTTTTCTACTGGGCTTGTTAGGCAGGCTATTAGGAAACTTTGTACGAGCAAAGCAACAGATTTAGATGGGCTACAGGCGGAATTTCTGAAGCATGGCATTGACCCTCTTGTTGGGCCCCTCACCGATCTCTTTAATCTCTTTGTCTGTTCTGGTTTCCCTGACTCTTGGACTCAACATATCATTCACCCCATCCATAAGGTAGGTGATTCCCACGAACCCAATAATTACAGGACTATCATGATTGGGCATGTCTTTGCCAAGCTCTATGCCACAACATTGGATGTGCTTCTTTCCCGAAGGTTGGAGGAGGAGGGTCACAGGGCCATTGGCCAAGCTGGTTTTCGGCAAGATCACCAGACCACGGATCATATCCTAGTCCTTAGAGCTATTATTGAGGAGGCGCATTCCAAGTCCTCGAAGGTTTATTGTTGCTTTGTAGACTTCAGGAAAGCTTTTGACACAGTGCCTCAACATTTACTTCTTGAGAGACTTCGGTCAGTTGGCATCTCTGGGCAGCTTTTGACAGCAGTTTCGTGGTTGTATGAGACTGTGAAGGGTCGGTTTCGCTCTCCATAGGGGCTTTCAGCCAGTATTCTTAGCACCATAGGAGTGAAACAGGGTTGCCCCCTTTCCTCGACACTTTTTGGGATCTTCATCGACGAGCTTGAGACTTTTATTAGAGAGAACGCTCACGCAGAGGATGGTTGCCTTCTCCACTATGTGCTGATTTCTATTCTCCTCTTCGCTGATGATGTTGTTCTTTTAGCCTCATCCCCTGAGGGGCTTCAACGTCATCTGGACACACTTGCCGCTTTTTGTGACTTGAGACAGTTGATAGTGAATCTTTCTAAGACCAAGGTTATGGTGTTCAATACTACCAAAGAGGCTCTATCCCATCTCCACTTCTTTTTCCAAGGTCAGGAGGTTGAGATCGCCACCTCATATGTGTACTTGGGGGTTCTCTTCACTGGACCCACTTTTGGTATGAAACCCGCCGCCCAGGCCCGGGTGTGTAAGGGGTATGCAACTTTGTCTTTGCTCGAGAGGAATTGCTTCAAAGCACATTTTCAAGATATACCTGTGAAGATGAGGATCTTTGACGCCTTGGTCAAGCCAACTATTACTTATGGGTCAGTGGTTTGGGGTCCTAGTCTTGGCCCGATTGAGTGGTCACGTGTTGAACGAGTACAAACACTCTTTCTTCGACGATTCATTCGTTGCAAGGGCACAGTCCCCCGCTCTATTATTCTAGCAGAGTTTGGGGCCTCTCCTCTCTAGCTTGAGATCATCTTCTTGATTATCGGTTATCTTCACAGGATCCGTACTTTAGGAGATACCCTTGCGGGTTGCAGGCGGTACCCTTACCTCGCCCTTCGCTCCTCGATGGAACTCTCTTCGAGTTCTCGGGGAGGCCGGAGGAGCTGGTATTTTCAGGTCTCTGCCCTCTTGGCCAGCATTCAGATACAGATAGACAGGCTCCCCCCTTATTCCTTGGGTGTTCTCCCCCCTCTCGGAATAGTAAGGAGAAGATGCTCCACGAGATCCGGAAGGATGTTAGTCTCCAGTACACCAGATGCACATGGATCTCTCCTGCTGCCCCTCTTTCCCCCAAGCTGTCTTTCTATCACGAGCACTTCTTACAGATTCAAGAGGGCAGAATAGTTCCTCCCCAATACCTTCAGCAACACACAATGCATAGTCTTTGGATCCCGATTGGGCAACTTAGGGTGTGTTCTCACCAACTCCGTATTGAGTCAGATCACCATCTTCCGATGGAGGAGCGGGTTTGCTTGTTTTGCTCCTTGGGTGAAGTTGAAACCCTGCATCACTTTATTTTTTGCTGTCCCATTTACTATGAGATCCGAGGCAGATTCCATTGCCTTTTCAGGGACAACTCTCGATCTGTTTCTACCTTCTTCAGGTACCCGGACCAACGGTGTCTCGCACTCTTTCTTAGGGAGACAACTCAGTTTCGTCGACATAAAAGCTCTCCTCCAGATGGATCTCGCCCCCCTCATCATCGGCTCATCACAACATACTTCACCAGCTTTGATGGACCAGGTGACACCGGACGGAAACGTCCCACATCATCCAGTTCGGACGGAAGCAGGGTCACTAGACAACGCACCCACAGTTTGCTAGGGTCCCGAACTAGCGATGGACAAAGACAGATCATGGACTTCTTCAGCATTGATACTTCGGCCTCGACTGTTAGGAGAGATTAGTTTCTGGGGGTTCTTGGAGCTTGCCCCTCCTGGGCTGCTCCCTCCCCCTCCTCTCTCTCTCTTCGTTCTTCTTGGCGTGCACTCCATTCTTTTGGACTGCAGCCCTCCCCCCCTCTCTTTTCTCCCTTCTCTTTGGCCCGATTGTCGGGTTGCGTCTTGTATTTATCTTAGTTTTTTTCTTTGTTGGGCTTTTTAGCCTGCTAGCTAGCAATCATTATTGTCCTTCTTATAGTCCCTTGGGTCTTTTTTGGCCCACCGTGGACATTAATAATATTTCATTTCATTTTCATTTCTTCCTTGTCCTCCTTTTGCATTGTTAGAGTTTGATGTTTGGTGGTTTTAAGGTTTAACAGACAGCCGACAACAACATGCTCTGCGACTTCACAGATGTTGCAAAGTACATTCTTTGGACAATTGAGATTTGTGTGTCCTACTTTGTAGTTAGAACACCAAATGCCCTTTTGTTTCTATTTCTCTCCCTTTACATCATTGATCATTTGCTCTAGGTCCTTCCTCATGTCTTGGATTGCTCTTGGTAGTGTCTTCCTCCTGCTGCGGTTTTTTTCATCTCACTCTTTAGGTTGAGTGCTCTATCAAAAGCCTCTTGACAGGTAGTTGGTGGGACTACCTTCATCTTCTTCTTGTATCGTGGTAGTTGTCCATCTAGGAACCATCTTTTTGGTAATCTATCCGTTGGTTTTGCCTCCATTTTATCAATGAGTTCCTCAGTCATCTGTTATATGACTTGATGTTTTCGTCTTTTCTTTGTTTTGTGGAATATATATTGCTGATGATTTCTATATCATTGCGAAGCAATCTGAATTCCTTTCTGAATTCAGCCTTTAGTTCATCCCATGTTGTGAAGGGTTGCGGTCTTCAAATGCCAATCCATTGCAATCCCTCACAATGTGGCCGGAAACAATCTCAACCAAGATCGTTCATTGTCAACTCCATTTGCGTGCCGTTGTTTCACATGTTGCAATATGACATTTTGGGTCGTCCTTCCCGTCACCTAGAAATTTTGGGCACTTTTGCTTGCTCGTTGCTACAACAATGTTTGCCATAGGTGGCTGGTCTTCATCACTTGAATACTCTATGCTAGCAAACAATTGTCAACCACTCCCTTGTGCACCTACACTTTGCAACCTCCTTCGCAACTATACGAACGTCAGTTCTGGTCATTGCACACACTACTGCGGTTCTCCTTGTGATTGACTCTTGTCCTTTGCACCTCTAGGCACTCTTCATCACACTTGTGCCGGTGTCACCAGATGTTTTGTCTCGTGCCCTTTTTCACACTCCACATTGGCGCCTTCTTCACCACCTGTGCAAATGTTTTCCTTGGTCCAATCCTTGTTTGCCCAATGCGCCTTGACTTGTGCTTTCTCCTCCATTGTTATGAATGTTTGCCACCTTTCTTCACTTGGACTACCTTCCAAATGAGGATTCCACACACGTTCAACTTTTGGTTCCTTAGGTTTTGTCAATTTGCTTTGCAGTCTTGCATCAACAATTTTCAAATCTTCATTTTGCGCAACACTCCGTCATTGTTGTGCAATTCTTTGACTCCTTGTTGGCTGATCTTCAAGTCTTCCATGTCCTCATCTCCCATGTCTTTGCAGTAAGTTATCTGTCATTCACCTCTCCAAAGCTCATGTGGCTCTAGTTCGTTCTTCAAAGTGGCAACGATGCCAAATATAGCATGGCGGTTAGTACTCCACTCTTGGAGGAACAATTTGAATGACAAATTTAATAATCAACAATGATTGCAACCATCTCAATCTTAGCACTTCAGTTTGTGAATAGGAAAGTCTATCCTGTTCCAGATTGCTATCTTTTAACACAAAGACTTATCTCTTCACACTTTACAACAATTATCTGTATGACAATTGCCTATACAACAATCACATGTACAACAATTAGTTGTACGACAACTCTTTTACGACAACCCACATACAACACTCCAATATGTGACCACCTCGCTGTATGACAACTCTAGTACTGTGACTTTAACTGTGCTTACAAAACTTGGGAGGAACAACTGCAGCTCTACCTATTGCAACAATCAACAATGACAACACACACAATGTACATGCCAGTATAATTGATGAAGGATGAAATGAGTAGATATTGCATTAACTTCTACCTGTATGACATGTGCATTACATCACAGTCTGTGATCCTATGCAGAGCATCTCCTCCAGAACAATATTTGTGCAAATGTATCTACTCTGTCTCTAGTGTCCATGTTTCTTCGGTAGTATAGTGTATGATCCCTTGTTTGTGCTTGTGTTTGTACCACTCAAATGAATGAGGGGGCCTATTTATCATTAAGGGCTGGTAGTTAACAACAACTACCACTTGAGACACATCACCTCTAACAGTCATAACAACCCTCTGCTTGCACATACCACATGATTTCATGCATTACATTGTACATCTTTTATTCACATTACAAACTTTGAATTATCAAAAATGCTTATGTCACCACTTATGACGTTAAAGAACTGTTATGAAATTACATTAACAAAATTACATTTGTGCGCACTTGACTCCAATGCACTTATTTGACTTTTTCCTATTCTACTTTGGCTTAGGCACAGTAGAACTAGCGCCCACAGGATGTAATGTCATCCTAGAAGATTTTTATAGAGCCAGAGTGGCCAGAGCAACAACACGAGCCTCTCTTTACAATGTGTGAGTTCGAAGATATAGAGTGAGAGGCAATGGCCCAAACAGAACACCAGGAGCAATTACAAAGAGAGAGGGCCAGAGCTAAGGGAAAGGGGAAACCCATTGCTAGACACTAGATAGATAAGCTCTAGTGGAACAATGAGGCATTTTGAGAAACTTTTTACCTCTTTTATGTAATATTCATTATAAAAATATTACTTACCATTAAAATATCTTTAATTGATGTGTATTTCATGTGTATTCAAGGTTTTATAGCTTCAACTATTAATTTCAGGTGTGCATAATGTTAATTAATTGTGATATGCATGATAAAAAAAAATAACAATTTCAATGAAAATTTGTATCTTATTAGTTTTTTTTTTTTATGATATTTTCAAAGTTATTTGCCAAGTCCAAGTTCGAGTCTCAAATTTTCCTTGCCTAGTTAGTGCTTCTCTTCTATGGTTTGGACAGCATTGAGCATTTCCATGGGTAACTTTGGTCTTGAATGTCAGATCAAGGTCTCTTCATATTAGATTCCATAGTAAATATTCAGTTGCCAATAAAATAGAATTTTGAAAGCCTATTAATGGTCGCCTTCAACAATTCACAAATGGTCAGCAGGTTTGAAATATGTGACAGCCATTTTTTATTTGTTGCGAGTTCAACTCTTGTTGTTGCTTGCTTTAATTTTGTGAATTGCTTCATGATGCAAGGACATGTCATAAGGTTGTTTTGATATTTAATCTAAATCCATGGAAGAAAAACGTTTTATATTTTTGACTAAAAAATGCTTCTATGATCACTTAGGTCTCTCGATCTCAATCGCTTAGTCCTAAGATGGCCTAAGCTCACTAATGAAAAAAGAAACATGGCGAAGCAGTTTTCTAAAAACGTAAACTAGTTTTTGATTCACCAGATTGCAGATGCACAAGTGAAGAGCATACTCCTAGTGTTGCAGGCTTTCTGGTTCACTAGATCGCATTACGTGCAAGTGAAGAGCATAATACCGACAGAAAAAACGTATTAGAAAACAAAAGGAATAAAAAAGAGGGATTAAAAACTTAAAGGAAGAGATGAGTTAGGAAAGGAACAAAAAACATTTGATTGAATTTTTATTCCAAAAATAGTAAGTGATACATCTACAAAACTCCAAACGCATTTCGACCTACAGTTCTCATAAGCGGAGTGAGCTTTGAAGAGGTACAACCTCTCTTTATAAAGACCTAACTCTAGGGGGGAGCCGAAGAGTAATGCATGTGGGATAAAAACATCCAAACATTATTACAAACCGCAGGTTTATAGACCAAGACTGTGAAAAGAAGAGAAGTCCCAAGCTCGACCCCCCAAAAAAACACCCACCCATAAAAGAGAAGAAACACATTAAAAAATGCGAAAATACAAGGTGGGAAAGAGTCCCTCAAACAATTTTATTTTTACAAAGATAAGATCGAAGAGGTTTTTGGTTCCTTCAACAAATGATGCCTTGAGCAATGTGCTTGAGCTCTCTATCTTTTCTCCATTTTTCAAACATTGGAGAAATAATATTTGTGCCGATTCGAAGATCTCTGACAAAATTACAATTGTCTAGCTTCAAAATAAGAGGAATTGTTTTTATTTTGGTTCCATTGCGTGCTGCTTGCTCTAAAACTCTGGCCAAAAGTGAAGGCCTACCATCAAATTTAACTTTCTCAAACAAAGGCAAGAGAAAATTAATTTGATATCCCCTAGCTCTGAGTCTATTAAAAAAATTATTTTTAACAGAAATAAATCCATATTTGAAGCTTTCTCTAACCAGAAATCTGTTGAGTTCACTCATGATAAAGGCCTTTTTCTGATGAATTAGATGATGGGAGGAAGCAGGGATGTATTGATAGGCATTTCTCGGCTTCTAAAACAATTTGGTGCAAAGAATTCCAGTCTGACCAAAATTAGGCCCCTTAAAAAACATAGTATCTAGAAGTGTTACTTCAAAATCAGCAACAAAGGAAGTAATTTTAATAGTCATAGAAGGAACCGTAGGCAGCAAGAAAACCATTAAGATCCTCCTTAGGGCTATGCCAAACACCAATGGCATCATCAATGTATCTTTTATAAAATAAAAGGCTTTCCACAACAACATTATTGAATACTTGTTCCTCTGGATGACAGAGAAATAAACAAGCATAAACCACAGCAAAATTACTTCCCATGGCTGTTCCTCTTATCTGCATGTATGTTTTCCCTTTGAATTCCAAGTAGTGTTGTATTAACACTAACTCCGCAAGCCTTACCACAAAGTCTGTCTTGGCCAGATCAATTTCGTTCCTCAAAAAATAACGGAGGGCTGCCAATCCTTGAGAGGTGGGGATGTTGGGATAGAGGCTCTCAACATCAAAAGAGAAAAGAATGATGTCTTGAGGAAAAGTACGACCATGCAAATCTTTAATTAGAGATATGGAATCCAAGAGATGATTTTTTTGCTTCAATAAAATTGGTAAAAGCAGATGATGAAGCCAATTGGTGGCAGGTTCGAGCATGAAACCACAGTAGGAACAGATGGGTCGATCGGAAAGCTTGGGCTTGTGGATTTTGGGGAGCAGGTAAAAGACACACACTTTGGCAGAGGATGGTGTTGCTTGGAGCATAAATTTCCTGTGGTTTTCCGAAAGCAGATTCCTCCTCAAAGAGAGGTTGTACCTCTTTGAAGCTCACTCCACTGATGAAACCTATAGGTCGAAACGTGTTCGGAGTTTTGTAGATGTATCACTTTTTTTTTTTTTGGAATAAAAATTCAATCAAATGTTTTTTGTTCCTTTCCTAACTCGTCTCTTTCTTTAAGTTTATAATCCCTTATTTTTCTTCCTTTTGTTTTCTAATACGTTTTTGCTGCCGGTATTATGCTCTTCACTTGCACGTAATGTGATTTGGTGAACCAGAAAGCTTGCAGCACTAGGAGTATGCTCTTCACTTGCACATCTGTGATCTGTTGAATCAGAAACTAGTTTACGTTTTTAGAGTACTGCTTCGCCATGTTTCTTTTTTCATTAGTAAGCATGTCATGAGGATTAAAAATGGCATTATTACTTGTCCTAATTATGTCGAGCGACATTGGACACACAACCTTAGGATTCCTCTTGGTCAACTTAGAGTATGCTCACATTAGTTGCGGGTGGAGACGGACCACCATATTCCTCGAGAGGATAGGGTATGTCGTCTTTGCTCTATTTGGGAGGTGGAGACTAGAGAACATTTCATCTTTAAGTGTCCTGTTTATTATGAGATTCTAGGGAGGTAATATTGATTGTGTAAAGACTTAGGTGGATCACTTGCCAATTTTTTAAGTTATCCAGACCAAAGATGCTTGGTCTCTTTACCTCAAGGAAGCTATGTCTCTTCAGTGTCGGTTATTACAAGGGAGATAGACTACTACTTGACTAATCACCTCATTCTTTCACCCTATCTTTGCAGTCAAGAGTAATGAGTGTTCATTGGAAGCTACAACTAATTTGTGTGCTCTTGTCTGCGTACAAGATTGTGTTCTAGGGTTTCAGTTCTTTCTTCTTGTTTACGACAGGACACGACTGCAGTTCTTTGGTGTCGGGTTTCGGCCACCCCTCACATACCAAGGAGTTGTAGATGGCCACAACTTACTAGTTTCTTGTTCTCTTCTTTTGGTTCCACAACCATGGATGCTAGAAGAGTCTTGAGGGATCAAACTCCATGTCCTTCTAAGATTATACAACTAGGCCCTCTTAGTCGTAGCTCATTCTCCTAGGAACATCATTAGATTTTGTGTTGGCCCTTTTGGGATAGTTGGTGACGACATTTCTACTTTACATCCCACTATAGATAAATATTGGCGATTGGATCCATTGGAGATCCTTTCTATCTTTGTTGTACCTCAACTTCTAGATCTCTCTTAATCATTTATTTTAGTATGTTTTGGTTTATCCATTTTAGGTAACCCTCGAGGCCGTAAATTTTATGCCATAAAGTTGTTCCACTTTAGAGTAGTTTACATTAGATTCTTTACTCTAGTTTAGCTTATTTTCGCAGTACCTCGTGGTTACTACAATACATTGTAATTTATAACAGCTTTTTTCAATGAGTCCCACTGGCCTACCTTGGCCATCTATGGACATTAATAGAGTTATTTTATCTTGTCTGATCTGAGGCCTCATTCCAAATAGATTTATTGTTAATCTAGGCCTTGTTTGTTTTTGGTTTCTGTTGTTTGTAGTCATCATCCCTCAATGATGTTGGTAGCTTCGAATTTCTCGTTGCATTTATAAAATATATCCTATTTAAAACATACTTTTCGAATGAGACTTGTAAAGCATCAGAAAAATCACAATAGCTGTGTTATGTGTGATGGACACATTCAATCGACTTCAATTGGCAAAAATTAGAAATATATGCATGAGACTTTATGTGACAGATGTATGTCCTGGTTTATGTCAGATTGGAGGATCAACTTTCTGTCTTAAGATTTGCCCGTTACATTTGGTTCTGTAAGTAAAATATTCCTAACAAGTATCATCTAGGTCTATTGTATCATGAAATATTATCCATACCTGATATGTGCTCCATTAAAATCCATCTTGATTGATTTTATTGTACTTTGTCTAGATCTATCCTAATTTACTCTCAGTTTTAAGTTGAGCAAAATCATCTTCTTTTTTTTGTACACGATCAGGTATAGCATTATCTGTCCAAGGTTAAGGCATAAACTTCTTAAACATATGAACTATCAGTCATGAATTAGTTGTGGATGACATTCAGTCTCTTCTTTCAATCATGGTCAAATGTCTTCTTGAGGGTCTTCAAATAATCTCTTGCTCAAATTTTTCACAAACAACCGGAGTCTGGAGGAAGAAGGCAAGATGATCTAATACTAATTTTACAGAAAGAACAAAATATCTACTAGTACACACAAGCAATTTACAAGATGGACCGACATACTCTCTTGAGGCAACCTCCTAAATACAAGTAGTATGTCGTGTATTAACACCCAACTACCTTCTAACTCTGACCCTGTATTAGAACATTTAATATAATTAACATATATTGACCTATAATTAAAACATTTAATATTAGTTGTAAATATGATATCCTTAGAGATATAAACTAGGAGGAAGGTTTTCTCCATCAGTCACATATATCTTTGAAAATATCTTTAGAGTATGCCTTACAATAGCGTAAATTCTATATCATTAAATTTATGATGCCTGATTACCATTAATGTTTTTGGATTCTGTAATGGTCTTTAGGTTCTTACTGTGCTCTTTTTTATATTACTTGCAACCACAGATCGTAATGTCCCCAGGCTGACCAACTATGGGTGATGGACTTGGAGAATAGACAACCAGAGAGGATGTCTTAAGGATGATATGTTGGACAAAGGCACCTATAAGGCCAAACTAAGGATGGCAGGCTACTGGGAAAATGGAATGTGTTGGCAAGACAAAATTGGGAGAGTGCTTGAAACTCTGCGTGATAATGCAATGAAACCGAATCTAATCTACCAAAACAAAATGCACTAAACAATAAACTGAAACAAACTTTTGTTATGTTCTTTTTGCTTTTGATAATTTCCCAGCAAATCAAAAGCATTAGATCACCTTTTGTTTTTGTATGTAGCAAATACAAACAAAATTTTCCAGTTCTTTCTGCCTGTGATATACACAAGTGGACACATCTGCAACAAAAAGAAGACATATGCCAAGTAATATGAGGTACGCAAGATTCGCATATTGGATGAACAAGTGAGGGGACAATTTATATACATGATCTGGGCTTTTATACGGGCTACAAATGCCAGGTTGATTTCCACAGAGATCAAATGGGCTTTATAATGAGCCAAACATAGTATTAATGCTCAGAAAACAACAGATAAGATCAAATGAATTCGATGAAAAATAATGTTAAGCATGAGTTTTCATTGGTGGCACCAATGAAAGATTATTGACATAATAGCTCAATTGATAAACAAAAGGGAAGTGTATGGCAAATGAAATCAACCAAATTTGAGACAGAAAGATAATCGATAAAATATTCTAAATAAGTTAAAAGTAATGAAAACCAACTTGGAAGTTGAAGATCTGACAAAGATCATACTCAAGTATGTTGATAAAGATTTGAAGCCAATGTATGATATAAATGTAAACCTGTGAGTCTCCTTATCAGAGTTAACACTGAAGCAACAGTGACAATGAAGATAGTAGAAAGACAGGAGAATCGAGCCACAAGAGTCGACCACAACCAAGCTACATGCAGCAAGAACATAATGGGCACTGCTAAAAACATAAGCTTGGTCACAAGATTTGTGTTTGAATCCAAGTTTGGCAAGCTTGTATTTTGAAAGAAATTCAACGTATGAAAGAATTGTGACAATGTTCAGCATTAAGTTTGCAATATTTAAAATTTGTAATTATGTTGATAAGTTCATAAAATATATAAACACGGTTTCTTGCAAACTACTTTCATGTAAAATTTCTGCTGGACATTATCTCATTTGCAAGCACTAGAAGCAAGCAAACACCTAGACATTAGATGAGCCCCAACACATTTTTTAAAGTCAAACATTGGAGGGCTATGAAACTCATATGCTTGTTCTTTATGTTGTCAAAGTCATCAGATTCATATGCTTTATTGTATGGCATGTTTGCATTGATTGGAGTCATCTCCACAATTGGCAAATTTAATCAAATTGAAAATGATTTCCAATGAATTGCATTGAATTTACTCACGATTTTATTAGCCTAGTTTTCAAGTCCAGTGAAGGTCGAACTTCATGGTTTAAATTCTCCCAAATATTGTTACATAGGACCTAAGTATGCTAATGGGCAAAATGTGGGTTGGCTTGCAAGATGACTTCTACAAGTGAAAGCAGTGTGGATGCAATGATGTGAGTAGCACATGAATGAAATGAGTATTCTCAGATCATGGTACCCAGATTTCTATAACACTTTCTTGCAATCTGAACTAGTAGGCCATACACATTGTTTGTAGATCTTCAAACAGGTTCACTACCCCCTCTTTGGCTATTGTGCATATAAAAGATAGCGGAAGAGGTGTTACAAGAGCAGGGGAAGAGCCAAGGTCACAACAACACATGCTAATCCTATTGGTACTCAAAACAATCCTGTTGATTTTATGGAGATCTTGCCAATGGTGAGATTGTCATCCTTGGGAGGAAAAAACCTTGAGACCATCTAACAATACCAATGCATGAAGATGATAAAGTACAGGGACAGGTTAAAGGGTCATGTCAAACCGGGGAAAATTGATTGTATTGATGGAATTGGGAATGTTCTAGCGGAGGGGAGGAAACAAAATCCTAGTAAATCTCTAATTAGCTCTCATTATGAGTTAGATAATGTAGAATCCCAAAAATAGAGCAAAGATATCAAAAGAATATGTAACAAGAAAATGAACAACAAATGCATATAAAACAGTGGAACCATTTCATTATGTTCATTATGATGTACATTACTCACAACAGTTCTCCATATTACAACACAAGAAGACAATCTTGCCTTCACCAATGATACCAACAACACAACATACAATGACAATACGATTCCACTAGTCTTGTATGGAATATATATATAATATATATAAATGGAAACGGGGGGGACTCTCGTCTATAGCGCCCTTGTAACCTAACTACATACAAAATTTGACAATAATTATGCAACACATTAGACAACACTTTGTCTTATTAAGTCCAGATGTCGTGCATGTGTGATGACCTGTGACGTGTAACAAAACGACAAACACTTAACTTGATCAACACTTAACTTTTATGTACAACAAAATATGATTCAATGACTCACTTGGGTGGTGTCTAAGATGGTGCTACATCTGCTTATAACATGTCATTCGTACTCTTGTACGTTCATGTAAATGTGCATTCATGCAGATTTGTTAAATTTTTTGCCTACTTGTATTCCCTCCTCTATAATTGCCTCTATAATTGTTGGCATCCTCATTGGCCTACCAACTAAACATTGTGGATAGAAGCATTGAATGTGTTACTTGGATCTTTTGTTATGTTTCTTATACTTTTGCCTGTTCCATATGTCTTATAGACCTAGTTGCACTTCAAACTGTTTTCAAAAAAACATTGTTTGCTAATTGTTGCTCCACTTTGTGCAGCTGGCCACATCACAAGCATGATGGGCAATGCCTGTCACTGTTATTGTTGGGGGTCAAGAATGCTGGAGCCCCCTTGTAGGGTCAAGGGGCAGCAACCTTTGCACGTGCCTTGTCACAATATAGGGCAGGCCTTAGGGGAAGCCCCAAAACCACAACTGAATAGATGATTCCTTTATTGGATGAGCCAAATTTTTCATATGGACAAAATTTGGTGACCTCTGCTCAACTCACATGCAACACTCAAATCATTGCTCAAACCTTTAACTACTACCACACTGCCAAATGTTGGGGTCTCTCTTCTCCACCCTGACCAACAATGGATGTCTATGTCTTGTGGATGATGACAACACTTCTTTGGCTAGTGACGACGACGAGATTCCTCCATGGTTGGCCAACTGTAAAATTGTAATTTCCTCTCTAGATGGTGAAGAAAATGGTTCATTTCCTTCTCTAGTCGATGAGGTAGAAGATAAGGTTCTCAATAGTGGCTCAAAGACTAATGATGATAGAGCTAGGATTCGTGATGAGATTGTAGATGGGGGATGGGCAACGAAGGGTTTGGACGATGGAATTTTGCATGACGACAATGACACTAGGGTGATGACAACATGGGGGTTCGATGACAATATGATGGACAATGACAACAACCCAATTGGTCGACAATGAACAAGGGGTATGTCAGACGACATTGTCACATAAAATGATAGTGACAATGTAGACAACGAGGAATTGTAGGCTAAGTTGCATGGAAATGGATATGAATATGTCAAATTTTCAGGACCCCCTAATATGTATATAGATGGAAACAATATTATAAAAAGCATATATTTTATATATTACAAGAAAAAACATATAATGCAGAAATGTTTAATATTTAAGTTTTATATTGAGCTGCAAGCTTATTGCAATGGAAAGGACTTTGGCTTCTCTTTGAGAGGTCTAAAGTTCAAACCCCACTCGATATGAGGGGACCGGGACCCCTCATAAAAACTCGTGCAAACTCATTGAAAAAAATATTTAAGTTTTCTATAGGATATTTTCATTAATTAAGACAATTGCATTGTCTTAAAACTTTTAAATTTATTTTTTAAACATTTAGTAATCTTATTTTAATCTTATGTCGTGGATACAACTCTAAATGTTCTTGGTCCATATTTTAATGTATTAGATATGGACAAAATAGGGGCATGTGTTTGGATACGTTTGGATATGGTACCCATGTATTCAAATATGTTTGCATATCATATCAATATCTATATTTGATACTCGAATATGAGTATCTAAATAAGAGGATTGTCGGATATGGTAACTTTGCTTGTAGGGTGTTGATGACAAATGAGACACGACAAAAGGAACGCCAATGATGACAAGGCTGGCAAGGATGACGATGACAAAGGAGATGGGTTTGATATGGACAACAATTGTGATGACTCTATCGATGACAACTACAATGGATCTCCTGATAGTGTTTGTGAGGAATTTGCAAACGATGATAATAGGGCGAGTGATTTGTTGGTCAATGATGGCGAGGTATTAGTCGACGATAGTAGTTGTAGACTTGATTTGAATGGTGATGAGGACGATTGCCAATTCAAAGATGATGACCATGAAAAAACGACATCTAGTGAACTTGCAATTGCAAAAAAGGGGCAACGACGTAATGATCATGGGCAGAAGAATCAACCAGTGTTTCTCCTTTGATGCTCTCATTCTACAAAGTCAATCCAATGCTAGAGTCTTATGGGACTAAGTTCCATGAACCAATGAAAAATCCTTTGCAATTCAGTGTGAACTCTACAACGTTGCAGAGGAGAACAACTCGTATGACCAATTCAAATTTTCTCCCTTTGTTGTTCTCAACTTGATGTAAATTACAAAATTTGCCTCTGTCTCTTAGCTGGTGCTAGCCTGCTTCTACCATGTCTTCTCACAGTGGTTGCTTCAATGACAATCATCTCTCTCTCACAGTAGTTTCTTCTGCCATGTCTTCTCATAGTGGTTGATATTAAACTTATGATGCCCCTTCTTGAATATCATGTGGTTCTAGTTATCATCTACTTCCGCATCCCCAAACAACCTCCTCCCAACAAAGCATCATACGTAGCTAGCTATAGGGTGATGACTATGAAATCCAAAATGAAGTTTTGATATGCAATGATGACTTTATGTCTTGACAAGACACCCTTCATTTTGATGTTGTATTTTTCTGCTCCAAGTAGTCGAAAATTGGATGGCCATAATGCAATGATATTAGCTCTCTCCAAGTCTTCTCTATAAGCACATTCACACTTAGAGCCACCATCCACAATGAAGTGTGTCAATGTGTGGCCCAATATATCAACGTGTAGTAGGGCAGGCCGCTTCCTAGCATCAATCATCCAAATCACAGGTTGATGTATTGGTCATGTGTTATAGTGTTTGGGGATGTCGTACAGTTCCATTCTTCTTTCTCCTTTCTTGGTCCTTCTAGCTTTTCTCCAACAGTTGCATGCAAGTCTTAAACTGCTTTCAGTTTCAACAAGGTTGCCAAATTTATTGGTACACTAGATTGCAATAATTGGCTTGCCAAACTTTGTGATGTTTGTGGTTGTTGAACACAAAATCAACAAGTGCAATTTGTGCCCACGACCACAGTTCAACAAATGGATGGGGAGTTTTCTACTCTCCCCAACCTTCGGATCTTAGGTCGGTTCCTTTCTACTAACTAAGCTGAAAAACAATGAAAGAAACTAATCTAAAATGCAGAAAACAAATCTGATCTACTTTGTGTAAGAGAAAAGGGTGCAAGAGAAAAGAGATGTAAAATACAACCGAAGTTGTAGCAAGGTGTAATTTTGGTGCAATTGACAGTTGAGCAGGGACCAAATAACTTCAATAGGGGACCGAATAAGATTTTTGAATAACCTGCAATAACAATGAAAAAAAGACTAACAAGGGGAAAGGAGGGCAGAGCCATTGATTTCCCACATCCATGAGACAAAAAATCAAAGACAATTGAATCAGAATGCCACACCTAACTCTTTTATTGAATTTGCAATTTGAAGTTTCAATACAATCTTACTCCGAAGAGTAGCTCTGATATGCTTGAAGGCCAAAAGACCATTTAGCTCTTATTTATACTTGAACTTGTAGCCACAAAATGGACTACATACAATGTACCTCGATGATAATTACGAGGTGATTACATCATCCTTATCTATTTACTAAAGATAGACATGGAGCAAGGCACCTTGGTAGCAGGTCGCTTTGAGAGCAGAGTGCTCGGAAAGCAAAGTCGCTCGAAGAGTAGGGACGCTCAGCTTGTGCGATGGACCTCTATTCGGGGAGTGAGGTTTCTTAGAGAGTGAGGTTGCTCAGAGAATGGGTTGCACTCAAAGAGCGAGATTGCTTGGAGAGGAGGGTGCTTAGAGAGTGAGGTTACTTGGAGAGTATGGGTGCTCAGCAAGTGGGGCTCCCTCTTTCAAATACAACCAATTCTTGATTTTTGTCCTACTTTGTCTTCTGCCTTAGCGTGTGTGATGGGCCTCCATTCGGGGAGTTCTATCTTTTGCCTTAGCTTGTGTGACAAACCTTTGTTTGGGGAGCGACGTTGCTCAAAAAGTAAGGCACTCAAAGAGCAGGTCGCTATGAGAGCTGGTTGCCCTCTTCCAAACACTTAACCAAATCTTGATTTCTACCATGTTATGTCTTCTACCTCAACATGTACAATGGACCTCCATTTTGGAAGTGAGGCCCCTCGTAAAGTGGGTCGCTCTAGAGAGTGGGTTGCTTGGAGAGCGAGACACTTCGGCGAGTGGGTGCTTTATGGAGTGGAAAATGCTCAAAGCGAAGCGTCAATAAAGTCTGGCTTGATCTCTTCACATTTTTCATACTAATTGCATGAAAATATTTGTTCCGGAAGCCATGGTAGTAGTAAGCTACTACAATGGCTCATTTGTCGTCATTCTCCTTTGGTCATTGCTTCCATCTTGATCCTTAGCTATTTCTTCTTCAATTTCCACTTGGGCCTTTTGCCATCTTTTATTCATTGCAGGGTCAGTGTATTCATTCTTCTTCTTCGCCTACGCTTGAGTGATGACTAGGGCATGCTTTGTCCTCATGCTTGGTTCTTCGACATCAATTAGATTGACATTTTTACTGGTTTTGCCATTCTTTGGACAATCTATTTCTATGTGATTGCTAGCTCCACACCATCTGCATATAATTTGGCCACTTGATTTTGTAGCAGTGGTGCAATTTTGTGCAAAGTGCCCCTACTTCTAGCATTTGTGACACTAAATGATAGGCCTAATTTTTGTATCATAGTGAATGTGACTCAATATTGCTTGCACCCTACTGATTATTCTCTTCTCCCTTTATGGTTATCTCTATAATTGTTACAGGTCATAGCACTTCCACTATTGTTTACCGTGGTAGCTTTTACTTTTGCACCCTTCTAGAGTGCCAATGTCTAATATTTCTTCTTTTGATGTTGAACGAACACTTCAACACTAAGTGACCATGTACCTCATAGATGTTACAATTACTAAACTTTGAGCAATTGGTGCTCAAGTATTCTTCTGTTTAATATTTTGTGTATATCATGTTTTTCCTTTTCCCTTTTCTCCTTCTTCAATTTGTGCACCATATCCTTTTTGAGCATTCTGTTTGATGCTCTCATCTTCTCATTATCACTATCATTGTCGTTGTCACTCGCTTGTCTACTTCAACCGGTTTTGCCTATCACCTTCATCTTGCTCTCCAAATTGAATGTTTTGACAGCCGTCTCTTGATAAGACATTGGTGGAAGTACATTCATCTTCCGAAGCTTTGAAAGGCCATCCAAAAACCATCGCTTCTTCAATCCATTTACCTGTTGGATTTCCATCTTGTTGATCCACTCCTTTAAGCAACGATTGTAGGACTTGACATCCCTGTCATTCCTTTGTTTGGTGTTTTATAGTTATATAATGATTTCAGTATCATCACATAAGAGACAAGATTCCTTCTCAAAAGCTATCTTCAACTCATCCCCTATGTTGAATAGGTTTGTCACTTGTAGATTCCAATCCATAGGTAGACTCCACAAAGTTGCTAGAAACAACTATATGCATGTCCCCTCATCCATCACACTATTTGCCTTTCAAATTGTGATGCAAGTCTCTATGTGACGGACAGGATCCAACTTTCTATCGCCATGAAATTTGAGCATTTCTTCTTGCCCACAACAACCAAGATTGTCAATTCTACTATAGTTGGTTGACTTGTTCTGTTTGACAATGTTGAAGATTCTTTTGTGCTGACTATACTTCAAGTGTTCCACTGAACTCGGTGCCTAATTGTCTAGTAGTTGGAATATTTATGTTGATGCTTCATGTTCGTCTTCGTGTGTAACTGTCTCCTAGTTGGAATGTGTGCTGATGTGTCATGATCGTTTTCATAAGTAACTGTCTCGTAGTTGAAATATGTGTGCTGATGCTTCATGATTGTCTTCATGAGTAAACTCTTGTAGGCATTAATTGACTCCCAAAAGTTCACCCACTTGCAAACACACTTCACTATGTTATTCTTTGCAACAGACTCCTGTCCTATATGCCTCCAAGCTCTTCCTCCCTCACTTGTGCTTGTATTGAAGTCTCTTGTCTATCATCTACTTCATATTCATGATCTGATTCAACATGCGTTTCGTTGACACAACCTTTGTCAGCTCCTTTGTCTTCTTTGTTTTCACAAGGTTCATCATCAACACCTTTGTCAATAACACCACTTTTGTTGTCACAACCTTAATTGTCTTCAGCACTCTTGTTGTCAACACTCCGTCTGCATGACCCTTGTTGTCAGCACTCTCTCGGTCTGCATGTCATTCAACATGTGCAGGACCTTTTATTGCATGGCCTTCAATTGCATAATCTTCTATTGTACGACCTTTTGTCAACTCTGTCTTCCTTACTCATCAGCAACAACATTTGCAACAAGTCTCTTGTCCACTTCCCTCCTCTCAAGGGCTCCACACCCATTGAATCTCTGATGCTAAGACTTCATCTCTAACCTAGAGAGTCTTGTTGCTCGTATGCATGCTTCTTTGTTCCTTCTGCATGCAACAGGGGCTGTCGGACATTATTGTGCCTTTGTACGCACTTTGTCATGTTCACAATTACTGTTTTCACATCCAACGTCTGCATGTCTATGATATTCATTGTATCTGATATGTTGGGACCTGTGCACCTGTCCTTGCTACATGCATTGTCCATGTCCACACACTTGTTTTGATGTTTCGTTAATTCACCCTGCTATGTTCGCTCTTGTCACACAATCGCCCAATCCAGGGTTATTGCAGCAATGACGATGTATGTAGTATAGATTACTTATTCACAATGATAGAGCAAACATATTGAAAGAACATGCAACAAAGAAATGAACAGCAAGTGCATTTAAAACAGTAGAACCATTTCTTATTTGCAATATTATGAACATTACTCAAAACAGTTCTTTGTATCACAATACAACAAGACAGTCTTGTCTTCACCAATGATACCAACACAACAATACAATGACAGTAGCATTCCACTAATCTCGTATGGAATAGATACAATTGCAAGAGCTGGGGGAGGGTGGCAATGGTTACAACTCCCTATTGCTGTGACCTTGTACCTTACTATGTCTAAAATTTGAAAATAATTACAGATGTTACACTTTGTCTTATTTGGGTGTCATGCGACGACCTATGATATGTACAAAATGATACACCCTTAATAACTTGATCAATACTTACTATGTATAACAAAATATGACCCAATGATTCACTGGGGTATCACCTGAGATGGTGCCACATCCGCCTACAGCCATACATTCATACACTCATATGTTCATGTAAACATGCACCCCAGTCAGACATGTCAACTTGTCTGCTTACAGATAAGACCTGGTCCAAACAAATAGCCAGCGAGTATAAAATTATGGAGGAGAACAACCATTGGACAAGAAAACATAACATGAAGGTGTGTAATCCTGGTTGTATATGCTCGTACTCTAAATATCCTCACTAGTTTGTTCCAACTTTTAGTGTGTATTTTGTTATATGCATTTGTCTCGGAAGAAGACTTTCAGGAATCTTTAGCTGGAGAGAAGTACTTTTCTTTGTATTTCCTTAGTACAGAAGTGATAAATACTAAGCAGAAATCTGAAAATTATCTTTGGTTTCTCAATTTGGGAACTTTTTCAAGATTCCTGAACATATTTACATGAGCTTTGGTCCTATTGTTGTGAATCCACTATATTAGATGTTTCAGAATGGGACTCAAGGTATTAGATTATTATTATTGTATGGCTCTGCCTTACATTCTTTTCTTCATTATGTGCATACCCATAAACTCGTGCATCATGATTCTTCTATTTTTTGCTAGTGTTCCAAGAGTATCTTGTGATTAATTAAATTGGCCTTCATCAGACACCTCCTTGTATTCTTGGTTTAGTGGCTTCAGACATTGGTTAGCCTCATTGGAAGGCAGAACTTATTGACCCAAATCATTCTGAAAAATTATTTACAAAGCAGTAAGTTTTTAATTGATCATGGAAGTAGTGATGTGCTTCTAGCAAATAAATATCAGAGGACAAGCTATGTTCTTCTTAATAGTACAATTCTTTTTAGCTTCAGAGCAGCACTTGCTTTTTGAATGCCTTCAAATCTAAGCAAGTATTGAAAAATATACTATGGAGCCCTTGTTGGAACAGAAAATTAGAAATTCTTTGTCAACATTTTAAACTGAGAATATGATATACCTAACTTGCAGGCTTTGTTTTGTGGTAAAAGAGGATTGAACTGAGAAGATGATATACCTAACTTGCAAGCTTTGTTTTGTGGTAAAAGAGGATGTTGCTGCTATAAAAGGCAATGTGCATCTTGATAAATATAATTTTATTTTATGTTTACAGTATAAGGTAGTTTCTTTTCATGCAGAATTTTCCCGAAGAGCTATTTTTTGTGCTGCGCACAATACAACTTCTACGAGGTATTAGTGTAGGTATGGGTATAAATTACTCTTGCGCACAAGAATGGAAACAACTGGCAGAGGAGGCACTACTTCCAAGAGGAACAGGTGATCAAATTGGTGCTTAATTTAGGTTTCGCAGATTCTTGTCTATTGCAATTCTTAGCACATTTTCCTATGTATAAAACGTGTAAATTTCAAAGCTAATATTTCTTCAGGTACAGACTCTCAGGAAGAAGATAGCAAGAATGTTATTTCAAGAAAGAATTTTTGGAGGAGAAAAAGAAAGGATAATAGGAGGTTCATGTAACATTCCATTGCAAGAGTAGTTTTGAAATTTCTTATATATCAGTTTTTTAGCACAATTTACACAGCAATAAATTATTTTAGCCCTAATTCAAGTAGGCTCATGCTTTATTGAATGTTGTTTATTAGAATCTCATAAACTAATTTTCCATTAGTTAATTAGAGTAGACATATTAGGGAGCCTCATTATGTAACATAGTGGAGTTAGAAATAACTGAGGCCACAAATATTTGTCAGTATGTTAGTGCTGAGTCAAACGAAAACCCTCTATACCATCCACTTTTTAAGGAATTTTTCATGGATTCATGCAATGTTCATATACATGGTGATGTCAGATTCAAGGATGTACTAAATAGTGCTAATCCAAGATCAACTTCCCTTCATGGTATTTACTATGAATTTTAATGTATCAGAATAGTACATAATTTTGATTTTTGAAGTCATTGATGTTCGTGTATAATGGTGGGAAGCTTAGGTACAATTGAGGTTGGATTATGTGTGGAATTATCTACAATTACCTATTTTTCATAATGTAGTTCATTCAAAGCAGTAAAAAAAAGATATTAGTGAATCAAAGTGGTCATTAAAATATAGCAGAAAAAAAAAAGTTAATTGACCATGTGGCATTTTGCATCATTTCCTAGGAAAATGGTCTAAATTTTTTAATTTCAACCTACAGTTGTATTCGAGTAGACAATTGCGTGACAAGCTAGGCTAAATGTGCATACTATCACATTAGATATGTGATTTATTGGTGGGAAGGAATTGTTAAATAGATGGTAGTATTTATCGAGAGCATCTTCTATATTGTTTTTTAAAATGTCCTCATCAAGTTGACATCAAGGCAAAAGGATTTATAACACCACCTTATAATGATGTAAACTTGTTCACTATTCTCTAAAGAGTCCAACATACTATTGAAGATGTTTGAAAATCTTTAATAAATTCAAGATGCTTATAGCATCTTCTAGTTCATATAAGAATCTTTGTTCCTTAACAAGGAAATTTATTGTGCCAAAAATAGAGGGAGGCAAAAACTATTAAGCAATCCATATTGTTAAATAGTCTTAAGAGATTTAATTAAATAATAGGGTTAATCAAACTCACATTATGAAATCAGGGACTAAAACTAATTCGTGAAGCAGCCGTTGGCACAACAGACATTTGTAATATGTGAAACAAGAAGGCTAACTACAATGGTCATAACAATAACCCTTGATAACGATAGTGTGAAGAACATGGGCTAGTTAGGGATATGGCAACCATTATGTAATGAGAGCACCATCTCATAATTTAATTTGATGAAATTAATTTTTTATTGCCTTGAAGAAAGAACCTTTGGGCCTGTTGGGGAAATGGGGTTGAAGCACCAAATGGAACTAACAATATGGATACACTTAAGAGCTTTTCCATGTTCACTCTTGATTATTTCTTCTCTTGGACATGCACACACTTAAGAGCTTTTCCATGTGTACTCTAGTTTCAAATTCCCTTTTCATCCTCATTTGTATTAATAAGAATTTTGATGGGGAGATCGTTTACATGCACACACTTGATTATTTTTTTTTCCAGGAATATGCATATTAAAGAAATTTTGAGTATTTTCTTTATCTAGTTTCAATTTCCATTTTCATTCTCATTTGTATACACAAAAACTTTGATGGCCTCAAGAAGACTAGCCATTTATACAAGTTATTAATTCTTTTCAAATGGTGAAATAGAACCTTGAGTCAAGGAAGAACATAAGCATATTGAGAGTCTTAGGTCATATAAGGAAGTGCTCTATCAGGTAAACATGTTTTTATTTTTTTTTTAGTTTTTGAATTTACATGGTGGAATCGGTAGCCGCCATGAATCCGGGTAGGTTGTTCGGCTTTTTATGGCCGCCACAGTATTTTGCGTTGTCCTACCCGGAAGCCGCCGCCACAGTTCTTCGCACAGTCCGCCCCTATAACCACCATGCCACAATCATTTTAAATGTTTTATGTCGCTAAAAGCACCAGGAAAGGGACAAGCGTTTAGTCCAACGAGGCCCGAGATTTGAACCTTGGACCTTCGCCCCCTTACGAGGTTTGGTCGAACCAATTGGTCTACATCTTGGACCTATCAGGTAAACAATGTTACTTGGTTATCTATTCCACTAATATTTTATTAGAACTTGAAACTTGTCTAATTTGAATTTTGGCTTGCATTATAATGATAATTTTAACATGAACAACATAAGCGATGAGCCTTGAATTTGGGTTATCACCAAAATATGACTTGTCAAAATTGATATATTTGTCTCTTGAAGTATGTTATCAATGAATATTGTATGTGTTCTATCACAACGATGAGGTTCCCAACAATGAGATAGAATGATAGGATTTAGGGGCCAACACGTCTATAACATCACTTTGGAACAAAACTACCTTTATCATTTACTTAGATGACAACACAAACGATGATAGATTGGACTTTAGTCTTCAATTGGTACGATGACATTCCTTGATGACATCCTCCATACGACATTAGCTTGATGGCATGATGACGTGATCCCTAGACGACAACTTCTCCAGACAATGACTGCACTGCAACGAGACGATGATTATCCTTAGCAACGGTCATCGACTTTGTTTGACGACGTTTGCACTCCAGATTGCAACCTACAACTAGCGAAATCCAAATGCATCTTTCAACTTGCAGCCATCTTAACAATGCATAAGTTCTAGTAATCTAGCATATTGACATCAACACAGACATCCAACACATCAATGGAGAATGGATTTGTATTGATGATCTACCTATAAGGCATTTACAAACTACAACAATTGCACTCAGACTCGTAGTATGCTTTGCACTTAAACATGTGTATATGATCCATCTACTATCTAGTGCATTCTCTCGTATCCTCGTATAATAGCATAGCATATCCTAGCATATCATCTCCTATCCTCTGCATTAATGAAGGGGGGGTCTTCTTTTATAGTGATTGTTGGCAAAAGTTTCTAGGGCAAGTGGCACATAACTAACTTTCCCTTCCTACCTACATGAGACAATGCTAACTTTACATTATATTCAATATTTAGTCACTTAACCATAATGTCTATTACATGTCATTTCATTTCATTTTAATTACATTTCCTTGGCATTAACCAATCATTTCATTACATTTCATCTAGACCAAAACTTAGTGCATAAACATTAAAACTCTTTTGCAAACAATATTTCTTCTATTTTTTCTTATGTCCAAAATTGGTGTACATAATTGTCCTCCCCTTTGGTTTGGTTGACAACCTCATCGATATCCTTCTTTTCTCCAATGGACTCGTACTTGGTTGTTGCGGTGTGGGAACAAGTACTCCTACCATCTCTCTAATCTACAACTTTAGTGCCTCGTCATCTTTGAGTCTCTTGGTGTAATTGTAATACTTGATCCATTCTAGACCATAATGGTTGGCTATTTGTTCCATTGTTGCCAACTTCGTCAAGAGCTCCTCCATTTGTGCAAAGGCTTCATTTGTAGTTCCTTTTTAAGCAATCAACTGATCATTCTGCTCCAACTCCTTTGTCTTGGCTTCCACTAGTTGCTCTCTGATTGAGCACTCAGATTTTAGTTGTGCAATTACTGTATCTTGTTCCTCTTTTCCTTATTCTTTTCTTTAATCTCCTTGGTCTTCATCTCAACCTCATGTCTTAGCTTGACTAGTTCTGTTTCAGCGTCTTTACTCACTTGCTGAAGTTTGGCTTCAGTTGCTTGCAACTAGTTAGCTTTTTCTTTTTCTTCACCTACAGTGTGATTTTTTCAGTACTTGTAGCTAACCATCACACCAAGCATGCCAAAACGTTGATCTTGGTAGAGGTCAATACTAACTCTAGTGTCAATTCAACGTATTGCACAACTACCTCATTTTGTGGGCAAAGTACACTGCTTTTTCCATATATATATATATATATATGGGCTAGTTTTCTGTGTGTCTATGTTCCTTCTGACAATGCTTGTACCCCAACCATAGTTCTAATATTGTTGTCTCTAACTCCCAAGGCTATGTCTGATGAATGTTGGTAAGTCTTATCATCAATTCCTCATCATGGATCCAATTTACTAATTTGCCCAACTCATTCTTTGTCATCAGTTACCATTTTTCCACTATCCAACACAACCCACTTTGAACTCCAATCTCAATTTGTTAATAACACTACATATTTTCTACAAGCAAATATCTACATGTGCATTAATGTGCTCTCAGAACTCTTGTGGTTACCTGAAATTTGACACTTCTATCGATATATGATCACTTAGGTCATTATATGTGTCATCATCTGTGGTTGTCTTCACCACATTCTCTCCTCCTTGTCTCGATAGATTGATGGGTCTCTTAGCTGCTTTACCTTCTATTATTGTTTTTGTTTTTTTGTAGTTTTAGCCAACTTCTCCTTCCATTTGCTACTTCCTCCTTTCTTCACCCATTTAAATTTCACTCTACTTAAGAATCCTTTGATGCCATTGTATTCCCTCTGTAGTTTGCTTTCTCAACTTTAGATTTTTCCCTCCAATGGTAGTTACTCCCAACTGCATCAACCATTCTTTGGTTGACTTGGATTCCTACCATAGCTCCATGCAACATGCTCACTCTTTGTGCCATTGATTTGCTTGATTTGCATACCTTTTTCTTTTAATTGTCCAGATGGATTTGATGGCCTAGGCAACTCAACTGCTAATGGCCTAGCGTTAGACAACTTGGTCTTAGATGACCTAGTTCTAAATAGCCCAACTTCAAATGACAAGTGTGACAACTTGGTCTTAGATGGTCTAGTCTTGACATGGACGACCTAACTCTAGATGACCTCCTTCCTAATGAACAAATTCTAGATGACTTGCCTTTGGATGACCTACCTTCTTTAGTCTACTTTTTATTAGATGGCTAGTCTCTGGATAAACTCTTATTATTTTCATGACTTCTTTCTATATAGTCTATACATTTCAATTCGACAATTTTTTGCACTTCTAGATGGTTTCTTGTATGACCCATACAACCCACACAACTATTACAAAATGTCTGAATAGTAGCTGTATGACCTTGTCCTCCATATTCTGTAAGGTTTCAAGTCTTTTCTTTCTTTTTTGGATTCCATCCACTCCTTGTTTCTATTGAATACTTTTAGTTGCATAGAAAAATAGAAGTTGTAGACAATAGGAGGGATTTCCAACAAGACCCTTTATAGTGCACAATCCAACTGATTCATACCCCTAATTTTTGGAACCATCAAGTCAAGATGTATAGGTGATTTTAGGATATGATGGTCATTCCAAAATTTGCAATATCATTGGAATGTTATATTATTCCAAAGGGTCTTCATTGTCATGGGAAGGTTTAGGTCAATGTCATGTTGGTTACTAAAGGAAAATCAAAATTTCAGAGGATCTTCACAATTCATTCATCCACTATTTATTATTCCATAAAATCACCATTCACTCCATTTATTTTTTATACATATATACACATGTTTCATTTACCCACCTCCACTAAAATTTGTTCCCCCAAATCATTCCATTATTATTTTCCTTCACAAACCAAGTCATTTATGCCACATTCTCTTAAGTTCCCATAAAAACCATTCTCATTAAAGCTCACCTTATATAATTATCATTTATTCGCTAAAACCTTTGTCGCTTGTATATATATCAACACACATTTCATTACACCCCCTTCATTAGGCCATAGCCCCATAAAGTATTTCATTATATTCATCTAAACTAGGGCCTTATCCATAACCATTTACCTTTTAGCTCCCCCAAAAAATCAAAACATACATTCTATGTTTCCTATGTCGACCCCCATATATAAGTCCCAACCACCAATCCTAAGGTTTGCTCAATAAAAATTAAATCGGACGTGTCATCTGACGACTTCCCATTGGTTTGGGCGTCTTGGTCGATCGCATCCTATTGGCTCAAGTGAAACACTCAATCACGCCCCATTGGTTGCTCTAAAATTTCATTTTTTTCATAAGGTTCTCGAGGGTCCAACTCATGTAAACCCTAAGCCGGACTTGATCCCTATTTGCTCGATTGTGTTACCCGATATCACCCCATTAGTACAGTCGATCGATGATTGGTTGAAGAGTCAAAGGAATTAATTATTCGGTCTGTCCTAAGGTTCAATGTTATCATAAGCCTCCTTTCCTTTTCCTATTTGCCTAAGATTCAGGTCATTCACGTCTCCCGATTACATCCCCTTGGTCGACTGTCCTGGTCGATGACATCCCATTGGTCAAAAATCAAAGAGAATAAATGTTTGCATTTTTCCTATAGTCTCAAGGGTTGGGTGCACATGAAGTTTGTTTTCCCCTCTTCATTAATCTAAACCCTGCGCATATCATTCATTAGAACCCCTAAGTATTACATTTTCTTTCGCAAAGTCCATCTTTGATGTCTTTTACCCCTTTGCCTAAGCCGTCGACCGAGCTTTATTATTTCGTTTGTAACGTCCGACCTAACCCCATTGGCTCGCCCGCTCTAGTCGAACACACCTGTTTGGCCACCAAATATTAAACTCCTTCACTAAGGTCCTTCGAGGGTCTATTTCACGTTTAAAATTTTCCCTTTTGGACTCCAAAATAAAGTCTTCTACCGTCACCTTAGGAGTCTTCGCCACCCCCAAACCTAAAGTGTAAGCCCACACATCGTTTATTAAAAATCCTTAGGTGGTCATGTTTTTTACTCACACCCATTAAAGATTTATTCACTTACCTAAGTCCTCACTCGGTTGTGTTATTTGAATTGCGTCCCATTGGTCGACCATCCTAGCCCCCTTGTTTGAAAAAATTAAACTCTACTCCTAACGTTCGATCAATATAAAATAAGTGGCCCTCGTTGAAGCAGATATCCTACCTGATGCCATTTGATAGGTTAAGGAAAAATGAGGTGCGAATGAAGTTCGAGTGACTCAAACGCAAAAACACCATTGGCTCGGGTGAAAGTATCAAATGCAATCAATTGGTTGAAAAGTTAAGGTAAATTTTTGGTCTCCCCTAAGGTCCTTTGAGGGTCTTATACACATCAAAATATCTCCCCTTTTCCAACCCCACATTAAAATCCATTCATTTCTCTAAAAGCCTAAGCCTAAAACTCTACTTTTATTAATCATAAAAAACATTAGGCGGTTATCTCTTCCCCCTACCAATAAAAGGGTTTATTAAATGCACTTGGTCTAGATCGACCACATCTTCCAATTGCATCCCATTGGTCACTCATCCTAGCCGATGATGCCCCATTGGTTCGGGCGAAGGAAACAAAGGCATCCGATTGGTTGAAGGTTAAAATGGCAATACTTTAATTTTTCCTATGTCTAAAGTCCCATGTGCATCTAAACATTCCCCCTTTTGGTCGAAACAAAAGGTTTTTCATCATCACACCCAAAGTTTTTCGTTTAATTTTTAGCTCAACTATTCCATTCGATTTTGAAGTTTTAGGCTTAGGTCCACACGCCTGTTACTCATTAAAACCACTCTACCAAAATCCTCGCCTGACTATTTTTCCCTCGGCTATGTCATCCGATCACATTCCATTGGCTTGGGTAGGAGAGGCGAAAGCATCTGATTGGTTGGGATTTATCAAAGTTAATTTTTCCAAAGGTTTTAAATCTCGCCATACCCCTGAGATGATTATTTTTTAAAGTCCCATCCTTATGACTGTTAGAATTAAAGTGCACTATGCCTTCACCTTGACACTTGTCAGTTTCTCTTGACAAGTTTCATGTGTTTCATATAGGCTTATGCCTATATATTGTAACCATTTGTATCAATAAATTAATCCCATCAGTTTCACTCCCAACATTTGGTATCAGAGCTTCAGGCTTTCTCTGGCCTTGTGAGCTTGAGGGGGGATTTCCCTCATGGAAATCCTCCCTCCCCCCTATTTTTTTTTTCCTATTTTTTAAAGGTTTTTTTACCGAGGGAGTATGCTCTCCATCATTTGATGGATCAGAAACCAGATGGTAAAAATATTAAAAATTGGGAGGTTTATTTTTTTTCTTTAGTTTTCCATGCAGATCCGTTTCATTTGGAGACGAAATCCATCAAGCTTGATTCACGTAACGCAGGCGTTGTTGGCCTTCCAGCAAACCAACGACACTATGGTCACCCAAACCTACGATGTCAAGTCCTACAGGGAGGTGGTGCCCTACAATCTGAGCTTCGTAGTCACAGATCTTGACTTGCAGATGGAGGATGGCAAAATCACAATATTTGCAAATGCGGCGTTTCTTTGCAAGATGGGATTCGAGACCTGAGGAGAAGGTTAACCCAACGAAGCAACACCAGGTGATGGTGGTGAGCGCCACCTCTCGGCCCAACACGAGCTGGGTATAGTGAACTACCCAGCGGATGATGTAGTTGATGGCGAGCGCACAAATCAGAGCGTAGAGCAGAGCCACCAGGATTATGATGATGTAGTTGATAATATTGCGTTACTAAAAGGATCTTAAAAGTGAAGAAAAGGCACCGTCCAAGGCGGAACTTTTGGAGATTTTTTTCTGGCATGCAGCCCAGATCTACGTAATTTTTGTTTTTCGACCACTCCGAGAAAAATCGTGCTATGGTTGCGGTAATGCCAACTTTGGTGGACACATTTTGTCCATAAAACTGAACCTTTAGCCCTCCTGAAGCTTTCTCGCAGTGGCAATTTTTTCGCATCTTTGAATCTTTCTAGAGGATATACTTCAATCATGTCAACACCAATCCAGTTTCCCATTCAGTTCGTGTTTAGACAGTCGAATGTATTGATGGCGCCGCTTGTTTTGACTTTACTCAAAAATGTATTTGATTTCATTTATGTTCGATGTCGTGACTATGGCTATGTAATGTTGCGAGTTGTTTCCTCTGCCCATGGTGAATTGTTGTGCGTGGGCTTACGAAACTTTAAAGGCATATGGCGCTGGCTGGTTGGTAGACGTGATTTGCCACTGAAATAGGTGCTTTAATTTAACATGGTTGTACTGATCTGGTTGCTTGTCCAACTAGGGCCCCTGCATGTGCAACTGAAGTTGTTAATTACAGCATCCTCTGGACCGAAGAACACATTATCTTCTTTGTGGACGACATCCCTATAAGGGAAGTGATCAAGTCTGGAGCCATGGGGGGTCAGTATCCCTCCAAGCCCATGTCTATATATGCAACAATATGGGATGGATCGGAGTGGGCGACAGTAGGGGCAAATACAAAGTCAATTACAAATACGGTCCTTTCCCAATGGAACTATCTAATCTTCGTCTCCATGGGTGTGTCGTGGATCCCACCATGATCAAGCACGGTCTCTCCTCCGACTCCTCCCATTCCCACTGCATAGAAGAAGACGGAAAAGTCCCGATTGAGGTGGTACAGTTAAGAAGGAAGAGAAGGCGACGATGGAATGGTTCAGAAGCAGATACATTTATTATTCATACTGCAACGACAGAGCGAGGTATCTGTCGCAGCTTGACGAGTGTCCGACCAGGGACCCTGACAGATCCATTGCAACTGCCCACATGAGAAATGGCTGCCATCACCACCGTCATCAACGAAAACGCGACAAGCAAAACTCCTCTTCTACAACTGGAGTTGTCTCGGCGTGAGAGATTGTCAGACAGAGAAACAGATTTTTTTTTCCAAATGCAGATGCATGTTTTTTGTACAGATTTGAATTTTTTGCTTTGGGACAGAGAGGAGATTTTTCCATATTTGTTTTAGATTGTTTGGGTCTGTTTAAGCCCTCTCCTGCTCCATTTGATTAGATTAGATAAATCGTTGTTATCGCTTAGGACTGCATGTGGCATTGCCACGTGAACTGAGAGGAACGTGGCCCTCTTACACTATAGCATAGTTTATTATATCAGTCATGACACTTGGGTTGACGAGCCCATCACCTGTAGCGCTCTCCCTGTAACTTTCTGGACGTTGTATATGTGCAATGGAGTGGAGTTATTTCCAGTGGGAGTAGCGGATCAAACTTGCTGCAGCTAGCCACGTGTAATAGATGTTTCAATTGAATGCTGAAACATGGCAAGTGGAGTGAAAAGGCCCACATGGCCAAATTTATCCACATGAGGGTGGAAGTGAAAAAGGCCCACATGGCTTCTTATTGTAATCCTTCATTTGAAAATTCCCCTGCGTGGGAAAATTGAAAATTGTAGTCTGTTTTTTTTAATTCTGCCATAGTGCGATGCCAGGAATATTTTATTTCTGAGGTTAAATTGCTGCCTAGATAGGCATGCTGTCGTTTTTCCAGCAAGTTGTGGCCCCATTTAGACACAAGTATAGGACACTTATACTTTGCGAATGCAGCGGCTGGTTACCCATGCATTTCGGTGGGATGACATGGTCACCATAAGGACACTTATACTAGGGACTACAGACAAAGACACCCTAGACTCTATCCAAGGTTTTTTCTGGATCTACTTCTGAAGACTACAGACGAAGACACTTCAAAAGATTCTTTTCTACTCTTCTTTCTTCTTCTCCTCCATATTTGGCATCTATGGCTCATTTTATTGTATTGAGTGCATTTTTGGCAGAGACCGACACTCTTATATGGCTCGTTTTTCCTTTGTATTAGGTGCATTTTTGGCAGAGACCGACACCTTCTAGATTGAGTTCACCATAAGGAGGGATTATATATTTATGGTGAATCTAGTCAGTGACCTACGAGAGGCAACATCCTCTGAGGATGACCTGCAGAGGCAACAGATCCAGAAGTGGCTGACCTTGAGGCACCCATGATGACCCTGAGGCACTTAGACGACTGACCTAGTGGCAACAGACCCGTGGAAGTGGTCGACCCTGAGGCAACAGATCGAGATGTATACACAATGAATCTAGCATTATTCACAGTTGGAGAGCCAAGCGCAAAGAGCACGAGCCTAGACCAAATCAGCAATAAGAGAGGATGATAGGTTGTTTTAGAGAAGTCAACATTAAAGAGGAATATTAGAATTAAAGTGCACTATGCCTTCACCTTGACACTTTTCAGTTTCTCTTGACAAGTGTCATGTGTTTCATATAGGCTTATGCCTATATATTGTAACCATTTGTATCAATAAAATATGGAGTCAGGGAGTATGCTCTCCACTCATTGAGTGGATCAGAAACCAGAAGCTCCCTATTTTTTTTTGGTTTTTAGTTTCCCTATTTTAGAGGACAATCCTCGCCATCCGAGGACAAGCCTCAAAATTTTTAGAGTCTAGAATCAGATATCCATTCCGAGAGAAATTTTTTTTTAAGTGAAGAAGTGACGTTTCTCTGAGAGATTGTGAACTCATTTTTTTTCAAAGGAGTTATTGTGTTAGAAGTCATATGACTGTTGCTCTATTGACGCACTACACAGAATAATATCCAATCATAGTTCTCGGCCTCCTTTCTGACGACATCGAGCACATTGCGTGGATTGCAGCGCTGACAAGTAGTCTTGCGCGGTTGCGTTCAGTCTGGAAACTAGCGACAAGTTTCTTGCTGCCTGAGACTGGCGCCTCAAGAAATCTCACACCTCCATGGTTTATGTCTATTAATTACTGTAGCTTCCCGTCGCCGGTCTCAACGGGAATGTGAGAGAAGCAATGTCCAGAAATAAAATAGAGAAAAAATATTGCGAGCCTCAGCCTCCGAAGCCATAGATCACGTTCATGGCGGTCACCGTCTTTCTGCGAGCGTACTCGGTATAAGTGACGACGCGCGTCTCTTCGAATAGCGGGCTTGGTGATGCCCTGGATGTCATCGCAGAGCACCTTCTAATCATTGTGAATGTTGTGCATATTGTGAATGCTGCTGGCGAGGAATCGTGCTTCTGCTGCACACCGTAGCGATCGTGGGTTTAACCGTCGGAGGCGAGAAGGGCGAATTCGGCCTCTGATCCGATCTCTCAGCTGCGGCACCGTATTTTCTCGTTGCCCCGAGGTGCATTTCCCCATTTTATTTTCTGTTTATTTTATGGCCACTATAATTTTCGAATTTGCGCCACGTCGTGAGTTCAATTCCTTTGTTCTTTCTCTCCGTTTTTTCCAGCAGTAACACGTCGGGGGTTCAATTCCCGTGCCTGTGGCCTCTTCATTTCGTATTAAAGAATATTGGGTGACCCTTACCCTAAGGTAGGGAAATTTTGGCCTATATGAGGTATTTTGTGGGCTTTCTCTGTTTTCGACTGCAAAGACAGCCAAAGGCAACGACACGGGATGCCAATCCAGAGTTTAAAAGGAAGTTTTATAAATTGCATGAATTACGAGGGTAATTACTTATTATTGCTTGAATTTCAAGGGTAATTACTTATTATTGCTTGAATTTCGAGGGTAATTATCTTTATCTTGTCGGTGGACCTGGGAAAGCTAGGTCACAGTTTAATTTGTCGTCAAAGCGATTTGTCTCAATTTATTTTGGGAATAATTGCTGAGTTTTGTTTTGCTTGTTTGAAGCATCAATAATTATCCGACTATAGGCTTATATATAGTCGTTGGAAAGGCTTTTTTGAGGGGAATCCATTGGTGCAGTTTATTTTCAGTTTTGAAATCATTTAATATGCTAAATTGAAGTTTGGAATTGACATTGTAATTTGGAGTGCATTTTCGGTAGTATCCAACACTCCTTGACAAAATATTTGGCAAACTTGTGGGAATCTCAATTTTAAGTCTTTGACATTATGCCAAGTCATTCATTGCATTTGGCAAGTTCGAGGGCAATCTTGTAAAATGAGGCATTGATATTGTCTCATCTTTTTTTGGAGGCACATTTGGGGCTAATTTGTTTTTTAGCCAAATACAAAAACATCAACTTAAGGGGTGATTTAGGGCCCCTTGTCCCTTGTCAATGGATTCATTTTGTGGCACTCTCTTGGCCACTAGGTGTTTGTTGCTTGCATCTTCTATTTTGGCTTTTGTCTACATTTTATGCTTGTTATTACCCTTGCATGACTTTGGGTTTTATAATTGTAATCAAGTGTAGTTCCATTTTATACACACTTGACACTAAGCCATATACAAGCAAACAAACACATACAGGCAAATTCTACATTGGCACATCAATTGTAACAATTCTACAAAAAGCAAGCATCACATTATTATAACTGCCTATGTTCCACGTATCAACTGCTCAAATACTTATAGTCTCCCTCACGTAAGGGCGGGTATATTGAGTAGTCTGGTATAAAGGTCTGGTAGGTTATTCCCTTTCAGAATCGCCTATGTTCCACGTATCAACTGCGCAAATACTTACAGTCTCCCTCACGTAAGGGCGGGTATATTGAGAAGTTTGGTATAAAGGTCTAGAAAAATTCTAATTCTTACTCTCTTTGGATAGAAAAAGGCACTTATGTTCAACTTAACCCTCCCACTTTTGGAATCTCTTGAAGATTCAGAGTGGAAAAACTAGGCGAACCCTCCTTTGGATCTTCAGCGGTGTACCCTAGATTTTTTTTTAGGGCTCTAATTTGGCATTTGTCGTACTTACTTCATCCTTTGTTGGGCTCCCTTTTCTTTTGATCCTTTTCTAAATCATGGCTACTACAAATCTATTAAGTGGACCTACAAAGAAACTTGAAGGAGCACAAACTTTTGCAAATTGGAAGTATGAGATGGAGTCAATATTGATGATGAATGACATGTGGGACTTTGTGAGAGATAGGCAAACTAATGAAGACCCACTCACTACACCTACAGACCCTAAAGAAAAAGCACAATTTGAGAATAATTCCAACATAGCTTTAAGTTTAATCAAGCTAGCTACAAGAATTCAATGCAGAGAAAAACTGTAAGGGCTGCAAAAACACCTAAACAAGCATGGGATGCTCTCAATATATTGTTTGATAGGCCAAGTCAAGATAATATTTTGTATCTCAAACAAAAATTGCACAATCTATGTATGAAAGGCTCACTTACCGATTATCTTATGGAAGTGAAGTCTATTAAAAATGATTTCTTAGTTGCTGGTAAAACCCTAGATGATAATGAATTAATTCCAATAATGTTGCATGGTCTTCCTTCAAAGTTTCACTCCTATGCTACCATGTTAGACTTGAGTGGTAAAACAATGAATTCAACACTTGAGGATATTGAGATCCTACTTAAGAAGCATGAGCAAGCCCTAATCAAAGATGAAGAAATTGAAGCCACATCGGCAGCTTTTGCCACCAAGGCAACTTTATAGCCTAAACAAAACAAGGGTCAAAATCAGCATAATCAGAATCAAAGGGGTAGACAACACCAGAGATACACACAGTACCAGCAGTAGCCAAATCAACAGTACCATCAACAACCACGTCAGCAACAGTACCAACAACAGCCACAACAGCAGCAATACCAGCAGCAGCAAAGATGGCAAACAAGACCTCAAGGGGGTTAAAACAACAATCAACAAGGGTGTGAATATTGTGGAAAATGGAATCATAATATTGCTAATTGCTATCAAAGGCAAAGAGAACAGGGAGAACCACAAAATAATAATATGAACACATTGTATGCAGCCAACCAAGTTAATGTTGAAGATAAAGAATGTTGGTATATTGATTCTGGAGCAAGCAAAGCACATGACGGGAAGGCAAGATTGGTTGACCAAGGTTCAGCCCACATCAAATCAATTCATTACTTTTGGTGATGAAAGTGCTCTACCCATTGAAGGTGTTGGGGAGGCACCACTTACTTTGCATGATGGTAATAATGTTCCTGCAACAGATGTTTTGTATGTGCCTGGTCTTAAAAGGAGTCTTCTTTCTATTGGACAACTTACAAATAAGGGCTATAATGTCTATTTTGAAAAATAAAAATGCTACATTAAGGAACCCAATGGCAATGTCAAGGCCATGGGAGTGAAAAAGGATGGTGTTTACTACCTCCTTACAAAATCTGTAACACAAACATCTTTGCATACAACAACTACTTTCTCTTTGGAGTACATGTGGCATGAAAGATTGAGACATTTAAATTTTAATAATCTTCAAATGATGGCTACAAAAGGATTAGTTAAAGGACTCCCACATCTTAAGGAGTCAAAATGTTTTTGTGAGCCATGTGTAATAGCCAAACACCATAGGCAACCATTTGAAATAGGAAAGGCATGGAGAGCTAATAGACCTTTGCAATTGATTCATTCATACATTTGTGGGCCAATGTCTGTTCAATCTTATACTGGGGCAAAATACTACATCACTTTCATTTATGATTACAACAAAAAGGTATGGATCTACCTAATTCAATATAAGTGGCAAGCCCTTGATAAGTTCAAAGAATTCATCTCACTTGTTGAAAGAGAAAGTGGCTATCAAATCTCCACCTTAAGATTAGATAATGGTGGAGAATATGTCTCAAATGAATTCTTTAATTTTTGTAAGTATCATGGGATAAGGAGGCAATTCACAACCCCTTATACCCCGCAACAAAATGGAGTTGCTGAGAGGATGAATCAAACAATCACAAATAGGGCAAAATCAATGTTACATGCTGCTATATTACCTAACTCATTTTGGGGAGAAGTTGTTCTTACTGCTGCATACTTGACTAATAGGTCATACACAAAGGCCTTACATGAAAGAACACCTGAAGAAGCATGGAGTGGAAGAATGCCCTATGTGGGCCATTTGAGAATATTTGGATGTGATGCCTATGCTCATATTCCTCATAAGAAAAGGAAGAAGTTTGATGATAAGAGCCAAAAATGCATCTTTGTTGGCTATAGTGATAGTGCCAATGCATATAAATTATATGAGCCTATTTCCAAGAAAATCATTTTATCTAGGGATGTTACCTTTCATGAGTATCCTCCATCTAATCCTCCTAAAACCCCCACCTTAGAAATAACTAATGAAATAGTTGCTCCATTCATGCACACAATATCATCTCATTCTTCTCCTTCACTCATAAATCAAGAAATTCATCCACAAGAAGAACTTCCTACAAATAATCCATGTCCTCCATCTCCTCCTAATGATCAAGTAACAACATCCAATCCTTTACCCAAGTGGGTTCAAGCCACAATAGATGAAGCACAAAATCATTTGCCCACCTATACAGGTAAAAGGCCTTCAGCCCTAAGACACCAAGTGAATTATGCCCTAATGGCCAAAGTCCTTAGCCAACCTGAACCTTCTAATGTCAAAGAAGCACTTGGTGATCCTAAATGGGTTCATGCCATGGATCAAGAATTGGATTCCATTGAAAGGAATCACACTTGGGAGTTAGTTGATTTACCCAAAGGAAAATATACCATAGGCACAAAATGGGTATACAAGGCAAAATATAAAGTAGATGGCTCACTAGATCGCTACAAGGCTCGCCTAGTAGCTCAAGGCTATAAGCAACAAGAGGGAATTGATTATGAGGAAACCTTTGCTCCTGTAGCTAAGATGACTACAATCAGGACAGTTATTGCTATGGCAGCTCAAAAACATTGGCCAATATATCAAATGGATGTCAAAAGTGCATTTCTAAATGGTCATTTGAAGGAGGAAGTGTATGTGAAACAACCACCAGGGTACATAGTTGAAGGCCAAAACAACAAAGTCCTCAGATTAAAGAAAGCTCTATATGGGTTGAAGTAAGCACCCCGAGCTTGGTATGCAAATATTGACTCCTATTTCCTCAACCTTGGTTTCACTAGATCTATAGCAGAATCTACTCTCTATATGAAACATTGGAGGAACCACATCATTTTGATTACATTGTATGTGGATGATCTCCTCATTACAAGTGATGACATAGAAGGCATAAGGTTGCTCAAAGAGGACTTATGCAAGAACTTTGAGATGACAAATTTAGGCCTCCTCCACTATTGCTTAGGAATAGAGGTATGGCAACGACTCGGTAAGATTTTTATCTCACGAGGCTAAGTACATTCAGATCTATTTTGGAGAGGTTTCGCATGGAGGAGTGTAAGCCCTCTCTAAATCCCATGGAAACTAGATTGAAATTTCTAAATAATGATGAAGAAGAAAGGGTTGATGGTACACTTTACAGGCAACTAGTTGGAAATTTGATCTACTTAACTTCAACTAGACTAGATATTTGCTATTCGGTTGGCCTTATTTCTAGATTCATGCAGGATCCTAAGAAGAGCCATTGGATAGCAGCTAAGAGGATTGTGAGATTCCTAAAGGCCACACCTCATCATGGCCTTATGTATAAATCAAGTGATAATTTTTCTTTGATTGGATACACAGATTCAGATTGGGCCGAGTTGTCCTGAAACCGGAAGATCTACATCAGAGTTATTGCTTTCAATTAGGCCAAGGCTCTAGTTCATGGAGCACAAAGAAGCAACGACACAGTTTCACTATCTTCAGCGAAGTAGAATATAGAGCAGCGAGTTGAGGCAACTAAGGAGGCAATATGGTTGAGGCAATTAATTCAGGATATTGGGCTATTCATACATGGTCCAACATATATATATTGTGACAATCAAAGTACCATCAAGATGACCAAGAATCCAGTTTTCCATGCTAGAACAAAGCACATTGAGATCCATCATCACTCATTAGAGAAATGGTCCAAGAAGACATTATACACATGAAGTATGTACCAACTCAATATCAAGTAGCAGACATATTCACCAAGTCACTTGGGAAAGACAAGTTTTCTTAGTTTAGCAATTTGCTATATCTCTGTACAAGAAGTCAACATTAAGGGGGAATGTTATCTAATGTTGACTTATTTTTTAGGATAGTGCACATTAAGGAGGAATGTTAGAATATTATTATTGTTATAATGTGCACTATGCCTATAATTGACAGGTTGACATTTGTCTTCTGACACTTGTCCTTGTCTTCAGTTTGAGTTGGAGTGGTGTCTTCTGAAAGACACTTGGAGTGGAGCTTATGACACTTGTCATATCTCCCTCCTAATTTTGATGCTTATATATTGTAAGATAACTTGTAAATAATCAAGGCCTAGGGGGAATGTTAGAATTAAAGTGCACTATGCCTTCACCTTGACACTTGTCAGTTTCTCTTGACAAGTGTCATGTGTTTCATATAGGCTTATGCCTATATATTGTAACTATTTGTATCAATAAAATAATCCCATCAGTTTCACTCCCAACAATGACATCTTAATAATATAAAAGTGCCCCTAACAGAGATTTCCAAATCCCTTATCGAAATAAAATCACCATAACTTCATTAGTGTGGCTATCATAAGCGCACACTTCCGATTGGCTTGGTCGTATCATGCAAATGAGCCCGATTGAGTCATTTTTAATGAGATTTAATTTTTTTGGAATTCTAAGGTCCCATATTTTGAATTATTGCCCCTCCATTTGCTCTAAAAATGCTTACCGCAAAACATACTTCTTAAATAGCCCCATCGACACTTCTAACGTCATTCTCATAGTCATCTATCCTAGGTTCGAAAAGGTTCATAATCAAGTTGTATTTTCTGAAAAGGACTCTAGCTGACAATAAATTGTGCATGCTCGAGATCAATGACACGGGCAACCTCGTCGGAGACAAGCAAATGATTTAGATGTGACGAAATATCGTGACAAAGAACTTGTACCCCATGGAAGGATTTGTAAGTGTTTTAAAATGAATATTTTTTTCTTTTAAACTAACACCTACGACAGATCTGACAAAGCCAAGATTTACAATGGTGCGCCTGCCAAAGCCTGTCAACCGGTTTAAAAGCAAATCTACAAAATGATCGGTTGCCTAGTTTTGTGTACAGACACAACTCATATCCAATCATGAAGCATAATGAGGTCACCATGATCGTTAAGAGAAGTTGTAGGCAAGGACGTGGCTGCAAGGTAGCATAAATCCATTACACAACTCAAAATAGTTTGGAAAGCTCATACGCTCAGGAGTTACTATTAATACTCATCAAAATCCTTTGAGCTCACTTATAGTTGATACTTACAACGAAATGGCGAAGATTGGAGAGAGTTATAAAAAACCAACACACTCTATAGCTAAAGAAGCACATAATAAAACCATGGCCTCCTCTAGCTTAGTCTAACAAGCCCCACTATTGTTGGTTTTGGAGAAGATAGGAAAGCTCATAAATGGCCCCCCTTATCTATAGCTTAAAACAAAGGCGTCGACCGTTGATATTGAGACGTTTACAAAATAGTCAAGGCCCAATTAAGAGATTAATCCTATGTAGCAGTGGTGAATAGAAGAGTAGGCGATATTTGCTTACGAGAAGGCAAAATATGCTTACAACCGTCACCTTTGGTTGTTAATGGGGTTTTTTGATAGAATATGGAGGGATTCAACAAATATTGAAGGGATACAACCTATAACAAGTCTGTTGTACTTCCTTTTCGATCTCACAATTACAATCTCTCTTCCTTCTCCCGTATCCAATGTTGTAGAAGACCCTCTTATAAAACGAGGGTTACAAATTTAGAGCAAATCATTAAGGCCCCAAAATAAAAATAAAAATTACTATTTTCAGCAAATTATCTTTTTTGTCGAATTATTTTTTCTAGTAATTACTATTTTTGAAAAATTATTTTTTGTCAATTTTTTTGTTTTAGTAATATTACTATTTTCGGCAAATTATTTTTTGTCAAAATATTTTCGTTTTTTAGTAATTACTATTTTCGAAAAATTATTTTTCGTCAACAAATTTTCAAAAATGTAATTCACAAAAAAACTTGGATTGATATGCAATTTGACACACAACTACATAACACTCATATCCTTTCATAGAGTGGGTCCAAATGCAGCTAAAACAGGGCCTCCCAATTAGAATCAGACTCCATAACCAATAATCTTCCACTTGGATACTGATCACAATAACTCCACCGCTACTGCACCTGCTGGACTATGCTTCAAATTTGGACCTGAAAAGTTTCTCACCTTTTACTGTCATGTTTGAAGATCAACTATAACAGAGCAAGAACTCAATTTCCCCTTGGTTATTGCCTTTGTGAACATATTTGCAAGATTTTGGCTAGTGTGTATCTTCTCCAGTTTTAACTGTCTATCTTCCAACACTAGGCGTATGAAATGGTACTTGGTCTGTATATGTTTAGACCTGGAACGGAAGGCTGAATTCTTTGCAAGATGAATGACACTTTAACTGTCATTATATAATATGCTATTCTATTGCTTCTTTCCCAACTCCTCCATAAACCTTTGTAACCAAATTATCTCCTTAGTAGCCTTTGTAGCAACATACTCTGCTTTTGTTGTTGAAAGTGCAACAACCTTCTGTAATTTTGAAATCCAACTAAAAACATACCTTGTGGTACTCCTTCTGTTGTCTATATCACCTACCATATCTGAATCAACATATCACTGTAAATAGTGTTAGAACCTCCAAAACATAATACCTGAGTGACATTATCTCTCAAATACCTGAAAATCCACTTCACTACCTCCCAATGTTGTTTTCCTGAATTGTTCATAAACCTGCTGACAACTCCCATTGCATGTGCAATATCTGGCCTTGTGCACACCATCGCATACATCAAAATACCAATTGTTGATAAATAAGGAACCTTGGACATATAGTCAATCTCCTCCTATGTCTTGGGACACATCTCTTTGGTCAGTTTGAAATGATTGGCCAAAGGTGTACTAACAGGTTTTGCATTCTGCATTCGAAATATCTTCAACATCTTCTCAATGTAATCCCCCTAAGATAGTTAATTTATGATTTTTCCTATCTCTTGTTATTCTCATACCAAGGATTTGCTTTGCAACACCCAAATCCTTCATTGTAAATGAATCTGCCAATTTTCTTTTGAGCACATCTATATCCTGCATATTAGACGTTGCAACAAACATGTCATCTACATACAATAGCAAGATAATATAATTAACATTATCCAATATCTTAAAATAAATACAGTGGTTCGAATGTTGGGCAAAACATTGGTTAGTTTTTCTATGGTTCAATTAATTGCCTCCATTTAATTGTCAACCCGAGGTAGCTCGTAGTATTATGAGCAAACGTGCAAAATCTATGCTTGCAATTCCTCCTTCGGAGATGAGTCCCTTGGATTATGGTTTGAGGGGTGTTTAATGTTCGTTGAAGTTTATGTTTAAACCCATAATCTTATGCTAAGTCTAAGTAGCAGGACTGAAAACATAAAAACTTTAAATAATTACCTTGCTGAAAATGACTGAAAACAGGGGAAATAGGGAAGAACTCTGTTGTAAGTGGGCCCACGCTTCCAATAGGTTCTGCCCATGGTAGAATGTTCACCGAACACTTAGAGAATGCTTTTTACAAGAATAATGCAGGAATTTTATTAACAGTTTCCAATTGGAAAATTACATAAAAAGTTTGGGGGGCTTCTTCAGGGATGGCATGCATATTTATAAAGTATGCGACCATCCCTGTTACAATTTCAGAATAAATCAATGCATGATTCGATGTTGCAGTTGGTTGCTTGAATCGGGCAAAATATCATAATATCTCAACGTATTTAGTTTCCAGAATACATTGATATTCGATTTGCCTAACTTACAAAATAAATTTACGTAACAACTGCAAAATAGGTGATGAATCACCTTTGACATTATCCCATGTTCAGTTATGATGCTAAAAATCATTCCAAGCTGGTTGTCGATGCGTTTACTCTATTCTGCCGACCATAGAGCCATGCTAAAGTTTGACGCTAACAAGAATCAGGCATTGCGGTTGAAGAAGTCGGGAAGTAGGCGCCTTTCATTTGCATAATGGGAATTAGATGCCTTCCGCTATACAACGAGAAGAAGGTGTAACGAGAAGCAGGTGAGAAACGATGCTCATTAGATAATATTGATTGCTGAATGTTTACAATTTATAGAGCTAGATCACAACAAAACATAACTCAACATAAACGAAATACATAATTTACGTAACCAAATCCTAACTTTAGAAGATGCTAACTTCATCCTAATATTTCTCTAACAATTCTAACATAGCCCTAAAACATAGCTACGTAGGGAAAAGAGAATCAATGTCCAACATTCTCCCCTTAAAGTTGAGAGGGCTGACAAGACAATCTCTCAACTTTATATACTGAGATTGAGCAACTCCTTTGGTGAAGATGTCTGCTATGTTGTCCAAAGCATTGCAATGTTTTAGCTCAACCACATTTTTCTCCATCATGTTTCTTATGAAATGATACTTTATGTCGAAGTGCTTTGACCTGCTGTGGTGGATAGGATTATGTGCCAATTGGATGGCACTCATATTGTCACAATACAATATGGTAGGATCATTTTGTCTTTCACCTGTTTCTTCAAGTAATTTTCTCAACCATAAGGCTTGGGTACTAGCATTTGTGATTGTTATGTACTCAGCCTCAGTAGATGATAGTGCTACAACAATTTTCTTTTTAGAACTCCAAGTAATTAGTCCTAACCCAAGACTAAAACAATTCCTTGAAGTAGATTTTCTATCATCTATATTGCTTCCCCAATCACTATCACTAAATCCAACTAATTTTACATCATCATTTTTGTGGTAATTAATCCCATAATCCATTGTACCCTTTACATATCTCAAAATTCTTTTAGTTTCTTATAGATGAAGTTCATATGGATCATTCGTATACCTTGATACTAGAGAAACAACATATTGAATATCTAGTCGTGTGTTGGTGAGGAACATAAGACTCCCAACCATGCTCCTGTAAGTGGTCTTGTCAACTTTTGGTGCCCCATATTCTTTGCATAATTGATCTCATGACCTATTGGAGTTGCAACAGACTTGCATTGCTCCATAGCAAATTTATTTATCATGTCATGAGCATATTTATGTTGACATATGAAGATCTCATTTCCTGTTTGATGTACCTCCATTCCTATAAAGTAATGCATCAAACCTAGATCCTTCATTTCAAACTCTTTCATCATGGAGTGTTTGAACTCCTCATTCATTTTATCACTGCTACCCATGAATATTAGATCATCCACATATAAGCACACAATGAGAATGTCTTTACCTTGTTTCATATAGTAGAGAGTAGGTTCACTTTTGTTCCTATTGAATCCATACTTTTGAAAGTAGCCATCAATGTGTGAGTACCACGCTCTTGGTGCTTGCTTTAGGCCATATAATGCTTTCTTCAATTTGTAGACAAGGTTCTCCTTACCTTGTTCTTCAAAGCCTTGAGGTTGTTGCACAAAAACCTCTTCATTCAAGTACCCACTGAGAAATGCACTCTTAGCATCCATGTGTTGAATTTTCCACCCTTTTTGGGCAGCCAAAGAAAGCACTAGTCTAATGGTCTCTTGTCTAGCAACGGGAGCAAAGGTTTACCTTTAGTCAATCCTATACTTTTGAGTAAATCCTTTTGCTACTAGCCTTGCCTTATCTTTCAATGCTCCCATCAACACTGAACTTGGTCTTATAGACCCATTTACATCCAACACATTTCTTGCCCTTAGGAAGATCCACTAGCTCCCATGTATCATTCTTTTTTATAGAGGGCATTTCCTCTTTCATAGCTTGTTGCCATACATCATGAGTACGTGCTTTTTCATAACTAGATGGCTCTAGATCTACACTAGTCATTAAGGCATAATTTACAACATCTCCCTTAGGTTCTTGAGAGTCTTCATCACCATACATGTGCAAATTTTCAAGTCTTTTCAAGACTTCATTCATCTCACTAGCTTAGCTTCTAGTGTACCTTCTTTGAAAATTCTTGTCCATAATTTGAAAAGAAGGATGGTACTGAAGTGTTCTCTTACCTCTTGGTGGTGTTGGTGGTGTATCTTCCTCCATTGGCATTGGAGAAGAACTTGATGATCTTGGTGGTCTTTGTGGACTTGGAGTAGCATTTTTTTGTACTTGAAGTAGAACTCTTTCTTGGACTTGGAGGAGGACTTCCATTGCTGTTCTTGTTAATGGGCTGCATTTGGGAGGAGCTTACACCTTGAGATTCATCATCAACAAAAAGTTTTTGATGACCCCATACTCCCCCTTCATCAAAAATTACATCTCTTGAGATTACAACTTTGTGAGTTTTTGGATTGTAGAGTCTATATGCCTTTGAAGACTCACAATACCCAATGAAAATACATGCTTGACTTTTGGGGTCAAGTTTCTTTCTTATCTCATCAAGAATGTGTGACAACAAAAAACTTTGAAGTGCTTTACATTTAGCTTTTTGTCATACCATCCCTCATAGGGAGTTATCCCATCTAAACTAGAAGTGGGACTTCTATTCAAAATGTAAACACTTGTCCTAACAGCATCAACCCAATACATGTTACTTAGTTTCTTTGTTTGAAGCATTGATTTAGCCATTTTTACAATAGTGTGGTTCTTTCTTTTAGCCACACCATTTTGTTGTGGGGTGTAGGCAGTAGTTAATTGCATTTTGATCCCACAATCTTTACAAAATTTGAGAAATGCATTTAAACAAAAATCCCTTCCTCTATCAGTCCTTAATCTCTTTACAACATACTCACTTTGATTCTCTACATTATTTTTGAAATCTTTGAAACATTTAAAAGTTTCATCCTTAGTTTTCAAAAAATAAATCCAACACATTCTAGAGAAATCATCAATGAAAGTGAGGAAGTAAGAATTATTACCCAAGCTTTTGGTATGCATTGGACCACAAATGTCCGAATGTACCAATTGTAGTGGATGGCTTGCTCTCCATGCTTGACCTCTTGGAAACTTTATTCTTGAGTGCTTTCCAAAAGCACATCCTTCACATACCTCCTTATGCTCTTCAACTCTTGGTAGACCACACACCATAGCTTGAGAAGTCGACAATGTCAAGCTTACAAAATTAAGATGACCAAATCTCAAGTGCCAAAGCACACTTGGATTTTCTATGGCCACACTAGCAAGTTGAGCACCTCCTTGTTCCCCAAACTTAAGAGGAAATAACTGATTCTTTGTCATATGTACATTTGTGACAACTCTATTACAATTTTTTTTGTCAAAAATCACACATTTTCAATCTTCAAAAATAAGTTTATAGTTCTTTTCTATGATTTGTCCAACACTAAGCAAATTATGTTGGAGTTTAGGAGTGTAATATATATTGTTCATCTTCTTTGTGCCTTATTTTTTTGGAACCTCCATGGCTCCCATACCTTCAACTTGTAGTTCCTTGTCATCGGTGGAATCCATTGTAGCAAATAGCTCTTCTTTGCCACTCATATGATTTGAGCAACCAATATCCAAAATCCAAGTTTCATTAAGATTTTGATTTGATTTTCCATATGTGAGGAACAAATTTGAAGAAGCTCCTTCCTCTTCTCCATAGTTTCCATATTGATCTCTCCCTTATTGAGAAGTCTTGGACCAACAATCTTTAGCAAAGTGACCAAGCTTACCACAATTGTAACAAGCTTTCTTTGATTTTTCACCTCCTCTTCCTCTTCCTTGGTTACCACCTCTTGATCTACCTATTCCTCTTCCTTTGCCTCTCCTTTGACCTCTTCCTTGTCCTCTTCCTTGGCCTCTACCTTGTACTCTTCCATAAGCCTCACCTTCCTTGGATGAGAATGGTTTTTCATACCTCCAAAGCTTGATGATGTAGAACCTTGTAATATCTCTTAATGAGACATCAAAGAATCAATTAGAGCATCAAAAGTTAGAGTAGACAAATCTTTAGACTCCTCAATAATGATTGCAATATGATTCCATTTATGAAGAAGTGTTCTCAACACTTTCTTCACAACCACTTTAGTTTTGATGTCTTCTCCAAGGGTTTACATTTTGTTTACAATGGCTTTCAATCTAACACATTAATCACCTGCACTTTCATCTTCTTGAATTTTGAGATTCTCAAAATCTCTCTTCAAGGTTTGAAGCCTCACTTGCTTCACTTGATTGCTCTCTTGATAACTATCCTTCAAGGCATTCCATGCTTCTAGGGCAGATGAACAAGAAGCAATCCTTGGAAATATGCTTTTCTCCAAGGTTTCTTGGAGATGGTAGAGAGCAAAGGAGTTCTTTTTTTTTTTAATTTACATGGTGGAATCGGTAGCCGCCACGAATCCGAGCAGGCTGTCCAGCTTTTATGGCCGCCACAGTATTCTGCTATGTCCGCCCCAGAAGCCACCACACAGATCTTCGCGTAGTCCGCCCCTATAACCACCATGCCACAATCATTTTAAACCTTTTACGTCGATGAAAGCACCAGGAAAGGGACAAGCATTCAGTCCGACGAGGCCCGAGATTTGAACCTTGGACCTCCGCCCCCCTTATGGGGTTTGGATGAACCAATTGGTCTACACCTCGGACCTAAAGGAGTTCTTCTTTTGGGCATCCTTCTTACTGGTTTTATATGCTGCACTCAAGGTGGTCCAATCAACAGGTTCAGTGTAACCTTCCTCTACTATATCCCATAACCCTTTGCCTATGAGTAAGGTCTTCATATTGATAGACCAATACTCATAATCTAGATCGTTGAACTCAGGGATAGGAATATTATTGTTAGCAGTTATTGCTAACTTAAAAAAATGAGAATACCCCTTTGTGTTAAGGTCTTTAAACAAAGTTAACTCTCTCTTGGTCTAAATTCTTGAATTTTAATTTTGCAAAATTAAATTTTATCAATCATTAAGTAATAATAAAATAATTTTGACTAAAAATCATGAATTAAAAAATAAATGATTTTAATCAAAACAATATTAAATTATTAAAAAAATTGATAAAAAATTAATATCATTTACAAAATAAAAATTTACCTTTAAGCCGTTGGAATTTGAACTCCTGACCTGCAAGCAGCGAGACCTTCATAGTTGGTCCCCGACCAATCCAGCTACCATCATCGGTGGAATTTGAGAGCAAATTTTCCTACTTGCTCCCGTCCACCGAGATTTTGGTGTTGTTTTTCTCGTACGCCAGCTAAGTACTCTTCTCTCAACGCTTCATCCACTTGTAGCAGCGCTGCGAACAATGCGATTCACCAAACTATTTGCAGGTGCAACACAGTCTGCCACTTGCTGCCAACACAGGCTTCGAAACAGGCTTCCTTGAGACTAATTTTTTTTTTAAATATTCATAGCACGTTAAATATTTGTTTTCATGCACAACACGGTCACAGGCAGCTCCTTCCGTTTACCAACACAATACGGTCTCGTCCATTTGTAGCTCCAAATCTTGAATGGACTCTGCTCACAACATATTTATATTTTGAGCTCACCATGTTGTCCACATAGGTGTCTCTCCGCACAGGTCTGGCTTGACGAAATGTGATCTTGTTTGACCTCTCCTAGCAGGTAAAAGCACACAACACTACACTCAGCAGCATTCTCTCGTCAGTCTTAAGGTCTTCACAATGAGAACAGTGTCTCACATATCCTACACTTACGTCTATTTGATTTCAATATGGAATATCACCGTAATAGGACGACATGCAGACTCCTCTACGTTCGTCATAACAAAGCAAATATACAAATATCCATGCACAACTTCCTTTCGGTCTTTCCCACGTGTAGACTTTATGCAGCATCCATTGACACTATCCTTTCGTCCTTTTCTAACATCACAAATGGAACAGATTGTGTAAACAAAATCAAAATGACAAACTCACACCAATCGCAGCGTTGTCCTCCTTGTGTGTCGTCTACAGGAGGTTCGCAGTGTCTACAAGCCTCCAAATGACGTCCTCGAACAAAACTTTTGTTAATAGCAACAGGATCGAATTGCGTCGATGAATCGTGTTTCCTCTCGTGCAATCCTTTCAACAGTTAGGCTGGAACATATGTCTATGAGCTACAACAGACATCCCGAACCATCCATGATCAAGCTTGCTATCTTTACAATGTTCACGATAGCCTCTCAACACGTATGGTCTCACTCAAACGCGTACACACAGGACAACAACTTATCAAGATGATGAAATACTGGAAGATCTGAACTCACAAGTGATGGGCAGACCTGAAATCTCTTTACCTGATGCTTTGATATCAAAATGAGAAACGATGCTCATTAGATAATATTACTTGTTGAATATTTACAATTTATAGAGCTAGATCACAACAGAACATAGCTCAACATAGGAAAACTCAACATAGGAAAAATACATAATTTACGTAACCAAATCGTAACTTTAGAAGATGCTAACTTCATCCTAATATTTCTCTAACAATTCTAACATAGCCCTAAAACATAGCTACGTAGGGAAAATAGAATCAATGTCCAACAGTAGATGCCTCCCATTGTACAACGGGAAGCATGCACCTTCCATTGTAAAACGAGAAGTAGGCGCCTAACGAAAATCAGGCGCCTAACAGTTAGGTGCCGAACGGAAGTCAGGCACTTCAAAGAACTTGGGTGCCTGACTTCGTGCCTCTTTACCGATATTCTATAGATGTTTTTCCTTCATTAATTTACAAATGCCAGGTCCGTGTTTGGACCTCGATGAAAACATGCCAAAATGCAACGATTTCCACTAAATCTACACAAATTACACTTAAAGACAAATATTAGAAAACATGCAAAATAAATTGTCAATTATATATATAATTTCGATAAAACATTTATATCTACAAGAATATATGCCGCACATGATGGAGAAAAAAGTACAAAAAATGAGCAATTATGTGGCTCATCATCCCCCCATGCTTAAGGGGTGGCACGTCCTTGTGCCACTTTGAACTGGTAATTACCAGTTATGTTCACCTCATCCCAATAGGTCCGGTTGGTCTGTGTCCTCTTTATCTTAGCGACCTTGGCTTTCTCTTTATCCTGGGGCTTTCGCCCTTTTGGTGTTGTGGGAGTTGCTATCTCTTGTCCCTGCTGCTTCTAGCATTTGCTGCGCCAAAGTGGTTCACTTGGCCTTGCCCTCTTCTTGGGTGGTTCTCTGGTCCAATCCACCTTGCCCTTATCAACATTCATATAAAAATCAGTGAAGCTGGTGGCATCCTTCTGGAATGCAAACTTAGCCATTTTCTAGTACTCATGGTGAAGTGACAACCTCTCACCCTCAGGCACTGATTCCTTATCTCCAAATGGGATGGTAGATTCCTTAGCAACCCTGTCTATGGGCAAATATTGGTCCTCTGTAGCTACTTGCTGCACATCAGGGACTGTTTCTTTTTCCTTTTCAGCTTCTTGCTGCTCATCAGGGACTGCTCCTTTTTCCTCTATAGCTTCTTGCTGCACATTAGGGATTGTTATTTTTTCTTAAGGCTGAGTTGCCCCTGTATTAATTAGAGAGTGTTCTACCTCTCCCTCTTTGTCTGTAATTTGAGGCTCTTCGGCCTCCATCTCCTTTTCTCCATCTTCTCCCCTCTTTTTAGGTTGATCTGTATTTTAAGGTTCTTCAACTTCAACCTCATCCTCCTGAATTACCTGATATGAAGAGGGGGATGTAGAGTAGGGTTGCTCTACTTCCATTGCAACAACGTCTCCCTATTCTAATTACTTATCAGCAAGGGGCACTTATGTTGCCCTATTGGTCTGCACTGCTACATCAACCTTGGTCGGTTGTTCGGCTACTACTGTTCCACCCTGTAACTGCAATTACCTTTGTAGTTGCTGAATTGTTTGATACAATTCATGCATTTTGAGGGTGACCTCCTTTATAGACTCTTCAAATAGAGTTTGTTCCTCTTTGAATTTGGCTTCCCAAGTGGAAGCCTACTCTTTCAGAATCTACAATTGCTACTGCAGGTCCTCCGCCTGGCCCTCTGATGGTACATCTGCCATGGCTACCTCCTATTGAGGAGTTGGCCCATAGGAAATGTCCTGTAAAATATGGGCCATATACTCCTCCCTATTGAGCTCGTCGATGGGTGTGTCCTCATCATATGAGCTTGAAACCACCTTCGATGCCCTCATTCTTCTACTTCGCATCCTGGTGGAGATAGGCTTGGAATATTGCACCGCCTCATCTTCAAATTAGGGTGTAGAAGGGGATGAAACCTGCCCTATTTCCTCCCCAAATTGGGGAAAATCGGGGAACGAGGTCTGTCGTGCTTCCACTATATTTCTTGTAGGCTAGGACATAGGTATCATTGTTTCTTGTTTTGTCGCCTCCTGGGCCAACTGTTCATTTTGAATGGGCATCTCCTCCTGTACTTGTGCCCTTGCTGCTGCACTGGTGCTCACAACTTCCTCAATTGTCACATGTCTATGTGACTCTACATATCTCACCAAGGTAGAAATCAAGCCATGGTAAGCTAGGGCAGAGATGGTGCCTGCTTGGTATCGCCTGGCCTCATATTTCAAGATGCATGCAAGGTAGTGGGGGACGTTGATTTTGTCCCCATGCAGAATATGATTGAGGAAATAAAATTGGTTGGCATTCAAGTGGGTGTAGCTACCAGAGCATGAGAAGAAATGGATGATCTATTCGAAAATGACCCTCCAGAGCTCGAGAATGTGTTGTTTTGGCAAGCCAGCACATGTTAGGTGCTCCAAAAAATATTTACGTATAGAGGGTAAGGTTATCCTCTTTGTATGTACGCTCCCCTGTAAGAGGGAGGTCCATAACTCTGGCGATGAAGTCCTTTGTGACTGGGATCTCCAGCCTACGCATGCGCACAACCCTCTTGCTCATCAATGTTGCAAATTCATTTGCTATTACTGCATCCTGGTCCTGATTGACCAGTCAATAATAGTCCATCCATTCTACAACATCCAACTGCATTTGGACATCTACAAAAATGTCTAAGCAATCGATCAACTCACTCTTCTTCAAGTCATGTTTTTTTGACTTTCCCCCATGCTTTGCCTCTGATTCACAATTCACTCAACAATTTTACTATCTCCCCTTCAAATTACCATTGTGCCTCACTTTTCTGTGTTTTTATTACTAAAATTGGCTGCACAATAGCTGGTAAATAGCTTTTTAAAATAGGTGGTTAATTATCATAATCAACAGTGATTATGGTTATCCGTAGTAAATTTCTTTTGAGCATGTGCCCGATTGTGCGGAGGCGATAACCATAAATTGTCGATCAATCAAAAGCGTGCCACACAACATTATGCCAAGTGGATTTGTTCAAGTGGTTAAGGTAATAATGGGGGTTGTACCGACACATTTCCATAGAGACATGTTCATGAAAATAATATAGACAAGAAACAAAAAATTTAAACATGCACCTAAATTTGTTTCATGGGTGTATATGTGTAAATGTTTGTGGTACATCTCTATTGGCTGGCGTTTGATGATGGGGCAAACCACAATAAACAACGATGGCTATGGTTCCCATGCAATGAAATTTCTTGGACATGATTTATTCTTGGTAGCTACACTATGGGTTATTCAAGAAATCCTACAAAAATTAAAAATAAAAATTAAAAAAAACATAGCGCCTTGGGACAACAAATGTCCCCTCCTTGGAAATTGGTGGACGTCAACTTTTAATTTTTTTCGCGATGGAGTTGACTTTGCACGTGTAGGGGGAGCTGACGTGGCTTGGACCACATCCCAAGGTTGACGTGTTATTTTGTCAAGGCAAAAAATGACCGCAATCAAAGGAAATTAGGCGTCTTTTCATATGGAAATCAGGCACGTTCTTTTTGAGTTACAACGTGCAAGGGCCTTGTAAACTGGAAATAGGCACTGTATGAATTGGACGCTTTACTTACATGGGAAGCAAGCACCTTAGCAGTCAGGTGCTCTACTTAACACAGGAAGCAGACACCTTAGCAATCAGGCACTTATGTCTATAATGGGAAGCAGGTGCCTTTTTGCTAACTGTCGGGTGTCATACGTATAAAGTAAACTTTATACAAGCTCTTTTTTTTATGTATGCTAAGAATATTTGGTGTCAGTTTCCAAAAAATTGGTAGTCGATTGTTCTCCTAAAAAATCAAGATTTAGGCATTGAACTGTCAACAAACAAGATGCAAGAACCATCTTCGTAACATACTAGGAGTCAAGCACCATGAAGCGTACAATGGGAAGCAGGCACCTTCTACCATACAACGAAAAGTAGGTGCCTTCCTCGTACAATAGAAATCAAGCACCTTTCATCGTACCATGGGAAGCAGGCGCTTTTTACTGTATAACATGAAGTAGGTGCCTTCCACCGTACAATGGGAAGCAGGCACCTTCCATTGTACAACGAAAAGCAGATGCCTTCCACCGTACAACAAGAAAGAAGCACCTTTTCTGATAACTGGAAGCAGGTGCCTCCCCATAAAACACAAACACATGGCACTTTTATTTTATTTAATAAGTGATGACTTGTCTTTGTATATGCGTTGTCAGGTTGATCAGGCCTTTTTAGTGCTTCTAATTGAAAAACAGGTACAAGATTAGCATTTGATCCTAAACCAGCAGTTAAGTGTTTTATTATCCAAAAAGACCAATCTAGACACTCTTGTGCAGTTCAGGTTTAGTATTCCCCATTATGAATGGGGACTAACTACTCTGACTGCAAGCAAATTATTCTAGAAAACTTGGAAAGCGCAGGCTCATGGATCCTGTGCTTTCTAGGCCTAGGTCTCCCAGGCTGCCTAACAGTTGCACGAAGGGTATGGTTCCTGCAAAACAAAAAGACAACTAAAAAAAAAGAAAATTTTAAAAGAATAATTGTCTTTGGGACTATGTGGACTAGGTCCACGTCTTACTGACTCAAGATAAAGTCAGAATCAATAGGGGTCTCCCTCATGTCTAATATAGAATTAATCATGTATGCTTTAGAAACATAGTATGGACGCAAACGGTGGCCATTGACTATTAATGTAATGTTGCTGCCATCTACTATTCTAACTCTTACAACTCCATTATTGATGATTTCAGTTACTTCATATGGCCCCATCCAACGTTGCATGAGCTTGCCCTTTATTTTCTGGAACCAGGAATCATAGAGTAATACCCATTCTCCCACTTTAAGCTGCTTTGGTGTGGCGGTCATGCCACTTGGCCGTTTGTTTTTGAATGATCTCTATTTTTTGCAGAGCCTCAAGACTGTATTCATCCAGCTGATTAAGCCATTGAATTCTATCTTTTTGTGCATCATCCAGATTGATATTCAATTCTACATCAAGCCTAAGTGTTTTAACTTCAAAATCTATAGGCATTATGGCTATTTTCCCATAAACTAATTGAAATGGTGTAAAACCAATAGTAGTATTCTAGGTGGTCCTGTAGGCCCACACTACTTCTGGTAATCTAGTAGCCCAGTCCTTCCTGTGTTGTTGCACTTTCTGTCAAGATATTCTCCAATTCTTTATTGGTCACCTCAACTTGCCCATTTGCCTATGGATGGTAGGGAGTGGTTTTGTTATGCCTAATTTTGTATTGTTGCATGAGTTCTTGGATCATACTTGAAGTAAACTAAGGCCCTTAATCTATTGTGATCTCCTTTGGTATCCAAAATCTTGTAAAAATTGCAAAATACAAGAAATCTGGTATAATTTTCTCCTTTGAATCACACAAAGTCTGTACTTCAACCCATTTTATCGTAAAGTTAGTACAAACTAGGGTATACCTCTTACCTCTTGACTACGAATTAATAGGTCCTACGAAGTCCCATTTATCAAATGGTTCAATGTGAACATGTGGTTGGAATGGCATCTCATCTCTGAGAGTAGGTATGCCCATCCTCTAACATTGATCGCACTGACTCACATGCTTGACCGCATCTTTGAATAGTGAAGGCCAATAATAACCAACCTATAACACTTTATATGCAGTATTTTTTCCTACAAAATGGCCACCACAAGGTTCATCATGGCAAGCTTTTAGTATTTCAATTATTTCTTCTCTAGCAACACATCTCCTCATGATTTGATCAGGTCCTATTTTAAACAGGCACCCATCAATCCATGAAAAATCTACACTTTTCTCAATTAAAGTATGTTTTTCACGAGGTAAAAGTGTAGGGGATACTCTACCATTGGCTAAATAATTAGCCATATCTACGTACCAAGGTATCTGATCATTTAGAGCAAACAAATGCTCATATGGAAATTGGTCTTCTATAGCTGCATAGTCTAGAGGTGTTAATCTGGATAAGAAATCAGCTACCACATTGTCCTTTCCTAGCTTGTCTACTATTGTCACATCAAATTCTTGCAAGAGCAACAACCATATGATAATTCTACCACTAATCCCATGTTTGTTTGTCAATTATCTGATTGTTGAGTGGTCAGTGTGTACAAATACCTGATAACCTATAATATAATGATGAAATTTGTTAAGAGTATGTATTACTGCAAGAAATTCTTTCTCTGTGACAGTATAATTCAGTTCAACACCTATAGGTTTTTATTAACATAATAGATGACGTAAAAATCATCACCATATTCCTGTCCCAGTACTGAGCCTATTGCATTGTTAGATGCATCAACATATATGTGAAAAGGTATGGTCCAATTTGGACCTCTCAGTATTGGAGCAGTAATTAGTTTTTCCTTAAGGGTGTTGAATGGTTGTTCACATTCTTCAGTCCAAATAAAATCTGCATATTTTGTTAACAATGTGGTAAGAGGTTTAGCAGTTTTGCTAAAGTCTGATATAAACCTCCTATAGTAACCAACTGATCCCAAGAAACTACGAATGTCCTTTTGTGTTTTGGAAGTAGGCAAAGTTTGAATGACTTCAATTTTTTCTGTCTACTTTGATCCCATCTCCAGAAAGGTGATGTCCTAAAACTATCCCTTCCTGCATCAACATATGTCATTTCTCATTGCTTAAGGACATGTTAGTTTCCTCACAACGTTTAAGTGTTTTTTCTAGATTTTCTGTGGCAATTTCAAAAGTCTCACCATATACAGTGAAATCATCCATGTACACTTCCATAGTTTCTCTAATCATATCTAAAAAAATGTTAAGAACTACCCTCTGAAAGGTGGCAGGTGCATTGCATAGGCCAAATGGTAAGACTCGGTAAGCAAATGTACCCCATGGACAAGTGAATGTGGTTTTGTCTTGATCTTCCTCCCCTATTTGGATATGATTGTATCCACTGAACCCATCCAGGAAAGAAAAGTACTTCTTGCCTGCTAAGGTGTCAAGGACTTGATCTATAAATGGTAAGGGAAACTGGTCCTTTTTGGTTGCTTTGTTCAGCAACTTATAATCAACACAAATTGTCCACTTTCTATTCTTCTTGGGCACCACCACTAATGGTGATACCCACTCACTATCTAAAATGGGGTAGATGAATCCAACTATGAGGAGTTTTTGTAACTCTTTTTTAACAATTTCTTTGATGGTTGGGTTCATTCTCCTTTGTGGTTGTCTTACTGGTATGGCATGATATTCCAGATATATTCTATGTGTATAGGTCTCAGGAGCTATTCCTCTCATGTCAGAATACTCCCAAGCAAAGGCATATTGATGTTTTTCCAATGTTTGTTTTAGTTTGGTCTATTGTTTGATTGTCAACTTATTATCTACATTCAACATTCTACTAGGTGCAACTTCTATTTGCTGAATATGGTGGTCTTTCACTCCTACTAATGGAAACTCAGGAGGAGGACAGGAAGGTTATCCCTAAAAAAATTGGGAGATCATCCTATCCTCATCATTTTCATCTTCCAACTCCTCAAGTTTCATCACCGATTGGAGCATTGATAGACCATCAACATTTTGATTTTCATCCTCAGGTTCTCCAAAAAAAATTGCATATTATGTAGGTGGATGTATGATCAATTTCTTTATATTATGACAATTTGAAATGGTCATTTGCCCATCTCTACAGCTTATGTAGGCATCAGTTGTTGCCAACCAAAGGTCTATTGTAACAAATATCTGCTATATACCCCCATGCATATACTGTAACAATAATATCTTCCAGTATTCCATCAGGAAGTACTGTAGACCTTTCTTCCAACTGTAGCACAGTTTTAGTGGGCTTCAAGTTGGTCAATTTCACTTTTTGCATGGTTTCCTGGGGCATGACATTGATGGTAGCCCCCAAATATATTAGTGTGTTGGGTAAAATACGTCCCTCTATATTTATAGTTAGCACAAGGCTTCCTGGATCTGAATACTTTTGGCTGTAGGTATTCCCTAGCATAAGGTTAGCTGTACCAAATTGATTTATTTAGATAGTTTACTCCCTGGCTTCTTGAGGCACAACTCTCTTATGGCCTTCCCATAGATAGGTATGTCTCTAATGGTCTGAAAGAGAGGAATTGTGAATGTTAAGTTATTTAAACTGGAGAGGATATCAAACTCCGTTTGTATTGGTTTCCTAGGTTCCTGCAACCTTTGTGGAAAAGGTGGAACCTCCTCTTTTTTCCATATGATAGGTTGTCTGCTTATTGTTTGGGTTTGTTGTTGGATGTGTTGGTAACTGAGGAGTCCTTGGAGCAGGTAAAGTTGGTAGACTTGGTTGTAGTGGAGCTGAAGCAGTATGCTGTGGATATTAATTCCAAGCATTCTGATTTATCCACTACTACCTAGGTTACTGATATTGGTTCCAAGGATAAGGGTTGTAAGGATTTTCTCCTTGGGGAAATGGATTCTAAGGTTTTTGACCATACCGACCCATGTTGGGTGGCTGGTTTTGACCTTGATTCTGGTAATTATTGCCCCCATAGGATGACATTCCTGATTGCATATTGTTATCCATAGGAAATTATTGTCAGTTTCTCCTATTACCCATGAAGTATGCCTCAGCTACTTTAGGTTCCTCTTTTTATTTCATTAATTGTGAATACAACTTCGTTTTATGATCCTTCTTACAAACAACATAAACATGGACTTTGTTTTTTGGGCACTCATTTCTGGGTTGTTTACCTCTGCATTTAGGACAAAATTAGGCCAATGCTACATCATTCTCCTGCTTATTTATTTAAAGCAGAATATTATCCATTTGAAGAGCCAAAGATGATAACATCTCGCTCTTAAGGTCTTCTAACATGTTGCCTATTTTTGTTTTAGTGACAGTGGTTGACTGCTTAACATTTCTAGAGGTTAATTTATCATTTATTCTTGAGAAATTTTGACACAACTACCGAACATCATCCATTTGGTGTTGGTAAATGTCTCCCACAAAGATCATGTTTAAAGCTTCCAAGGATTCATTTGTCAGTACTTTTAGAAAAATACTTCTTAGGGACCTATCTTCTAGTTTTGAATGGGGTGATCTTTGCAGATTGAAGCTAAACCTATCCTAATATTCTTCCATAGACTCCCCTTCCTTTTGGATCATATCTAGGACTTCCTCTCTTGCTCTACCAAAATCCTAATACTGATCCAGGAAATGTTTCTTCAACTGTTCCCAGGTAGTTATCTGTTTATCCCCCAAGCTGATGAATCAACGCAAAGCTGAATCATCTAGGGTGGAAGGGAATAATTTAAGTTTTTGAGGATATATGGTGTAATCCATAGATCTACATAAAACATCAAATTTAAACAGAAACAAGTTTGGATCTTCTGTTGGTAGTCCTCTAAAATTTGGAAGGTGGGCAGGAGAGATGTGTTTCATCTTGTGATCTCCTCATGTCTCTCCTATTGGAAAATTAAAACTAGTAGACGTTTCCTTTGTATTTTTTGCCATTCTACCTACTACTAGTGTTTCTACCCCTGCTTCGTTCAAAGCAACTGTCAATGCTTCTAGTTTGTTTCTTTTATCCTTTAGAAGGAGGGATAAGTCAACGTTTGAGATAGTTTCGTCTAACACTACTTGCCAACGTTCAACATTTAGTAAGGTGGAGATTGAGATGGTGAGAGTTCAGTATCAGGTTGAGGTTCTACTGAAGTAGAAAGATTTTGAGAAACAACTTCTTTATTTTTGACAAAATGACCGTCTGGTCCCCTGTTCTTAGGTGGACTCATACAAAGTTTTAGATGAAGGTTTATGAAGAAAACACTCTAAACTACTATAACTCAGATTTCTTCAGAATAGAAAATAACAATGGCTACTCCCCGACAACAATGCCAAAATGTTGGGCAAAACATTGGTTAGTTTTTCTATGGTTCAATTAATTACCTCAATTTAATTGTCAACCTAAGGTAGCTCATAGTCTATGAGCAGTCGTGCAAAATATATGCTTGCAATTCCTCCTTTGGAGATGAGTCCCTTGGATTATGGTTTGGGGGTATTTAATGTTCATTGAGGTTTATGTTTAAACCCATAATCCTATGCTAAGTCTAAGAAACAGGACTAAAAACATAAAAACTTTATATAATTACTGTGCTAGAAATTACAAAAAATAAGAAAGTGCGGGAAATAAATTAATCTATTAAAGTAATAATAGAAAACAAGGGAAATAGGGAAAAAATCTATTGTAAGTGGGCCCACGCTTGCAACAGGTTCTTCCTATGGTAGAATGTTCATCGAATGCTTTTTACAAGAACAATGCAGGGATTTTTATTAACAGTTTGCAACTAGAAAATTACATAAAAAGTTTGAAGGGCTTCTTCAAGGGTGGCTTGCATATTTATAAAGTATGCGGTCAGCCCTGTTACAATTTTAGAATGAATCAACGCATGATTCACTATTATAGTTATTTTCTTAAATCGGGTAAAATATCAAAATATCTTAGCGTATCCTATTTCCATAATACGCTGATATTCGATTTGCTCAACTTACAAAATAAATTTACGTAACAACTACAAAATAGGTGATGACTCACCTTTGACATTATCCCATGTTCGGTTATGATACTAAAAATCCTTTCATGTTGGTTACCGACACGTTCACTCTATTCTTCCAACCACGGAGTCATGCTGAAGTTTGACGCTAACGGGAATCAAGCACCACGGTTGAAGAAGTTGGCAAGCAGGTGCCTTTTGTTCACATAACAGGAAGTATACCTTCCACCATACAACGGGAAGCAGACGCCTTCCACCGTATAACGGGAAGCAGACGCATTCCACTGTATAACGAGAAGCAGATGCCTTCCGTCATAAAACAAGAAGCAAATACTTAACATAAATTAGGCGCCTAACAGTTAGGTGCCGAACGGAAGTCAGGCGTTTCAAATAACTTGGGCGCCTGACTTCGTGCCTCTTTACCAATATTCTACAGATGTTTTTCCTTCATTAATTTGCAAGTGCTAGGTCTGAGTTTGGACCTCGATGAAAACATGCCAAAATGCAATGATTTCCACTAAATTTACACAAATTACACTTAAAGACAAAAAATAATAAAACATGCAAAATAAACTATCAATTATATATATAATTTCCATAAGATATTTATATCTACAAGAATATATATCACACATTATGAGGAAAAAAATACAAAAAATAAGCAATTATGTGGCTCATCACCGAATAACATCTACTATAACCTTATTCTGACATAAACCTATCAAATTTCATTTACCACTGCCTTAGAGCTTGCTTCAGGCCATACAAGCTCTTTTTCAACCTGCACACTAATTCCTCCTTTCCTTTGACCTCATACCATTGTGGTTGCTGCATATAAATCTCTTCCTCTAAATCCCCATGGAGAAAAGTTATTTTTACATCTAACTATTCAAGATGCAAATCCTCTACAACCACTAGACTTAAAATAGTTCTTATTGAAGTCATTTTAACAACAGGTAAAAAAATTTCATCATAATCAATACCTTTCTTCTATGCAAACCCCTTTACAACAAGTCTGGCCTTATACCTCTTTTTACCTCCATCTTCTTCTTTCACCTTGTAAACCCATTTATTTTGCAATGCTCTTTTTCTTGCAGGTAACCAAACCAAATCCCAAGTCTGGTTATGTACCGAGTCCATCTCCTCTTTCATGCCTTGCTCCCACTTCTTCCTGGTTTCTATCTACATCGCTTCTTCATATGTTTCTGGTTCACTAGAGTCAGATAACAATACATAAATAATGAAGGAGAGTAACATTTAGGGGGTCTACTTATCATGGTAGATCTTCTAACAACATTTTTAGGATTTTGAGGTGCTTACTGCTGCTCTTATTTTAGCACCTTTGGAGTTTCAATTTTATCAAGATCTCTGTATTCTATGTTTGCTTTTTCCTTTTTCTTTCCCTGTAACTGATCCTTATACATAACCTCATTGAATATCACATCTCTACTCCTAATGATTTTATGATTTGCATAATCCCAAAAGCGTTAAACAAAATCATTAACTTCATATCAAATGAAAGTGCACTTCTTAGGTTTTGCCTCAAGTTTTGTTCTATTTTTTTTATCAATATGCACGAAAGCTTCACAATAGAAAGTCTTTAGAAATGAAAAATTATCAGTTTAACATGTCCATGCTCTTCTAGAATACCACCATCTAGTGAACTCGAAGGCCCTCTATTTAGTAAATAAACAACAATATCCACAATAGCTATCCAAAATTGTAGAGGCAATCTTGCATGTAATCTCATACACCTAGCGTATTCTATGATTGTTTTGTTCATCCTTTTTGATACACCATTTTCCTATGGTGTTCCTAGAATTGTCTTCACTCTATGAATCCCATGGTATGAACAGTAACTGTCAAACTCCTTGCTGCAATACTCACCTCCATTATCTGATCTAAGACACTTCAACTTATTTTCTGTCTCATTCTCAACCAAAGCTTTCTATTTCTTAAAAGTATCAAAGACATCTAATTTATTTTGAATATAGTAAACCCAAGTTTTTCTAGTTGTATCATCAATAAAAGTAACATAATAATTAGATCCACCAAGATATGATACCTGAGTTGGTCCCCACACATCTGTATGCACAAGTTCTAGCTTTTCATTCTTCTTTTCCTTAGCTTTTCATTCTTCTTTTCCTTCTCAACTTTGATAAATTTAACTCTTTTCTATTTGCCATAAACACAGTGCTCACAAAAATCCATATCAATTTGCTTCAATATTGATAATAATTTATTTGAGTGGAGAATCTGCATCCCCTTATCACTAATGTGCCTAATCCTATGATGCTATAAAGCTGTATTCGCTCCTGTAGAGGCTAAAGCAATAGAAAGATCAATATTACCAGTACATACATACAACGTACCTGACATATTTCCTTTTGCTAATATCAGTGATATTTTAGCAACCTTCCACAAATCTGCTAATAATGTAACTGTACATCCTTCACTGTCCAAATACCCTATGGAAATTAGATTCCTTCTCAAATAAGGAATATGTCTTACCTCTTTCAGCAACCATTGGTTTCCGTTCAGTAATTTTTTCTGTATCTTATAGTTTCTAATGATTTTACATGGTCGATCATCCCCTAAATAAACCTGTCCAAAATCACCTTGAACATAATCTAGAAAATGTTTTCTATGGGGCGAGGCATGATATGAAGCCCCTAAGTCTAGCACCCAACAATCATTAAAATTATCTAGTGAAAGGATTAAAGCATCTTGCAATATATCACCTGCAACATTTGCTTCCTGATTATCTTATTTTTTATCTCCCTATTTTTCTTTTCAATACTAACAATCTCTTTTCAAGTGTCCTTTCTTTCCATGGTGCTAGCATTCCAACTGCTTTCCTTTGGATTTGGATCAACCCTTCTTTGATTTTCTATGTTTCCTTGGATTCTTTCCTTTCTTCTTATGTCTCCCCCTATTTTCCACACTCAAAGAATTACCTTATGTATCACCTATACTTTTCCTTCGCATATTATTGCTTAGAATAACACCAATAACATCATAAAACTTTAAAGTATTTGAACTAGAGATAGAATTACTCACATCAATGACCAAGCCATTCTAGCTTTCTGGCAATGAGCACAAGATCAAAAGAGCCCTAACCTCATCATCAAAATTTACGCCTATAAAGGTTAATTTATTTGTAACCGTGTTAAACTCATTCAAATGATTAGCAATATACCCACCTTTTGACATCTGCATATTAAATAAATGCTTCATAAGAAATACCTTATTTGAGGTTGAGTTTTTTTCATACAATTTTCCAATGCATTCATTAAATCCTCTATTGTCTTTTCCTTTAAAATATTGAAGGTCACTGATGATGCCAAGCATAGTCGTATTGTTCCTAATGTCTTTTTATCCAGAACTTCCCATTCTTCATATGTTTTTGCCTTCTTCTTTGCTTTTTTGCCTAATGGTAGGTAAAGATCCTTTTGATATAGATAATCATCCATTTGTATCTTCCATATCTAGAAATTTTGGTCATTAAAATTCTCAATCCTGAACCTACCTTCTTTTGCCATTGCTCCCACTTGAATCAGGAAACCTTCCTGTCAAGTCAACCTCGCTCTGATACCAGTTGTTAAGATTAAATAATAAACGCGAGCAATAAATAAATGTAAAAATAAAATGTATAAGAATAAAACAATACACGAGACACAAATTTACGTGGTTCACCCAATGTGGGCTATGTCCATGGAGAAATAACCAGGATTTATTATTTCGTCCAATAAATCTCTAAGGGATACAACCTATAATAAATTCGTTGTACTTCCTCTTCGATCTCACAATTACAGTCTCTCTTCATTCTCTCATATCTAATGTCATACAGCATCCTCTTATAAAACAAGGGTTATAATTTCAGAGTAAATCATTAAGACCCCAAAATAAAAAAAAATTATTATTTTTGACAAATTATCTTTTCTATCAAAATTTTCCATTTTTAGTAATTACTATTTTCGAAAAATTATTTTTCATCAAGAACGTTCAATTTTTAATAATTACTATTGTAGGAAAATTATTTTTTGTCCAAAAATTTTTGTTTTTAGTAATTACTATTTTCAAAAAATTATTTTTCGTCAAAAAATTATTTTTAGTCAAAAAATTTATGAAAATAGTATTTCACAAAAAATTCGGATTGACATGCAATTTGACACACAACTACATAACGCCCATATCCTTTCGTAGAGTGGGTCCAAACACAACTAAAACAGAGTCTCCAAATTAGAATCAAGCTCCACAACTAACAAATACACAAGTCAGAATTGCACCCTTGGGTTAGAGACTACGTAAATATGATCAATATATTAATGGGAGAATAGGATTTGAATAGGGTAGTTAGAGAGGTGCTGTACGTAGTGAGCCAATGTAATCGAAGGAGTCAACCTACTATGTACAAATGAGAAGATGAATTAAGTGATAAGGATGGATAAAGAATTATGGGAATTACAACTAGCCATTGGACAATAGAGGGAAGTAATACCCTAATTTTCTGATTATTCCTTTCTAATTCACTTGATAGTAGGCCATGTGACTAAGGCATTGATTAATAAGTGGGATGGGGCTTATGAAGAAGTGATCCAATATAGACTTTCGTAGATACATGAGGGTTGGTCTTACCATACTCATTTTTTTAGCGACTTCCTCCCAAAAATTTATAAGAGACTCTATGGTTATAAACCAAATAAAATGGGTAATGGAATAGCCACCTTCTTGACAAAAAAACTAGCAGGAGACCACTTCCTTATAGAAAATTTCGCTTTCATTAGGATCTATGGGGCGAAAATCCCTCCCAAAGTACTGCCAAAATTTTATCCCATGTCAATTGCAGCCTTAGAAATTATAAGATAGATAGTTGAGGAGACCAAAATGAGGGTTGCTAAGAAGAAGGTAAAGCTTCCTTGGATAGCTTTCCCATGTAGAATGGTGTACTACACTTATAAATAACAACTAATTTTGATTGATGCATTGAAAAATATGGATCTATTTGGTTTCTCTAAAATTACCTGACAATCTTATGTTCCTTTTAACTATTACAACAAGAATGTAGTTGACAAGGTGCCCAATGTTATGGTCACACATCGAAGGATGAATTTGAAGATAAAATACTACTAGCCATAATGAAAAGAGAGTCGATTGATCTATGGAACAAATATGAGAATAAGAGGGATCATACTCATATTAGGATGGTTGACCACTACTCAGGAGAACTGATTGCATTAAGATAAAATTCAGTGAAAACTTTTGCACCATTAATTCCCTCCATTCATCCTGAAGAACTATGAGACCCAATGCTAAGGGTGATAAAACAAAACCCTGATGATATTGAGGTAGTTATGGAAGTTGTGGAGCCTACTATTGCACAACTGGAAGCACCTTCAACAGAGCTACCCATTGCCAGCTTGAAAGACATAGTAAGGGTAAGGAAGTGGTCACCTTTTCTTCAATAGCAGCTCAACTAGTAATATTAAAATTGGCACAAGTAATAATGGACCCTAGGAGAAAGCATCAGTTGGTTGTGAATATGCCAGAAGTAAGACACATATCAATAATAATAAATCAACAAGAGATTTTGATTTTCAAGATCATGCATAAAATAATTATACTAGGTGGAGGAATGGTAAACCTGTTCCAGGAATATAAATTGACATCTTAAGATCCAACCACCTCACCTGAACATAAGAGACCTAAAATTAAGGGCACCACATAGTCTAAGAGTTTCACTCTTACTAGAATGGGAGAGGTTGTAGTTTTTGATTCTAATGAATAAGAACAACTCCAAGAAATGGAACAAGGGAAGGATAAAAAAAAATACAATATACTATGAAAGGATTTGGAACCAGTGAATCTCAAGTTTTAGCCAACTCTCTAATCAAAATAGAGGTAACTATAGGAGAAAATAACAACGTTGAAAATAGATCCCACCACTCAATTGGCCCCAATTCAATATCAATATTCCTTGAATTTTTTTGAAATTCAATCCCAAGCTCAAGTAGCTTCAGTAAAGAATCTATACAATAGAAATTAGACGTTGAGCACCAAAATTGATAAACTATACGCTGATATTTTAGGCCTAAGCTAAAAAATATTTTGACAGTGCTAGTTTTGTGAAAAGCTACAAATAAGAATTGATAGGAGAAATGAAGGGAGAAGTGAAATCCCTACCAAAAATACTCAAGGATCTGGTGAAAATAATGGATATCACTCAAAATGCAAAAACTTTGTTGTAGGATACAAATCAAAGGGTGCTAGCCATTAAGCCTATTTATCAGAGATATAATGAAGCATACAAATAGATTTTCATAGTAAATGGATAAAATTATAATTGAAAGCAAAATTTCAAATATAGCCACTTACCTCCATGAAAAACCTTATTGGGAGAATGTTCTCCAGGATATGGAGGAATTGACCAAGGAGATATACAACAAAATGAAATAGGAATGTGTCCTCCTTGGGGAGCATTTTACAGACGAGAACTTGGATGAAATCATAACAAAGAGAACATAATAATTTGAGTGTAATGAGGAAGATGAGCAAAAGTTGACACAACAACTAAAAGAGTTGACTCAAGTAGCCCAAAATTATAATTAAATTTACCAATGAGAATGAGTCAGTATTCACAAGATATATTAATCAGCTAATGGTCATTGAATATGATATCAGGTCAATGTCCTCCTTTTGTGATGAGGCATGGTATCAAATTGCGAATATTTTGAGTATGACATTGCCAGAAAAAGATAAAGATGTAAAAGCTATTACTGGACCCACATCATAAACAAACAATTTAATAACATCAGAAACATGAAAAAATTAGTTTTTAAAATATATATGTTTCCTCTTTAGGGATTGTTAAGATCAAATAAGTTCAAGCATCAGGGGTGGGTGATGGTTGGCACTATTTTTGGGAAGGTAGCAAATTTTCTCAGTTTTGGATAGTCTAGGATAGCTGGTATTTTGTTTTAATACACCCAAATAAATGAAAGGCAGAGGAAAGCCCATGTGGAGACATATGCACCAAGCACTTGTAACAAAATTCAACACTTTAAATTATAAAAGAGTCATTCAAAGCTAGAATTCATCATCAAGCATCTGCATAGAAAATTTTGCAGAAGTATTCTTGTGTCTTAGCCTGATCAATTATATTTTTCTTTTGTTTATCCTAGTTTCCCATTTGTTAAGAATTGCGAAGAGTAAATCTAGTTTGCTACGGACATTCCTAGGAGATGGATCATAGAAGTTGAAGATTCAATGTCATTGTTATCAAGACAAAGAATCAGATCCTCATGTTACATCATTTGAACACGATGGACATTTATATTAATTTTTGAAAGAGACATTAGCATTTTCCTGGGCTCTGCTATGTAATTGTTTGAAATAATATTAATACAAATTCAACTTCTTTTCTTTACTAATTTGATGTTCATTGGATGTTGTGTAACTCTTTCATATATTACATGATTTGAATGTATGGAGGATGTTTTATTTCGCTGGCAAGGTGTTTGTAATCGTTACATGATTTGAATCTGTTTTTTTCTTTCTTCTTATTTCCAAGTCATAGACTTATCAATGTCTGCTATAGTTGCTCACTAGATAAAACACCGGCCTGCTTACTGAAGCTAAGGATGGAAGTTGTTATAAATTGCTTGGTCACAATTAAACTCACATAATTCATAAAATATGGTTGAGCAGAATAGAATAGATGTTATTCACTATTTAAGCTCATAGTGGGGTATCATGACCCGACTTAGTCCGTATAGAGTTCATAATTTTTAGGTTGAAGAGGTAATTTTACCAGAGCTTGCAAATATGCTTGTGATAAAGGAAATTAGAGAACATAATAACAACATAAAAAAGATGTATAAATTTTCCATAATAGTTTTTTGGCATCATTTCTGGGGAAGGGCTATTGCATAATTTGTGCACCATTTTGTTTGATCTACTTCCCTACAATATTTAATCTACCACCACATCTATTTGAAAATATTTTAGGCCTTTTGAATTTTTGAGTCTTCATCTCTTTTTACTCTATATACCTCTTTGTATTCCTAAGAGATTGAGAGAATATCAAGGCTGAGCAGCCTTAGCTAAAGAAAAATTCTTTTACACCATGATGTTGGTGACTCTAAACAAACTAAAAGAATAGAAGATTCAAGGATCTAACCTAGCACATACAAGAAGAAACGGTAAACAACTCTTCCAAGAATTTCAAGACTTAAAGGTATTTACCCATACCCGAAAAGCTCCAGTTCCTAAGAGTTATGTTTATCAAAGTAAATATTATTTTATCAATAGAAAATCTGCTAAGAAGAATATTTTGCTCTATATAATTTCATAGAAAATATTTTTGCTAATACCCTTGCAATTAATATAGATATAAATTTTGCTATCACTACTCCTCTACCCAACATGACCAACTTTCCCTCGAATAAAAATAATCAAAACAACCAAAATAATCAAAATAAAAACCTTAATATATGGAGGACCAATAGGTATAAGCTCTTCGAAATACCACCATTTTTGCATGACTTGCCTAGCAAAGTGCAAAATATCTATCTAAATTCTAAGGTAATAACGCAATAACAAGGGAAGATCATATTAAAAGTTTATTTTATTCCTTAGAAAGTCTCAAAGTTAAGGAAGAAGACGTAGTTCTCAGGTTGTTCCTTTAGACCTTAGAGAAAGATTCTAGGGATTGGTTCAATAGTATCCCAGAAAATCATGTTCTCGATTTTCAGACTATGGAAGAAGTTTTCCTGAAAAAATATGAAGAAAGAAAGAATGGGGGGTCACTATTGACAGAACTAGCTACTATGAAGAAAAAAATGAATCTGTAGAATATTTTTCAAAACCAAGAATAAGATCTCTACAAATTTGAGGCCAAACGATAACCAATCCATCTGCTTCTACAAGAATGTGTTTCTTGGAGAGTTTAACTATGAGTTGAGACAACAAAGGGTTAATGCTATTGATGAATGCATGGAGAAATCCCTCGATTTTGAGACAAATATGGTATATAATGGTAAAATTAAGCCATATTCATTCGATCAAAGTCAAAATCAAGTAGATAAGAAACCTAAAAAACTTGGAGTCACATTGTTAAAGAAAACTAAAATAAATCCTATAGAAAGGTTGTCTAGTCAATGGACTAAAATGTTCAACACTATGAACAATAGATTATCTAAAATTGAGAGAGAAGAAGGCAAGAATGTTGATTCATCCCAACTACAAAATGATAACAAACCTTCCTTCAAGAGGAATTTCAACAAAAAATAGAATAGAAATAGTGAATACAAGGGAAATAAGAACAATAATTGTTGGAGAAAAAGAGAAACACAAAAAGGTATAGATGTAGTCCCAAACCTAATAGCCTCAGCCAATGTGGTATCCAATTTTCCTTTTTACTTACCAACTTGTGATTCTCCCCACAATTCAACCGATTGCGGTATATATCATAGTATGCATGTTGGTGTTAATCTGGAAGAAGAATATGATGATGAGATAAGCATAAACATTTATTGGACTAAAGAAGATGAAGATAGAGAGGCTCAATTTGAAAAAGATATAAGTGAATTACCCACATTAGGAGGAACACCCAAGGCCTTCATATTAGAAAATATAGAAATATTAAAAAGATCTCAAGATAATAGATTCAAAAAAATGAAGCAGGAAAAAATAATACCCACAACCGAAGAAATAGAATCACTTGAAAAAATCATGCAGTGAATCTAAGTAGAACAATACCAGATAGAGTAGATGGTAGAGAAAACAAAAATCCACAGAGTCAAAATAAATAAAGAGTGGCTAAAAAATGAAATAATAACCCAAAGGTCACTTTTGACACATAAATAGAAAATGAAACCCAAAAACAACCAGATTCTACCAGGAACGTGGAAAATAAGAAACTAGTATTTGTTGCTAGACAAGAACTGGAAAGATAGAAAATAAATATAACTTTCAGTGAGTTGATGACCATCCTAAAATATAGAGATCATATATGTCAATCCTTTGGGTTAATAGATCATATTGAAAGCAAAGTCTACAATGTCTCAACAATGAATAATCCAAAGCCCATAACCAAAAGTTCATCTTTAGTAAGGCCTTTTTACATATCTCTTAGTTATACATCTTATCTAGGAGACCAATACGTGATTCACAATTGCATGTTAGATAGTGAGGCATCCCATAGTATTTTTCTAAAACAAGTAGAAAACCAACTAGGGCTAATATGCACTAGATATTTCCCTCCTATATCAGTAATGGGTAGTAGACAAGCGCCTTGTGTTTTAATAATTACTAATTTGCTCGTCTTCCTAGACCAATACCCAAAGAAAGGGATAGTCATGGATGTAGCAGTAGTAGATGTAAACCCCTTCTTCTCTTTGTTATTATGTAGACATTGGGTTGAGCAATTAGGAGGATCTATTCAATTATATTGGTCATACACTACTATTCCATTGACATCTAAAGAACAAGCCACACTTAGAAGAGAGCCTTTCAACAAGTACTTAGTAGAATTAAGAAACTTTTATAATACTATAGTAAACTTGGTTAATTCTATTAAAGAAAAAGAAATGGGAGTTTATTCAATCTGGTGTAGCCCATTTCTAGATGAGATTCTTGAAGTAATATATATGGACCCACAAATAGTAGCAAAAGTAGATGCTGAGTCTACTAGAGTGCTAACATATAAAATGTGGACCATGACTTTTGATGGTGCCAAATCACAGGCTGGTGTATGGGTTGGGGTAAATCCCACTGATATTAAATGGAATTACCTAGAGATACCCTACAGGTTAAAATTTCCATGTACCAACAACATAGCTAAGTATGAGGTATTATTGCTAGGGCTAAGGAAAGTAAAGGAATTAGAAATAAATTACTTAACAGTCTATGGAGACACAAAGCTTATAATACAAATCAAGGGTGAATACCAAATAAAACACCCAATATTAAAATAATATAAGCAAGCAGTCCAATATGAATAGAAAAATTCCTTATCTTCTATATATCTTATATCCCTAGTTATGAAAATCACATAGCAAATTTGTTGTCTATAAATGCGTCTGGTGTTGAATGCCCTAAAATAGACACTGAATATATGGATAGGTTTCCTATTATAATTTTTTATCATTTGTTTGTGCCAGATAATATTGTGTACTTGCAAATTTTTCAAGATGATGTTGATATTGAAGATTTCATGACCATATAAAATCATTATGCTAACAGTTTGTGTGATGAAGAAAATAAAGAAAAGTTGAAGCATGTCATTGGAGAACCTAAAGAAACACAATTAAAGACAAATAAGATCCCAAGGGGATTGGTTTCTTTGGAAAGACTCTTTGATGATTTTGATAGAGCTCACAAGCCTATTCTTCAATAATCAGAAGCTAATGAAGTTAATATAGGAATAGAGCAAGAACCCAAAATAGTAAAAGTCAATAGAGCTTTGGCAGAAAAAGAAAGAAATCAATACATAAGTTATCTCAAGAAGAATATGGAAGCCTTTGCTTGGAGTTATGAAGATATTAGGACATTTAACACTAAAGTGATGAGTCATATCATTCCCTTAAAAGAAGGTACAAAGCCTCATAGGCAAAAACAAAGGAAGTTCAACCCCACGTTACACCCATCGATGCAGAAAGAGGTCCAAAAATTGCTAGATGCTAAGTTTATCAGAAAAGTCAAGTTTTCCACTTGGATAGTTAATTTGGTGCCTCTCAAAAAGAAGAATGATGATATTAGGTTATGTGTGGATTTTAAAAATTTGAACAAGAACTCTTTGAAAGTTAATTATCCACTTTCGAATATGGAACAATTGCTACAAGTAGTTGTATGATCAGCCAGGATGTTCTTATTAAATGGGTTTTCAGGGTATAATTGGATTTCAGTCAATATTGAAGATAGATACAAGACTGCTTTCACCATACCATGGGGTACATTTGAGTACTTGAGAATGCCATTTGGACTTATGAATTTTGGTGCAATGTTTTAGAGAGCAATGGGTTTTGCCTTCAAAGGGCTCATGTTTAAAATAGTAGTGATGTACCTTGATGATATAATAGTGTTTTCCAAGAATCTAGAGGATCACTTCGAGTATTTATCTTAGGTCTTTGAAAGGTGTAAGAAGTTTGGAATTCTTTTGAATCTAAAAAATATATATTTTTGGAGTTACATAAGGCAATTTTCTGGGTCATGTGGTGTCTAAAGAAGGAACCAACATTGATCCATAGAGAACTGAGGCTATTGCTAAGATTCCTCTCCCAAAGAACTTAAAAAGAGTTAGATAATTTTTTGGGAAGATTAATTTTTTCTAAAGGTTTATCCCAAACTTTGCTCAGATTGCAAAACCTATTAATGACATGATAAAGAAGGATGAGAATATTAGGTGGATAGAAGACAACTTAAAGGCTTTCCAAAAGATAAAATATGCAATCACACAAGCTCTTATGCTGACATGCTTAGATTATTCAAAAGGCTTTAATATCTATTCATTTTCTTTAGAATATACCATTACTACTATTTTATCTAAAAAAAATAGGAAAATAATGAAAGACCCATAGCCTTTATGAGTTTTGGGATGAAGGGAGCCTAGATGAAGTATACCATGATAGAAAAATAGGTATTCTCCTTGATACAAGTTCTAGAAAATTTTGAGGGTATCTTTGGGTCGAATAAAGTGATTGCTTGCATTCCCTATATAGATGTCAAGGATGTATTTACTCAAAATGAACCTATGGGTAGTTCAACCAGATGGATGGTCAAGTTGCAGCAGTATGATGTTGAATTTAAAGCAGTGAAAACTATAAAAGGACAAGGTCTGGCTAAGTATATGGCTACCAAAGGAGGTGAAGATGTAAATAACACAATCATGATGAGTGATTCAGAGCAAAGCAACTAGAGAAATAGTTTTGAAGATGAGTGGTATAAAAATATAGTTCAATATTTGTAGAAATTATCATTCCTAGCAAGATTATAATAGAGCAAAATGAGAAGTATTAAGCAACAAGCCTAAAAGTATTAAATTCAATATAGTAAGCTATATTGGAGACATCCTAATAGAGTATTGTTGTTGTTTCTATTCCAAAAAGAAGTTCCTAGGATTATTGAATATTTTCATACAGGTTTTTGTGGAGGGCACTTTGCAAGAAAAGCAATAGTGAATAATATAATGAGAGTTGGATATTATTGGCCATCCATATTCTACGATGTACATTTTTTTATCAAAAAATATCAAAACTACTAGATTTTTAATGGTAAGAAAAAACTATCTATGATGCCCTTAAAACTCGTGATAGTTGAAGCTTTGTTCACTTAGTGGGGAATAAATTTGATAGGTGAGATCAACCCAAAATACTTAGGCAATCGAGGATGGAGAGGGAAGAAAGTAGAGAGGGGAGGGCTCTGGTCCCTCCCCTGCTCCCCCTTCCATGGCTTCTGGTTCCTACCCAGTCCCTGGCTCAACCCAGGTCATCCCTCCTAGGGAGTGGTTGTTTGTAGATGATCTCCTGAGGGGAGATCCTTCTCCACTATCTGTGCCCCTCCCGGCCGGCTAGGGTTTCCTTGGTTGTTTTTTCGGACTGGTGCTTCCCAGGGATCCCTGTTTGGTTGGGGATCCCTTCCATTTTTCCCTCAGGATTCCCCTTGGGGTTTTTTGCAGGTTATTCGTGTGGATTTGGTCCCCTACATTTCTCGATGTGGTGGAGGTGATGGTTTAGGGTTTGGACAGCTTTCTGGGGTCTCCCTTGAGGTCCTCACAGCTTTGGGGGTGGTCTGGGGGGGCCTCTTTCCCCCTTTTGCTTGTGAATCCTCGGTGGGATCCTAGCTGCTGTTATTCCTACGTGGAGGCTTCTTCGTGCTGGCTCTGCTCCTTGGTGGACATCCTGGGCATCTGGTTTGGCCTTGGGGGGGCTTTTCCCTGTCTGGGTTGTTCCCATTCCCAGTCCCAGTTCCCTGAAGCTGCCTTTGTGCTTGGACGGGATTCTTGGTCCCTGTTGCTAGGACGAGATCCTCTTCTGTTTTCCCAGGGTGGGTTCCTCGTGGTGCAGCTCTCTGGTTGCTTCCTGATGGGATGGATCCTCTCTGTGCTGGCTGTCGGCTTCTTGCAGGATGGCTCTCGCTGAACGAAATGTTTTCCCGATGGGCGGAATGGTTTCTCCACAGGGCGAGATTCGCCAAATCTGCAAGTTTTCTCGTGAGGCGGGATCCTTTCTTTTCTGCTGGTTTCCCAGATGGCGGGATTTCCCTATTGCTTCCCACTAGGCGGGACTGTTTGTGATGGTTTTGACTGCTTCCCGCGAGGCGAGATTTTATTGTAACGGTTTTTCTTTGCTTCTCGTTGGGCGGGATATTCTCGATGGTGGTTTTTGGCTACTCCCCGTGGGCGGGATATCCAAAACTACTTTCTTTATTATTTGTTTGTTTCCACGTGAGAGGGATTGTTTCATGCTTACTGTTACCGTTGGGCGGGATTTCTATTTTGGTGTTCAGTTTCAAGGGATTGATGCCCTAGGCCCATTGCTTATGTAATCAGGTTTTGGGATCCTTGTTAAAACCCACTATAAATACAAACACTACTTACCAAAAAAAATACTTAGGCAATCGTAAGTGGATAATAATAGCCACTACTTACTTTACCAAGTGAGTAGATGCCGCTCTGAAAAAATCAACCACAGAAGTGATCATTAAATTCCTAGAAGAAATCATGTTGACCATATTTGGGGGTGCCTAGGAAGTTGGTGATAGATAAAGGGAAATAATTTACTTTATTTAAAATGGTGGAGTTTCGTGTTGAATACAATATTGAACTGGTCTATTTCACCAACAATTATCCATAGGGTAATGGTTTGGCTTAATATTCTAATAAGAAAATCATCACCAGGATCAAAAGGTCACTTGGAAAAAATAATATAAGTTGGGATAGTGAACTTAAATATGCCTTGTGGGTAGATAGACTCTCTGTTAAAAGGGCAATAGGGAATACGCCTTATGAGCTGGTATATGAAGAAAAAGTATTATTGCCTCTACAAGTGGAAACGGTTACCTTATCATTGCTTCTTCAAGATAACAAGAAACCATATGCTTTACGGAGAATATTGGACCAAATTGTCAAGCTAGAAGAAGATAGAAGAGAAGCCTTGGTAAGAATGACTCAAGAAACTCAGAAAACAGTCCAGTTCTTTAACAAGAAGGTGAAAGGAATACCATTTGCTGAAGGTGATATAGTGCTATATTGGGATCCAAAAAATGATAGATAGGATGAAAAGAAAAAACTTGAGCCCAAGTGGTTGGGTCCTTACCAGGTTGCTCAAAGTCTGGCCAACACACTTACAAATTGCAAGATATGACAGGAGAGAAATTATCCATGCAAATTAATGGTTATCATCAGAAGACTTTCTAGTCTCACCATGAGGGTGGAGGAAGATGAAGAATTATATGTGGTGTTCAAAAAAAGAGAAAGAATTTGTTCTTCATTTTTTATCGTGTTCTTTCAGGTGATTAGGTAATAAAATACATTTTGATCTTAGTCATTTCATTTTGTAAGTAGGTGATTAGGAAAGAATTTATTACAACAAAATTATCTTTCAATTTTTATTTTGTAGTTTTAGGTGATTAGGTAGGTGCATGAGTCCACTTCTTTTCAGTTATTTCTAGGCAATTTGTTTTAGGTGATCGATTGGATATTCTAAGGTCCTCAAGATAATTCTTAATCCTAATAGATCAATCATATCTCTTGTTCCAATAAGAGCTAGTGTTGAATTGAACAATCCAACTTATTCATATCCCTAATTTTTGGAACCATCAAGTCAAGATGTCTAGGTGATTTTAGGACAAAATTGTCATTCTAAAATTTACAATATCATTGGAAGGTTATATTAGTACAAAGGGTCTTCATTATCATGGGAAGGTTTAGGTTAGTGTCATGTTGGTTACTAAAAGACAACCAAAACTTCAGAGGATATCCTTCACAAATTCATTCATCCACTATTCGTTATTCCATAAAATCACCTTTCACTCCATTTATTCCATGCATTTAACCCTCATAATTTTGTATACATATATAAACATGTTTCATTTATCTACCTCCACTAAAATTTGTTCCTCCAAATCATTCTATTACTATTTTTCTTCACAAACCAAGTTGTTCATGCCACATTCCCTTAAGTTCCCTTAAAAATCGTTCTCATTAAAGCTCACCCTATATAATTATCATTTATTCACTAAAAAATTTATCACTTGTATATATCAACTCATATTTCATTACACCCCCTTCATTAGGCCATAGCCCCATAAAGTATTTCATTATATTCATCCAAACTAGGGCCTTTATCCATAATCATTTACCTTTTCCAAACCTTAGCTCCCAAAAAATCAAAACATACATTCTATGTTCCCTAAGTCAACCCCCATATATAAGTCCCAACCATAAATCCTAAGGTTTTATCGATAAAAATTAAATTAGATGTGTCATCCAACAACTTCCCATTGGTTCGGGCATCTTGGTTGATCGTGTCCCATTGGCTCAAGTGAAACACCTGATCGTGCCCCATTGGTTTCTCTAAAATTTATTTTCTTTTCCATAAGGTTCTTTAGGGTCCAGCTCACATAAACCCTAAGCCTCCGACTTGATCCCTATTTGCTCGATTGTGTTACTCGATATCACCCCATTGGTACGACCTATTGAGAATGTTCATTTGATTGGTCTATGAGTCAAAGGAATTAATTCTTTGATCTACCCTAAGGTTCAAAGTTCTCATCTTCTAAGCCTAAGTTTTAGCTCAACCACATCTCCCGATCACATCCCATTGGTCGATTTCCCTAGTTGAAGATTATGAGACAAGTAGTCTCCCCAAGATCAAATAATGCTCCACAAGATCAATCACACATAAAAGAGGAAAACCCACAACATCAATATTAAGTGGTAAAATCCTACTTCAAATGAAGAAAGGAAACATCCACTATGAAGCTCACTATATTACTCATTTGATTCAAAAATACAAGAATGCTTCAATGTTATGCAACAATATGCATCAACATAATATTACAACTCAAGTCAATATGACAAGATATGTTCAAATGTAGTAGACAACACCCCTATTTAAAGAGAAGTTTTTCTACTACAACCCTATCTCTTATCACAATCTAATCTTGAGATGTGTAACAAGTGGCATCTATCAAATATTAAAAAGTGCTAGTTACTTTTTAATATTATCACCATCTAATCTTTGAGATGTGTGATAAGTGACATCAATCAAATATTAGAAAGTGATTAGTTACTTTCTAATATTTGCTAGAAAAGGGGAAATAACTTTTTCCCACAAATTAAATATTCCTAGCACCCTTATTTTATTTATTAATTGGGTGGGAATATTTTTACATAAAATAGAATTATTTTCTAATTCAAATATTATTCTTTAGACTTTAGTCTAAGAATAATTTACACAATGTTGCATTACATATTCCAACAAAGACATCCCATTGGTCGAAAAATCAAAGAAAGCAAATGTTTGCATTTTTCCTAAAGTTTCAAGGGTTGGGTGCACATGAAGTTTATTTTCCCCTCTTCATTAATCTAAACCCTACACATATCATTCATTAGAACCCCTAGGTATTATATTTTCTTTCGTAAAGTCTGTCTCCAACATCCTTTACCCCTTTGCCTAAGCCATCGACCGAGCTTTATTAGTTTTGTTGTAATGTTCGATCAAACCCCATTGGCTCACCCGCTCCAACCAAGCACACCTGATTAGCCATCAAAAATTAAATACCTTCACTAAGGTCCTTCGAGGGTCTATTTCACGTTTAAAATACTCCCCTTTTGAACTCCAAAATAAAGTCTTCCACCATCACCTTAGGAGTCTTCGCCACCCCAAACCCAAAGTGTAAACCCACACACCCATTAAATATTTATTCACTTACCTAAGTCCTCACTTGGCTGTGTTATCCAAATTGTGTCCCATTGGTCGGTCATCCTAGCCGATGATATCCTATTGGCTCAAATTTAAAAAAAAGCAAGCAAGTCCACCCCCTCGTTTCAAAAAATTAAACTATAATCCTAAAGTTCTATCGACATAAAATAAGTGGTCCTCGTTGAATCGGATATCCTGCTCGACGCCATTTGATTGGTTAAGGAAAAATGTTGTACGAATGAAGTTTGAGTGACTCAAGTTCAAAAACACCATTGGATCTGGCGAAAGTATTAAACGCAGTCAATTGGTTGAAATGTAAGGGTAAATTTTTTGTCTCCCCTAAGGTCTTTTGAGGGTCTTATACACATCAAAATATCTTCCCTTTTTAGACCCCACATTAAAATCCATTCATTTCACTAAAAGCCTAAGCCTAAAAATCCACTTTTATTATTCATTAAAAACCTTAGGCGATTATCTCTTCCCCCTGCCAATAAAAGGGTTTATTAAATGTGCTTAGTTTAGATCAGTCGTATCTCACAAATGCATCCTATTGGTTGCTCATCCTAGCCAATGATGCCCCTTTGGTTTGAGTGAAGGAAACAAGAGCATATGATTAGTTGAAGGTTATAAAGGTAATACTTTAATTTTTCCTATGTCTAAAGTCCCGTGCCCATCTAAACATTCCCCCTTTTGGTTGAAATAAAAGGTTTTTCATCGTCACACCCAAAATTTTTCATTTAATTTCTAGCTTGACTATTCCTTTCAATTTCGAAGCTCTGGGCTTAGGTCCACATGCCTATCACTCATTAAAATCACTCTTCCAAAACCCTTGCTCAACTATTTTTTCTTCAATTGCATTATTCGATCACATTCCATTTGTTAGGGTAGGAGAGGCGAAAGCATCCGACTGGCTGGGATTTATAAAGGTTAATTTTTCCAAAGGTTTTAAATCTTGACATACCCTCAAGATGATTATTTTTTTTAAGGTCCTATCCTTATGACATATCTTCACAATATAAAATTTTCTCGGGTTGAGATTTACAAAGCCCTTATTGAAATAAAGTCACCATAACTTCATTAGTATGGATATCATAAGTGCACGCTTTCGATTGGCTCGACCATATAATGCGAATGAGCCCAATTGAGTCATTTTTAATGAGATTTAATTTTCTGGAATCCTAAGGTTCCATATTTTGAATTATTTCTGATCTATTTACTCTATAAATGCTTGCCACAAAACATACTTCTCAAAAGGTCCTATAACCACTCCTAACATCATTATCATAGTCATCCCTCCTATGTTTGAAAAGGTTCATAATCAAGTTGTATTTTCTAAAATGGACTCTATATGAAAATAAATTATGCATGCTCGAGATCAATAATGCAAGAAATCTCATTAGAGACAAGCGAATGACTCAGATGTGATGAAAGATCATGACCAAGAACTTGTACCCCATGGGAGGATTTGTAGGTATTTTAAAATGGAGATTTATTTTTTTAAACTAACACCTGCGATAAATCCAACAAAGCTATGATTTGCAATGGTGCGCATGCCAAAGCCTACCAACCAGTTTAAAAGCAAATCTACAAAAAGGACCAATTACCTAGTTTTACGTACTGACACAAATCATCATCCAATCATGAAGCCTAATGAGGCCACCATGACCGTTAAGAGTAGTTGCAGGCAAGGATGTGGTTGAAAGGTGGTATAAATCCATTGCACAACTCAAAGTAGTTTGGTTGGGATAATTAAAAGCTCATACGCTTGGGAGTTACTACTAATACTCATCAAAATCCTCTAAGCTCTCACTTACAGTTGATGCTTACAATGAAAGGTGAAGATGTGAGAGAGTTATAAAAAACCAGTGCACTAACAAGTTTTGTTTTTGTTCTAGTAATTATATCCCAAAGTTTTTCTACAACCAAAATTTATTTCATTTTATTTTTCCATGAAGCAAAATTTGATCCTTTTAGAAGTTGAGACTCAAAAAAGAAAAACTCGTCGTTAGACATAGTAGTACTCATTCAAAAATCCTTTGATGTAGAAAACCTTATAACTCCTAGGTTTAAATAAATCAAATTTTCTAATTAAATTCCTATGGAGTACTAAACCTTATGTCTCCCTAGTTTTAGAAACTAAGAGTGTATTTTTTTTAATTTCCATGATGGAATTGGTAGCCACCATGAATCAGGGCAGGTTGTTTGGTTTTTATGGCCATCATAGTATTATGCATTGTCCTCCCCAAAAACCACCACATATTACTTCATGTGGTATGACCATATAACCACCATGCCACAATAATTTTAAACCTTTTACGCCGCTAAAAGCACCAGGAAATGGATGAGCGTTCAGTTCGATGAGGCCCGAGATTTGAACCTTAGACCTTCGCCTCCCTTACAGGGTTTGGTTGAACCAATTGGTCTACACCTCATACCTAAGAATGTAATTTTACAAATTTATTTTTTTCTAAGCTTGTTTTATGTTAAAATCCTTTTATCTCCCAAATAATTAAATTTGTAAAAACTAAAAAAAAAACATTTTTCAATTTTCTCAAATATAAAACCAAATTAAATATTCTTCAAAAAATTCAAACTTATAAAAACTTAAAAACTTTTAAATATCCTAGTTGAGTTACTTATCACTCCAACCTTATTAAACATACTAAAAAACTTTTAAAAATAACTAAGTTCCTTATTAATCCAAACTTATAAAATAAATAACCAACTTTAAAAAACTCTAACATATAAATGTATCACTCCAAAAATTAAATAATTAAACAACCATAATTAAACCTTATTTCTCCTATCTTCCAAACTAATTTAAATCTTAAAAAAAATTAGTTAAGTAAACTTATTACTTCAAGCCAAATATCTTATCTATAGTAAACTTAAAAAACTTCTCACTTCAAAAATTAACCTTATTCCTCCTAATATAAACTTTAGAAAAACTCTAAAATTAAATTGAATTCAAATTACCCTAATTTCACCAACCTTTCAAACTCAATCTTCACATGCACACGTCTTTGCTACTATTCAACCTGCACTACTTCAAAGCACTTCATATTTGCTTTAATCCTTGGCTTATCCTCCTCATGTGCCACATGTAAACACGTAAATGTTTCACTTGCCATGAGACGTTATAATTCTCAGCTACATTTGAATAGAATAAATGTTGAGCATCCTCAATTGGCATTGGCTTTCTCATAGGCACTAAATCATTATACTACAAAAATTGACACTAATATAGTTATTACCTCTACTATAACATCCAAGCATTACTGTATTGATGCTTTACCTTACACTCAACTTCGACACTCATCAATGATGCTATTAGTTTGGCACTTGACTACCTAGCTTCCTTTCTAATGTAGTTATTAGCACTTTATTGCTCGACTTTCTTTCCAACATAGCATTCTAGCTTGGCTTTTGACTCAATGCTTTCCAATTTAACTTTGCTTGTTGCTTGACTGTAGTGTTTCACATTTTGATTCCTACGACAGATGCTATCACTCTATGAATTTCTTAGTGAATATTTCTCTTACTGTTTCCCTTTTATTCTTATTAATTTTACTATTCTAATCTTCCATGTCTTTGTGTTGCTTTGCAAGTTTCTAAGTTCTCAAATGGTGCTCTTGGCTATGTACAGAGTCTGGTGCTTAATAATAATAACTCTTTTACATTTATTTCTAAATGAGTTACTTGATGCTTATAGTGTAGGCTACCTTGTTCTTTTATCATGGACTACTATAGACTTTAAGAACCTTTTAAAACTTTTATCCCTTATCTCTTATCCTTTCTTTTTGCATATATCTCTTCTCTTCAACTTATCTTCATATAAATGTTACCTCTATCATTTCTAGTCATTGTATATGCCTTGGGCTTCTTCTTACTCAGATCTCTGAATGTATATTTATCTTCTTCTTTAATCTATTACTATATGATCCTATCTTTATTTTTCATAGTATGAGACTCTCCTTCTATAATGGTTGCTTGCAGACCTTTGACCTTTTTTCTATTCTCTTCAAGACTTAATTCCTGTTCTATTTAAGCCTCTTTTTTTCTATAAAGGACTTTTATTTTCTCTATATAAGGGTCTCTTTGCTTTCCACTATAAAGGGCCTCTATCTATATGAATCTCTTTCTTTGAAGGGTCTCTATTCTTCAATATTGACCTTCTTGGACCTATTTCATAAAAATTGAATATTCTTAATATCTTGTAGCTCTAATCAATGTAGATACTAATCCAATGCTTGAAGTTAGCTTACTTTATATTGCTTCAAGAATGATATATCAATATTCTAATATCTTCTATTCTACTCTCTTTATCTTAAGAAGATTTGAATGCTTCTCAATCAACTACTATCTATTTATTAGGAAGCTCTAAATTTTTCTCAACCTATTGCTATCTATTCTCTGCTCTTGAATGCTAAAACTCTTCTCTATCCTTTGTAGGAAGCTTCTCAAACTTTAGTAGCTTTAAATATTAATCTCTGTTACAATTATTTTTGAAATAAATAATGTCTTAGGTTTCACCTAAGAACTCAATATGATTCTCCTCCTTACTAGAGAATTCAATAATATCAATATATAACTAGTCATGGATTAACTGAGGGGTACTTAATCATCCATAGTGAACAATATCTCTATCTCTTCCAAATAAACACTTCCCTTCTTTTTAGTTGCTTCTCTTTCACTTAATAATGTTTAGGTATCAACTTACCTTCATATGTGTTATGGTGTATTCCATCTATCCTATAATGGTACTAGGCATTCTCCTCCCATGTTAATATGGTGACAATAATTCCCATTGAACCATTCTCATGTTCCAGTTATATGGTGGTTCATTTTGATAAAATTTTCAACTAAATTATAGTGATACACTCTTCCAGCAATTTTGCACACACTCAAGCATTAAACCCATTACAATTGCCATAAAATAAATAATCTCACAATATTCACACAATCCAACATGTGGATTAAAGTCAAATATTTTATATTATTATTATCTCTAATAATTGCATCACATATGTTGTTTTTAGGCTCTCTTATTTTCCTTTTAGATATTTTTTATCCACTCTTTCTTCTCTTTCCTTTTTTCAATCCTTCATAGAGATAAAATCTTCGATTTATAACTTTGGAAATAGTTACCTAATGACCCAATATGGTTGGCCTTCTAGCTTCTCAACTATTCAACTACTGAATAGTTGACCTTTAGGATATTCCCAAATCATACTCATCGATTAAGAGAATATATTCCACGAGATCCAACTCATAAACTTGAATTATTCTTTCAAGATATTACTATTGTAGCTTGTCTATCTCCATAAGGTTGACTTTACTATTCTATCCTGACCTTTCTCTAGGAATAAAACTGCCTCTTATCGAATGCACTCAACATTCATTTCACCTTATCCCATTCCTTCACGTCATCCAAATATAATTAGAATGTATTTTGTTGACTACCTTCTATTGGAGCCAACACCTTCTACTAAAGTGATTATGTCCTCCATAACTCTTGCAACATATCCAAATATTCCACACTATCTGCAAAAACCTATCCTAGGACCTACATCCCTTGTAATACTCTCTCTTCTAAGAAATTTAGTTTCACTACTTCATATTTGACTTATATATCTAAGGCCTTCATTATTTTATCTTACATTTGGTATTATGTGCATTATCACTTCTTACTCATATATTCCCAATCCCTTACCATTGTACCCCATTCTTCTCATCAGCCTAAATCCAATGACTTTAGTGTACCTTTCAAAACACCCAAAATCTTCATCCCTACTCTAATCACAATGTGTTTTTCCATACTTTGAAGTACCATTGTTACCATCAACTCTAGAAATATGACCTTCGGCATAGCCATCAATGATTTGATGAAGTTCATCTTCTTCTACTATATCTTTGTTCTTCCTTTTTCTATTTCTCTTTCTCCTTATCTAGAACAAATATAGTTGCATCATTATTTTCACTGTCACTACTACCAGTGACCTAGACCAACTACCTCTTCCCCATGCTTATTATCTCACATGTATCCATATTTTCCTCATTCTCCATTGGTATCATCCTATAAACTAGATTATTACATAAGCTCGAACCAAGATTATAATTTATGTGATGGCCAATGCTCCTCATGGGTGGCAACCCATCTAGCAAATATTTTGAAAGAATATCTACATATTATTTCAACAAATCCTTCATTTCATGTGGTATTCCATTCATATTTTCCACATTCCTTTCTTTTGTGGGCTTAGCAATGAAAGAAAAATGTGTTTGTTTCTTCTTTATTCCCTTCAAGGATTGTAGGATAATTGTTGACCTTTTCTCCTTTGCTCTTCAATATACTTAATGTTTACCCCTTGCCATACTTCTCAATAGTGTAGGTGTTCACCCTACCATCGTGAACTTCCCTTCTATAAAACTTACATGTCCTTTCCAATAATACATGACAAGCATCGATAGGTATAACATCACATAGTATCTCATTTTTGTAAGAAGCAATTTGAAATTTTACCATATATTGTTTAGTTACTAAGATTTGATGCCCATTTTGCAACCATGAGACTCTAGATAGATTTGGATGTTCAATTTTCTTTAATCCAATCTTTTTTCCATGTTTATAGATACAAAATTATCCATACTCCTACTGCCCACAACCACCTTGCAATATTTATCTCTTGATTTACAAATTGTTCTAAAAATATTTTGTCTTTGAATAGGTTCACATTTCTCATTACATAGCTTCCATAACACTCTCTTCATCATAGGAGATTCTCCTTGTTCTAGCTCTTCCATATGCTTTGGGGAAATATCACTCTCTTCTTTTGCATGTACAATATGATTCCTAACCTCCTTTCCTTTATTTCTACTCTGCTACACCGTTAGATATTCATATTTTATTGACTATATTCCCCACATCTATAACACTTTTCATGGAATCCTCTACCCCTTCCTCTACCAAATCCACCTCATCCTCTTGATGATTCATCCTTTTCTTGGGTACTTTAATTGAAATCACTTTGAGAAGTACTAGCTTCTCCTTCTTGCATATGCTACCCTCTACCACTATTTGATTGTTATCTTCCTCTAGAGAATTATCCTCTTTCTATGGAATTATTTTTTTATTTAGAGGTCAAACTCTCTTTTGCCTTTTGTGCATATTGATATGTGTCCTTGACTATTCTAATTCAAAACATACCAATTCCATCTTGTATGGACAACCTTAGTCCATTTATATATATTGCCACCTTCTTGTTGTCATATTCAATATGACCAACCCTTATGGTAAATTTATAGTATTCCTTTGTATACTCTCTCACTCTCAACTATTTTTTCTTGAGGTTTTGAATTCTTTTGAACAACCGTATTTGGTAACTCGATGGGAGGATTTTGACCCTTAATTTGGTTATAACTTTATTCCATGCCTTAATATTTTTTTTGTCTTTCTATTTGGAAATGATCCCACCACAATAATACATGCTACTTTAGTTTAATAAATACAAAATTCACCTTATTGGGGTCTTTAATTGATTCAAAATAAAAAAATCTCCATCTCTATGATCCAATAAATGAGTTCCCTAGGGTTTAAACTTCTATTATATGATAAATTTTCTAACTTTGGCTTCTTACCCATGTTAGAAGCTTCATGAATTAATCATCCCTCTAGTTATTTATCTCACTCCTCATCATGATATTCTTATTGACCAACTTCCTCTTATTTATTGACACTCATATCTTATATTTTAACATCCCTCCTTTGGGAAGTTTTGATTACATCAAGTTGTGTGGTAATTCCTCTTAGCATTTCAAATATATCCATGGCTTGATGGCCTTACAACCTTCTTCTTTCTATTTTTTCATATTTCCTTAGGAACCAATCAATCCTTAGAGCTCTACTAGCTCTAATACCAAAATGATGCAAATGCTAAATAGTAGAACACTTCGTATGATGGTGCCTTTTAATGATGTGATTTTTAGCTTTATACAATAGTGCCTTTCTTAGTGTATGATCTCTTTATTTTGTAAAAATGTATGACAAAGCTCATTGCATGGTTATCTCCTTGTATGATGGCATTTTAATGTACAAATATTTGATTTTATTTGTACGATAAACAAATTATGTAATTACATAGTATTCTTCCAATGTTTTGAAGATAATCCTTAGTACATAATAATGATATGCCTTATGATGGAGATATCACAATAAATATATTTTTTCTTATGAATATAATCATTATGATATGGAGAACCTCCTTTCCTAAAATAGTGACTTAGAAAGGAAGCATTGTGAGGGAATGAATGTAGCACCTTATCTTTTGAAAAAAGCTCACATCCAGATTTTTCAACTCTTGGCCTTGTTCTACCTAGTATTCTATATTCAATGGAATGGTTTGGGTATCTACATGAATATTGAAGATACAATATTATTGTACTACCCCTTGAATGGTTATTCTAATTTTAATGATCATCTCCTCTTCGTACATTCATTAATAAATCTTAAACAATGGTTTGAAGACATCCTTATTTTGAACAATAGATACTCTAACTAGTCATGGATTAACCAAGTGGTACTTAATCATCCATAGTGAACAATATCTTTATCTCTTTCAAATTAACACTTCCCTTCATTGTAGTGACTCACTTCTCTTTCTCTTAACAATCTCCAAGTATCAACTTAATATTGAATGTGCTACAATCCATTTTGTCTATACTATGATGGTACCATGTATCTTCTCCCATATTAAGATAGTGATAATAATTCACATTGAACCATTCTCATGCACTAGTTGTACAATGGTCCCTTCTGACAACATTTCAACTAAATTATAGTGATACAATCCTACAATATACACACATTCAAGCACAAAACCTATTGTAATTTCTATAAATTAAAAAATCACACAATATTCACACAAGCCAACTTGTGGGCTAGAATAAAATAGTTTTAAATTATTATTCTCTCTAATAATTAGATCATGTATGTTATTTTTAGGCTTTCCTCTTCTTTCCATTTTAGAGTTTTATATATCCACTCTTTCTTCTCTTCCCTTTTGTATATTCTTCTTCCTAGAGATAAACTCCCTTATTTATAACTTCAAAAATAGTTACCTAATGATCCAATATGGTTGGTCTTCTAGTTTATCAATTGTTTAGCTACTGAACAATTGACCATCCCCAATTTTATTGCAACTTCAAAAAAATTTAGATCATCAAGACTGATAAGTAAAGCTTAAAAAGCGAAACAAAAAAACTTTTTAAATTGAAAAACTGTAACAACAACATATTATCAAAGTAATAGAGCATTAATAACTATGATCCCTTTTATTCAATTTGGAAACTAGGGTCAAAATTTTAGAAACATATGAGTTTTTTTAGATATATTGTTATACTTGTTTTAGCTAAGTCATAGGATATGATTACACAAAATTTATCAAAGCTATTTGTTCCATCATGCTTTGGACCATGTGTGTGTTTGTACATTCATTTTTATTTCTAAGCCTTTCAGAACTTTGCTACATCTGAGAAAAATAGTTAAGCCTAATGTATGATTTCACTCTTAAATATTTTCACCATTATGTAGGGCTCCACTACCAGTCAAACATCTATAGCCTCGGTGGAGTTGCTTCTAATACCATCCAATTTTACCCTACTACCAGTCAAGAGTCTATAGCCCCGATAGAGGTTTTCCAAGATATCTCAGGCAGTGACTCAATTTACTTTATTTTTTTTTCTTTCTCGTTTGAGAAGTATTTGATATAAGTAAATTATGCAAAGAGTATGCCTGAGTTGAGGATTAGTTTTTGGCTAAAAATAATGAGTGTAATGATTATTAGCTCAACCACCCTCTCAAAGATAAATTTGTTCTTTGGACCTTGAAGTCACCTTAAGTATCATTTGTAATGTGAGGCTTTGACATGGTGTTTCAATCAGCTCTATTTTCATTATGTTTTATCTCATATCAAATAACCATTGCATAAACACTCATATTTGAAAAATTGTAAATCTCATCAAAGTCTAAAATAAATCTCCTTTTTTTTTTTTTTGGAGGAATCAATAGTAATTCATATTCATCAAACTAAGAATACCATGTGTAACAACAAACTCAAAATTGTACTAACAATAAAAGAAAAACTTATCTAGTAAACAAAATACATCACTCTATTTTTGGGGTTTTTGTTTTCCTCTTTTTTTTTATTATTATTTTCTTTTGTTTTTGTTTCCACCTTCAACAGGGATTGTACATCTTGAGGTGTTGGCCATTAATAGGGATATCAATTATTTCTTCCTGCAAGGCCTACAACTTGTAAGTATTCTGGCCTATAACATGGGCTATCTGGTATGGACCAATCCATTTAGGTTCAAATTTACCCTTTTCACCATGATTGTCGTTTTTATGGTCCCAATAGATGATTATATCTCCTTGAGAGAAAGGAGTACCCTTGGCTTTCTTATTAAAAAATTTCATGGTTTTTTGGGTTTGTTCCATCATTCTATTAAGGGCTTCTCTTATTTGTTCTTCTAACAGGACAATTTGGTCTAGCCTTCTTTGTAAAAGGTTGGGATCTTTATGATCTTGCAACAAGAGGGAAAGTTCCAATTTTTTTATTCTTGAGGATAATAAGGCTTTCTCTCCATATACCATTTCATAGGGACACTTACCTATGTTTCTCTTGATAGATAACCTATCAATACAAAGAGTAAATTTAAGTTCACTGTACCATCCCCTTTTTTTCTTACCCAATGATCTTTTTATTCTAGTTATTACATTTTTATTTGATGACTTAGAAAGACCATTTCCTCGGGGGTAATAATTAGCTGAATGGGATAGTTCAATTCCATATTCAACACAAAACTCTACCATTTCATATGAAATAAAATATTGTGTATTATCTATTACCAATTTTTGAGGAACTCCAAACCTGGTTAAAATGTTTTCTTCAAATAATCTGATGATGGTAGCAGTTGTGGAGGTTCTTAAAGGAGCAGCCTCTACCCACTTGGTGAAGTAGTCCATAGCAGTTATGATCTATTTGTGTTGGCCTGATGAATTAGGCTTGGTCTCTCCAATTAGGTCCATGCCCCATTGGGTAAATGGTACTTCAATGATTACTGGTTTGAGGGGCATGGCTACCAATTTCTTCTTTCCTGCAAAAACCTTGCAGTTATGATAGTTCCTAACATATTTATATACATATTTAAAAATGGAAGGACAATAATATCTTGCTCTCATTATTTTATTAGTTATGGCTTTTGAAGCAAAATGTCCTCCGTAAAAACCATCATGATATTCATTTATTATTTTTAGGACTATATTTTCATATAAACAGACTAATAACACTCCCTCGGGGTGTTTCTAATAAAGCACACCATCTTGCACATGGTATTTCTAAGCTTGAAGCTTTACTGACCTCATTCTATTTGTTAGTGTTTCTCTGGGAAAAGATAGAGTTTGTAAATATGCTATAATTTCATCATACCATTTACATTCTTGATTATTGTTTCTCCTGTCATCATGCATTTCATCTATTATAATGATATTATTGGAGTCTTCTCCTTTATATGCTAGGTATTTGGCTAAGTCCTATCCTTTTATATTTTTGACTATTTTGAATTCAACATCATATTGCAAAAGTTTCACCATCCATCTTGTTGGCCTTCCTAATGGATTAGATTGGGTAAAAATATCTTTTATTGTTATGAAAGGGATGCAACAATAAACTTTGTTTGAGCCGAATATACCTTTGAAATGTTCTAAGGATTGAACAATTGCATAAGCATGTTTTTCCAGTAAGGTGTATTTAAGACGTGTTCCTTTAAGACCTAAATTCATGAAGGCTATTGTCCTTTAATTATTTTCATCATCTTTTTGTGATAGAACTGCAGCAATTGAATGTTCCGATGCATATGAATAAATGTTAAAATATTTAGAATAGGCAGGGCAGCTTAGGGCTAGAGTAATAGAAATGGCTTCTTTTATTCTATTGAATGCTTCCATATTTTTTGTTGTCCATTTTATTTCTCCAGTTTTATTAACCATGTCATTTATGGGTTTGGTCATCTCTGCAAAATTTGGGACAAATCTTCTAACAAAATTTATTTTGCCAAAAAATGACCTGACTCCTTTAAAATTTTTGGGTGGAGAAATTTTTGATATAGCTTCTATTCTTTCTGGATCAATACTTATTCCTTTTTATGAAATTATATGATCTAAAAAATTCCCTTGTGTAGTCCCAAATATGCACTTCTTGGGATTTAGAGAAATTCCAAATTCTTTGCATCGAACAAAAACTACAGCTAATTGTTCTAAGTGATCTTATGGATTCTTAGAAAATACTGTGATATCATCCACGTATACAACTACTATTTTAAACATTAATCCTTTGAATACAAAGCCCATTGCCCTCTGAAAAGTAGCACTTGCATTCATTAGTCCAAAAGGTATTCTTAAATATTCAAATGTGCCCCAAGATGTAGTGAATGCTATCTTATGTCTATCTTCTGGATTAATCTGAATTTGATTTGTATCCAGAAAATCCATATAACAAGGACAATCTAGATGAACCAACTAATGCTTGCAATAGTTGTTCCATATCGAGAAATGGGTAATTGTCTTTTAATGAACTCTTATTTAAATTTTTGAAGTCTACACAGAGCCTAATATCACCATTCTTTTTTCTAACAAGTACTAGATTGAATATCCAAGAAGAAAATCTTACTTTTATGATTATCTTGGAGTCTAGCATTATTGGGTGTAGATTTGGGTTATAATTCCTCTATTTATGTCTAAATGTCTTGGAATATTCCTTCAAGGGTATTATGTGTGGCATTACATCTTTTTTGAAGGTTTTAAGGTCTTCATAAGTCCAAGCAAAATGTTCTTTATTCTTCTTTAAGAAACTGATGTATCCAACATTTTCTTTTACAGGTAAGGCCATATCCACCTTCACTATTCTGGGTTATTTCATTGTACCAATGTTAATGTCTTTAGATATTACTTCCCTATGTAAAGGCTTGTAAGCTTTGTCAAAATCATCAAATAGGCTCTCTAGAGAAACCAATCCTTTGGGTATCCTATTTATTTTCAACTGGATTACTTCTACTGGCTCTCCTATTTGGTCTTTTAGCTTGTCTTCATCCTTTTCATAATAGATTATATCTGTATATTGATTTTGTAGAGTTATGAAATCCTTAATGTCTATATCATCTTGAAAGACCTACAGGTAAACTATGTTATCTGGTATAGAAGGCTTATAAACTAAAATTATTGGGAACCTGTCCATAAAATCTATAGTTATTTCTGGATGATCTAGGCTTGAGGCATTCACAGCTAAAAGATCTACAACATGATTTTTTTCTCTTGGAATAAATGAGATATTAAAGGCTAAAAATTTTCAATTTCTTCCAACATCGCATTTTTATATTGCTTAAGCCTAGGATGCTTGGTCTAATATTTACCTTTGATTTGCTATATAATAAGCTCTGTATCCCCTGTTATATTCAAGAAGTTAATGCCTAATTCATTTTCTTTTCTTAACCCTAGTAATAAAGCTTCATATTCAGCAACATTATTGGTGCAAGGGAATTCTAGTCTGTAAGGGATACCAAGGTAATTTCCTTTTATATCAGTTAAATTAACACCTGCACCTGCTCCAAACTATGACTTAGCTCCATCAAAATACATGGTCCACATTTCTTGGGTTAATACTTTATCTAATTCAACGTCTACCATTTTCATAACTTTTGGATCCATGTTCTTTGCTTCTGGTACTTCCACCAGGAATGGATTGTGCCATATGGAGTAAACTCCCATCCCTTTTTCTTCCATAGAGTTTACTAAGTTTATCATGGTTTCATATGTTTGAATTAACTCTACTGAATGCTTATTAAATGGTTCTCTTCGTACGATTATGTTTTCCTTATCTATTATTGGGATTGTAGCATAGGACCAATCTAATTGGATTGAACCTCCTAGTTGTTATGCCCAATGTCTACTGAGTAATAGTGAGAAGAAAGGATCAACATCAACTACTGCAACATCAATGGCTATGCCATTTTGGGGTGTTGGTCCAGGAAAACCAACAATCCAGTTATCACCCCTACACAAAGAATTTGTCTGATGTCCATTACAAAAATAGGGGTAGGATATCTTGTACAAATTAATCCCATTTGATCAACTATTAATTTGGGTATGATATTATGTGAGGTGCCACTGTCTAGCATGCAATTATGAATCACATACCTTTCTCCTTCATCTGAATTATATTTTAATGATACATAGAAGGGTATGACAAAAGATGGTGACCTTGTATCATGTTGATTTTGTCTAGCAGCATGGCAAGTTGGATCTTCTTTTTGTTCTACTAGTCCAAATGCTCCGCAAACTTATTCTCTATACTATTGAACTTTCATAAGCTCTTCAAATGTGATGTTTACTTTTTGTTTACTAAGTTCTAACCCATTATGAAATTCTATCTTCTTTATATCCAGTGGTCTATTACTTTATTCTTTGGGAATATCCTCTTCTAATTCTATTTGAGGGTTTTATCAGTTTTCTCTTTACTAATATTCTTATTTGTGAAAGTTTTTTTTCTTGTTTCACTTGTAGAAGCTTTCTTTGTCCGGTTTGGGACAGTCCTGTTTCTTAAATTCAAAGTATTAGTAGCTTCTAATTTCTCAACTTCTTTAGCAAGAGAGATTATTTTCCAATAAGAAATAGAAAAATATCAATCATATATCCAACATGAAAAGTGATGCAGGAGCATCCGGAGGCAAAGCTGGAAATCTTGCGTCACCCAAAATGTATTTTTTTTCTTAAATACCAAAACTGTCGCGATATCGCGACGCTTTTTGAAGAAGGGCACCAGCGGGCCAAACCGTCGCGATATCGCGACGTATTTTTGAAAAGCACAGTCGGGATGCCAAACTGTCGTGAAATCGTGACATTTCCGAAGACGCACGGTCGGGACGCCAAACTGTCACGAAATCGTGACATTTCTAAAGCAGCGCAGTCGGGACGCCAAACTGTCGTGAAATCGTGACATTTCTGAAGACGCACGGTCGGGACGCCAAACTGTCGCGAAATCGTGACATTTCTATTGCAACGTGGTCTGGACGCACAATGGTCGCGAAATCGTGACACTTTCGGAAGCAGGATTTGAAGGCACAGGGACATCTTTGACAAAAAGGTTCTAAGGCACAAGAATGGTCGCGAAATCGCGACACCTTCAAAGGCAAGCTTAAAGGACGTCGCGAAATCGTGACACCTTCAAAGATAAAGTTTAAAAGACGTCGCGAAATCGTGACACTTATGGGAGGCAAGACTTGGAAGCATAAAGACATCGCAACACCTTCGAAGGCAGAGCTCAAAGATGTCACGAAATCGTGACATATCCGGAGGTAAGGTTCCACAATGCAAAGATGTCGCGAAATCGCGACACTTCCGATCCAAGGACGTACGGAATGAAAAGATGTCACGAAATCGTGACATATCCGGGGGCAAGGTTCCACAATGCAAAGATGTCACGAAATCGCGACATGTCACGGTTTCGCGGCCCAAGGGAGGAAGGCGAGTAAGAAAGGCCTAGACGTCGCGATATCACGACGTGTAGCGAAATCGCGGTCCCAAGGAGGAGAGAGAAGCCTAGCGTCAAAACGTCGCGATATCGCGACCAAAGAGGAGAGAGAAAGTGCTGGGGCAAATACGTCGCGATATCGCGACAGGGCGCTCACGACATTGACCAGTCGACGACTGCAGGGACCAGTGCAGAGGGACACGTGGCGTGAAGTTACGGGTGGCCCGAGAGTATGAAGCGGTTACGGGAAGCATGGCAACGGGACACGTGGCATCAGCGCAAATGACCATGGCGCATTCTTATGAATGATTGACTTGGCGAGTGGATCGACGAGCGGCTGCGGGGCATACCGCCACTACAGGCTATGATGTTTTGATGCACCTGCAGCATCATGCAGGCGGGACAGAGCATTCGTGCGGGCGGTATGGGGAGTCTCGCATTCAAGTAATGATGGTCCAAAGAGAGTCGGGCCTGGGGATGAAAAGGACCCGCACTTTGCGTAATGATAAAGAAGGAGGTGGCGGCCGAGGATAAAAGGCGCATGCATTGTATCAAAAAAAGAGGAAAAGACCTTTTGGCCATTGATTGATTTTTTTTTGTTTTTGCATAGCTGTGTATTGGAGGAGAGACCTCTGTTTTAATGAGACTTGCTGAAATTTCGTCTGTGCATTGTTAATTCTGCATTCTTGCTGTGTGTTGTGTGCGGTTCTATACCAAGTGGTATCAGAGCAGGTTGGTTCTGAGAGTGCAAACCGATCGCCGAACAGAGAGGCAGTTTGCGCCAGGACCGTGGTTGTGGGGTTGTGAAGAAGAAGCAAGATGCCTCCGCGAAGAGACCGTGGTGGTATAAGGCACAGACGAGCAAGAAGGGAGGAGGTCGATTTGAGAGCCCTGCAGAGGCAAGTTGAGGCTCTACAAGAGGAAATTAGAAGAGGAGTCGAGCCGAGAAGGGAAGAACCCAGCGAAGATGAAGTGTGGGAAGAAGAAGTTCCATCTGAGGATGAAGAGGCTTTGGAGCCAGCAGAGGCTAGGCTGTACAGGGCTATCTCCCAGATTGGGAAGAAGCCAAAATTTGACGTCTCGACTTACTCTGGAAACCTCAACCCTGAGGAATTAATAGACTGGATCAACGACATGGAGGAGTACTTCGAATACGAAGAGATCGCAGATCCAAATCGGATCAAATTCGCAAAAACCAAGCTGAAGGGGCATGCTAGCATCTGGTGGAAAGGAGTGCAGTTAGAAAGAAATAGGAGGGGAAAGGAAAGGATCACCAGATGGGATAGGATGGTAGAGAAACTAAAGAGGCAGTTCATCCCTACGAGATTATGAGCTGGATTTATTGAAGAAAATGCGAGAGTCTTCGACAGGCTAGTAAGTCTGTCAAGGAATATACAGAGGAGTTCTACCAGATTTCAATCAGAACCGGCCATTCGGAGGCGAACAAAGAGAAGGTCGCACGTTACATAAATGGATTGCGAACCAGCATTCAAGAAGAGTTGGGGCTGGTTAGAATGAGCACAGTGGAGGATGCATATCAGTTTGCATTAAAAGTGGAAGAGAAACTAAATAGAAGGTTTGATGGTAAGCAGAGAGGGAAGGATAGGGGTGGAAGAGCTGGTGGAAGAGGCAGTGGTGGAAGATACAAAGATTTTGGAAAAGCTGCGGAAGCTAGTAGCAGCCAGAAATAGAAAGAGGTGAGAGAAGAGGATGACCGACGCCCACGCAATCAGAGCAACAACTACCCAAGAGGAAGAGGTAGGTCTGGGCGAGGGTTTGGAAGAGGTGTTTTTAGAGGAACCTGCTTCAACTACGGTGAAGAAGGACACGGGGCATACAATCGCCCACGGCATCAAGAGAGGCCAAATCGAAGACCCGAGGGTCGGGCCCGAGCTGCATGTAGAGACGAAGGTGTAGAGTCCGAGCATTCGGAGGAAGCGAAAGAGGGGAAACCATGATTATCAGAAGAGTCTTGCTTGAATGAAGAAGAAAAGGCAGACCAAAGGAACAACCTATTTCGAACAAGATGCAAGTGCGCAGGCAAGGTCTGTAATATCATCATTGATAATGGAAGCACTGACAATTTGGTTTTCGAGGAAATGGTTTCCAAGCTGCGGTTGGAAAGGAGAAAACACCCGCACCCTTATCGGATTGCATGGCTACAAAAGGACCATCGGGCACTAGTAAGCGAGCAATGTCTGGTGAAGTTCAATATTGGAACTTACCGAGATGAGGTTTTATGTGACATCTTACCTATGGATGCATGTCACTTGCTGCTTGGGAGACCTTGGCAGTTTGACCGAAGTGTTGTTCATGATGGTCGAGCCAACACATATTCTCTGTCAAAGAATGGAGTTCGCCATAAGTTAAAACCCCCGAAAGAGGCGGATGAGAAAGTATGCAGCAGTGCACGAGTCTGTCTAGTTGATGGCAGAAGATTCTTGGAAGGCCTGAAGCCGGATCATGTGTGTTATGCTATAATCCCCAGAGTTAGGGAAGAAGGATGCAAGGAGATTCCAATGGAAGTCATGGGATTGTTAGAAGAATTCCCTGATATCATTTACGACAATGTTCCTGAAGGTTTACCACTGTTAGGAGGATCAGTCATCACATCGACTTGGTGCCTGGATCGAGCTTGCCAAACAAGGCTGCACATCGAATGACACCGGTGGAAACTGAAGAATTAAATCGACAAGTTCAAGATCTATTGAAGAAAGGCCTGATAAGGGAGAGTCTTAGTCCTTGTGTTGTACCAGCAGTATTAGCACCCAAGAAGGATGGAGAATGGAGGATGTGCACCGACTCTCGGGCAATCAACAAGATCACCATTAAATACAGGTTTCCTCTGTCGAGAATGGATGATATCATGGACTGCTTGAGTGGAGCTGAGTACTTCACAAAAATTGATTTGAAAAGTGGATACCATCAGATCCGCATTAGAGAAGGGGATGAATGGAAGACGACTTTCAAAACCAGAGAAGGGTTGTATGAGTGGTTGGTTATGCCATTTGGATTAACCAATGCACCTAGTACCTTTATGAGGTTAATGAATGAAGTTATGAAGGAATTTTTGGGCAAATTTGTTATTGTTTACTTGGATGATATACCGATTTTTAGCGAGAACCTTAGAGGAGCACCCGATGCACATCGGGGAAGGTTCTTGAGAAACTGCGGGAGGAGCAGTTATTGATCAATACGAAGAAGTGCAACTTTGTGAAGAAGGAGTTGGTATACCTGGGATTTGTCATATCAGCAAATGGTCTCAAGATGGACCCCGAAAAGGTGAAGGCTATCCTCGAATGGCCTGTCCCAAGGAGTGTGACCGAGGTTAGATCATTTCATGGTCTGGCGGTTTCTACAAAAAATTTATTAGAAACTTCAGCAGTATTTGTGCATCTCTTACTGAGACAATGAAGGGAAACAAGAAGGAATTCCAGTGGACAGTTGGAGCCAATAAAAGCTTTGCTATGCTGAAGAAGAAGGTCACTGAGCAACCCATTTTAGCACTTCCAGATTTCAATAAGGTGTTTCAGGTAGACTGCGATGCGAGTGGCAGTGCGATAGGAGCCGTCTTGAGCCAAGAAGGTAGGCCTGTAGCTTATTTCAGCGAGAAGCTCAATGATGCCAGGAGAAAATATTCGGTATATGATCAAGAGTTTTACGCCATAGTTCAAGCACTCAAGAAATGGAGGCACTATCTATTGCCGAAAGAGTTTGTTCTCTATACCGACCATCAAGCGCTGCAGTTTATTAACAGTCAGGGAAAATTGAATCAGAGACACCTGAAATGGGTAGAGTTCTTGCAGAGCTATACCTTTGTGCTGAAGCATCGAAGTGGAAGATCCAATAGGGTGGCAGATGCATTGAGTAGGAGGCAATGTCTGATGACAGAAATGAGAGTGGAGGTTGTAGGGTTTGCTGAGCTCAAGAACTTATACCTTGCAGACCCCGATTTCGTAGAAGCTTGGAAAGCCTGCACTATGCCTGTTGCGTTGGACAGGACTAGATGGTTAGATTACCTGATTCAAGATGAAATGCTGTTTAAGGGGAATCAATTGTGCATTCCGAGGAGCTCAATGAGAGAGAACCTCATTAAAGAAAAGCACAGTGGGGGTTTAGCTGGACACTTTGGCCGTGACAAGACCATCTCATTGGTTAGTGAAAACTATTACTGGCCACAATTGCAGCGAGGATGTGGCAAAGTTTGTGCAGAGTTGCGGGATTTGCCGGATGGCAAAGGGCGTGAGGCGACCCTCCTGGTTTGTATCAACCACTACCTATACCGAGCGGCCGTGGGAAGATATTAGTATGGATTTTGTGCTCGGTTTACCCAGGACGCAGAGGGGGCACGATTCCATATTTGTGGTAGTGGACAGATTTTTGAAAATGGCACATTTTATCCCGTGCCAGAAGACTAGCGATGCGGTCCATGTAGCTGGTCTTTTCTTTAAGGAAGTGGTACGCCTTCATGGGCTGCCAAGAAGCATTGTGTCGGACAGGGATACCAAGTTTGTAGGTTATTTTTGGAAGACCCTGTGGAAGAAGGCGAGGACGGAGTTAAAGTTCAGTTCTGCTTACCACTCGCAAACATATGGCCAAACAGAGGTGGTTAATCAGAGTTTGGGCAACCTACTGCGATGCTTGGTAGGGGACAAGCCCAAGGGATGGGATCTAATTCTACCGCAAGCTGAGTTTGCGTATAACAACTCGGTCAATCGGAGTACCAACAAGTCACCATTCCAGATTATCTATGGGAGCAGCCCACGAAATGCTTCAGAGTTAAGAAGGCTGGAGACAAGGGAGAAATGCGATGCTGAGGCAGAAGACTTTGCCGAACACTTGAAAGGAGTGCATGAGGAAGTGACAAGACACATTGCCAAGATGAATGCTCAATATAAGGCGAGGGCGGATCAAAAATGCAGAGCTAAGGAGTTCCAAGTAGGAGATTCTGTCATGGTCCATCTCGCGGAAGGAACGGTTCCCTGCCAAGACATACAACAAACTCAAAATGAAGAAATTTGGGCCATGCAAAATCATTGGCAAACGGGATTCGGGTAATGCCTACGAGGTGGAGTTACCAAGTGAACTTAACATCTCCCCCGTGTTTAACATCTCAGATTTGGTTGAGTATCATGAAGGAGAAAGCAGTGAGATACCCAATCCAGAGTTATGGAGCATTCCAGCAGCCATCCCAGTTGTGGACGAGATAGAAGAAGTTCTGGATATGCGTGAGGGCCGGAGTACTCGGAACAGGAGTTATTCTGAGTATTTAATCAAATGGAAGGGCCGACCCATAGAAGATGCGACTTGGCTATCCAAGGCGGAGGTTGATCGTTTGGGTCTACCTCAGTCAAATCAGAAGTGAGGTCACTTCTCAAACCCACCCGGGTGTACGATGCAGGAGCATCCGGAGGCAAAGCTGGCAATCTTGCGTCACCCAAAATGTATTTTTTTTCTTAAGTACTAAAACTGTCGCGATATCGCGACGCTTTTTGAAGAAGGGCACCAGCGGGCCAAACCGTCGCGATATCGCGACGTATTTTTGAAAAGCACGGTCGGGACGCCAAACTGTCACGAAATCGTGACATTTCTGAAGACGCACGGTCGGGACGCCAAACTGTCACGAAATCGTGACATTTCTAAAGCAGCGCAGTCGGGACGCCAAACTGTCGTGAAATCGTGACATTTCTGAAGACGCACGGTCGGGACGCCAAACTGTCGCGAAATCGTGACATTTATGTTGCAACGTGGTCTGGACGCACAATGGTCGCGAAATCGTGACACTTCCGAAAGCAGGATTTGAAGGCACAGGGACATCTTTGACAAAAAGGTTCTAAGGCACAAGAATGGTCGCGAAATCGTGACACCTTCAAAGGCAAGCTTAAAGGACGTCGCGAAATCACGACACCTTCAAAGATAAAGTTTAAAAGACGTCGCGAAATCGTGACACTTCTGGGAGGCAAGACTTGGAAGCATAAAGACATCGCAACACCTTCGAAGGCAGAGCTCAAAGATGTCGTGAAATCGTGACATATCCGGAGGTAAGGTTCCACAATGCAAAGATGTCGCGAAATCGTGACACTTCCGATCCAAGGACGTACGGAATGAAAAGATGTCGCGAAATCGTGACATATCCGGGGGCAAGGTTCCACAATGCAAAGATGTCACGAAATCGTGACATGTCGCGGTTTCGCGGCCCAAGGGAGGAAGGCGAGTAAGAAAGGCCTAGACGTCGCGATATCGCGACGTGTAGCGGAATCGCGGTCCCAAGGAGGAGAGAGAAGCCTAGCATCAAAACGTCGCGATATCGCGACCAAAGAGGAGAGAGAAAGTGTTGGGGCAAATACGTCGCGATATCGCGACAGGGCACTCACGACATTGACCAGTCGACGATCGCGGGGACCGGTGCGAGAGGGACACGTGGCGTGAAGTTACGGGTGGCCCGAGAGTATGAAGCGGTTACGGGAAGCATGGCAACGGGACACGTGGCATCAACGCAAACGACCATGGCGCATTCTTATGAATGATTGACTTGGCAGTGGATCGACAGGTGGCTGCAGGGCATACCGCCACTACAGGCTATGATGTTTTGATGCACCTGGCAGCATCATGCAGGCGGGACAGAGCATTCGTGCGGGCGGTATGGGGAGTCTCGCATTCAAGTAATGATGGTCCAAAGAGAGTCGGGCCTGGGGATGAAAAGGACCCGCACTTTGCGTAATGATAAAGAAGGAGGTGGCGGCCGAGGATAAAAGGCGCATGCATTGTATCAAAAAAAAAAAAAAACCTTTTGGCCATTGATTGATTTTTTTTGGTTTTTGCATAGCTGTGTATTGGAGGAGAGACCTCTGTTTTAATGAAACTTGCTGAAATTTCGTCTGTGCATTGTTAATTCTGCATTCTTGCTGTGTGTTGTGTGTGGTTCTATACCAAAAAGGCAGATAAAGGAAGCTTTCAATGCACCAGTATCACCAATTGAACCACTTAGAATAAAAGAGAGCCAAATAAAAGTGTACAGTATGAGTAAAAGAAAATAATGGAAGCTAGTTGTATCAATTTTGGAAGACAAATCAGATGATGACAAGTGTGGGGCCAGGATTAGACTGAGAATAATAGATTCAAGAACCAGAGGCTATAAAGGGAAGCATCTGAGGCCAGAATTTGCATCAAGCATTTTAGATAGCATTTTTCATAAGAGGTATACTTGAGTGCCTTGCTAGTTGTGTTTTTGTATCTCCCTTTGTGTCTATTTTCTTTGTCATCCCTTATTCTTCCCTTTGTTGTGCAAGATTTTGATAGGAAAGTGCTCAAGAAGTTGAGATTATTTCTAGACCTATTGAGCCTGAGGTTTAGAGACTCTGTTGTTACTAGATTGGAACAAGGAGAGTAGGAGAGACTTGTTACATTATTTGAACAGAGTTTCTTCATTGTATTGATATGGTTCTTTGAAAAATAGAGTTAAATGGCATCCTACCAACTTTGCATGTAATTTTTTGTTAAATCAATACAATTCTGAGTTTCATTCTTATTAAATATTTGTCTTGGTACTATGTGTTACTACGTAATGTGTTACATTATTTGAATGTGTTACGTATATTTCTATCATTGGCCAATTGTTATGTTTGTTATGATATTCAAATGGATATGATAGTGCCAATTATTTCTCAATCCCTTTCTTTCTTCCTCATGTTACAAACGTTGTTAAATTGCTATAACAGCCCAATGAATCTAGGCACCGGTCCACATAAGGCATAATAATGGTTATTTTCATTGCTTGGTCATTTTAATACATATAGTATAATTCTAAATCTAGAGCATGTAACCCGTGTATAATAATAAGTTTACCATTGGGGGTTTCCTTACCCATTATGTAGTTTTTCCTATAGCAATAGCTGTTTTTAATTAGAATAAAGAGGCAGGTTGACCAGAGCCTGTAATAGCTCGTTGGTTTCAAACGATTTCTTGTAGCGTGACAATTGAATCCTATGGATGCAAGAAATGGTTCCAACAGTTTTTGGTGTCGTTGCCGGGGATGACTTGATAGAAAGATTTAATTATATTCTTAATAATTATATTTCAATAATTATTTTAAATCAACGAGCGACCAGTCGGAATGAAGAACCAGCATTTTTAATTTTTACGTCCTTAGTGTTCTTTATTTCTTATACCCATGATTCTTTTTAATTGCTTTTTGAAGTGAGTTATGAGTTTCTTGATTTTCTTGAATTATCCCAAGAACCATCCCCTATGAGGCAGAGAGATAAAAATCAAGTAATATTGATTACACAATCTGTTCTTTCTACACCAACGTGCTAGCGACTCTATCTAGACGAACCCAAAAATAAAAATTCAAGAAAGAAGGAGTAGAACGTGCTGGCATCCACCAGGAAAAGCGGTAAGGAGCTATTCCCAAAATTTGAGAACCCAGAGGTATTTACCCATAATCAAAAAATCCCACTTCTTAAGAGTACTGTATACGAGAATAAATCATATTTTAGTAGCAAAAAGTATGTAAAGAAGAATAGAATTCAAAATACTATTGCTGCTGATATTACTATAGATGAAATTTTAAATGCTACTGTAGAGAACACATCAGATTCATCTCAGTCCCGTAGTCCTGTAGATTGTAATACAGAGGTTAATAATCTTTCAGATTGTACCCAGGCCTCCCAAACCCATATTCCTATAGGCGTTGCTACTGTAAATATAAATTCTACAGTAACAATGGCCCAGGCGAATCAACAAAATCAAAATCAGGCTAATGTTCATTTGTGGAGAACCAATAGATACAGGCCTTTTGTTTTACTTGCAAATCTTAATGCCTTACCTAATAAAGCTCACAAATACCTTCCAAAATTCCTAGGAAATAGTGCAGTAACTGGAGAAGATCATATCAAAAGTTTTATGTATGTAATGGATAGTCTAGAGGTTGAACATGAAGATGTAGTCTTAAGACTATTTTTACAAACTTTAGAAAAATATGCTAGAGAATGGTTCAATTCTCTTCCTGATAATGATATCCTAGACTTCACTAAAATGGAAGCTGTTTTTCTAAAGAAATATGGTGAAAGAAAAAATGAACAATCTATATTAACTGAATTGGCCACTATGAAGAAAAAAAGAAAATGAGGTTGTCAGTGACTTTAACAGAAGATTCTCAAAAACCAGAAACAAAATCCCTGCCAACCTTAGGCCCAGTGATATTCAATCCATTTGTTTTTATAAAAATGCTTTTCAAGGAGAATTTAACTATGAGCTAAGGCAGGAACAAGCCACTACCATTGACGGTTGTATGGAAAAGGCAATGGATATAGAAAGGAATATGCTTGATAGTGGTAAGATGAAGCCTTACTCTTTGGAAGTCAATCTACCTAACAGAAAGCCCAAAAGGGTAGCATTTGATATACAAAGAAGAACTGAAATAGATCCAATGGAGAAATTGACTAATCAAATGGCTGAGATGTTCAATACCATGAACAATAGGTTAGCAAGAATTGAGAGAAACAATGGTAATAATGGTGAGACATCACAAACATAATGACCATATGTTGATAATCATCCTCCCTTTAAGAAAAATTTCAATAGAAATTGGGGAAACAATAATGGCCCTGAAGAAGGAAATAGGAGTAGGAATAATGGAAACAATAACTAGAAAAATAGAGAATCTAATAGAGATCAGAACAATGTTCCAAACCCTATACCATCTGCCAACATAGTAGAAGGATTCCCCTACTTTTGCTCTACTTGTGATGCACCTCATAACCCTGATGCATGTGGAATCCACCTAAGTGATCAACGAAATGTAGATCTACATGATGATTCAGAAGAAGACATAAGGATTAATGCCTGCTGGTCTCTAGAAGATGAATCCAGAGAAAGGTTGTTTGAAGAGAATATGGATAAGTATTCTTCAAATCATCATCCTCAAATTTTTGTAGCTGAAGGAACTAAAATTTTGCAAAAACCACATGAGTCAAGATGTGACAAAATAAAGCAAGGGAAAATAATCCCTACTACTAAGGAAGTGGAAGAATTAGAAGCTACTAATACTCTAAATTTAAGAAATAGGACTGTCCCAGACCAGACAGAGAAAGCTTCTACAAGTGAAACAAGAAAACAAACTTTCACAAATAAGAATATTAGTAAAGAGAAAACTGATAAAACCCTCAAAAAGATTACTCTTGAAGTAATAGAATTAGAAGAGGAGATTCCCAAGGAAGAAAGTAATAGACTACTGGATATAAAGAAGATAGAATTTGATGCTGGGTCAGAACTCAGTAAGCAAAAAGTTAACATCACATTTGGAGAACTTATGAAAGTTCAACAATACAGAGAACAAGTCTATAGAGCATTTGGACTAGTGGAACAAAAAGAAGATCCAACTTGCCATGCTGCTAGATAAAATCAACATGATACAAGATCACCATCCTCTGTCAGACCCTTCTATGTATCATTAAGGTATAATTCAGATGAAGGGGAAATGTATGTGATTCATAATTGCATGTTAGACAGTGGAGCCTCACATAATATCATGCCCAAATTAATAGCTGATCAAATGGGATTAATATGTACAAGATATTCTGCCCCTATTTCTGTAATGGACAACAGACAAATTCCTTGTGTAGGGGTGATAACTGGATTGTTAGTTTTCCTGGACCAACACCCCAAAAAGGGCATAGTCATGGATGTTGCAGTAGTTGATGTTGACCCATTCTTCTCACTATTACTCAATAGACATTGGGCAGAACAACTGGGAGGTTCAATCCAATTGGATTGGTCTTATGCTACAATCCCAATAACAGATAAGAAAAACATAATCTTATGAAGGGAACCATTTAACAAGCACTCTATAGAGTTAATTCAAATAGATGAAACCATGATAAACTTAGTAAACTCTATGGAAGAAAAAGGGATGGGAGTTTACTCCATATGGCACAACCCATTCCTGGTGGAAGTACCAAAGGCAAAGAACATGGATCCAAAAGTTATGAAAATGGTAGATGTTGAATCAGATAGAGTATTAACCCAAGAAATGTGGACCATGTCTTTTGATGGAGCTAAGTCACAATATGGAGTAGGTGTAGGTGTTAATTTGACTGATATAAAGGGAAATTACCTTGGTATCCCTTACAGACTGGAATTCCCTTGCACCAACAATGTAGCTGAATATGAAGCTTTATTGCTAGGGTTAAGAAAAGCAAAAGAATTAGGCATTAACTACTTGACTATAATAGGGGATGTAGAGCTTATTATACAACAAATCAAAGGTAAATATCAGACCAAGCATCCTAGGCTTAAGCAATATAAAAATGCAGTATTGGAAGAAATTGAAAAATTCTTAGCTTTCAATATCTCATTTATCCCAAGAGAACAAAATCATGTTGCAGATCTTTTAGCTATGAATGCCTCAGGCCTAGATCATCCAGAGATAACTACAGAATATATGGACATATTCCCAACTATTTCAGTCTATAAGCCTTTTGTGCTAGATAACATAGTTTACCTATAGGTCTTTCAAGATGATATAGACATTAAAGATTTCATGACTCTACAAAATCAATATGCAGATATAATCTATGATGAAAAGGATGAAGACAAGCTAAAAGACCAAATAGGAGAGCCAGTAGAAGTAATCCAGTTGAAAACAAATAGGATACCCAAAGGATTGGTTTCTCTAGAGAGTCTATTTGATGATTTTGACAAAGCTTACAAGCCTTTACGCAGAGAAGTAATATCTAAAGACATTAACATTGGTACAATGAAAGAACCCAGAATAGTGAAGGTAGATATGGCCTTACCTACAAAAGAAAAGGTTGGATACATCAGTTTCTTAAAGAAGAATAAGGAACATTTTTCTTGGACTTATGAAGACCTTAAAACCTTCAAAATAGATGTAATGACACACATAATACCCTTGAAGGAAGATTCCAAGCCATTTAGATAGAAATAGAGGAAGTACAACCCAACTCTGCACCCAATAATGCAAAAGGAGGTACAAAAATTACTAGACTCCAAAATAATTAGAAAGGTAAGATTTTCTTCTTGGATATCCAATCTAGTACCAGTTAGAAAAAAGAATGGTGATATTAGACTCTGTGTAGACTTCAAAAATTTAAATAAGAGTTCATTGAAAGACAATTACCCATTGCCCAATATGGAACAACTATTGCAAGCAGTAGTTGGTTCATCTAGATTATCCCTGTTAGATGGATTTTCTGGATACAATCAAATTCAGATTAATCTAGAAGAAATACATAAGACAACATTCACTACACCTTGGGGCACATTTGAATATTTAAGAATGTCTTTTGGCCTGATGAATGTAGGTGCTACTTTTTAGAGGGCAATGGAATTTACCTTCAAAGGATTAATGTTCAAAATAGTAGTTGTATACCTGGATGATATCACAATATTTTCTAAGAATCCAGAAGATCACTTAGAACACTTAGCTATTGTTTTTGCTCAGTGCAAAGAATTTGGAATTTCTCTAAATCCCAAGAAGTGCATATTCGGGACTACACAAGGAAAGTTTTTAGGTCATATAGTTTCAGAAAAAGGAATAAGCATTGACCCAGAAAGAATAGAAGCTATATCCAAAATTCCTCCCCCTAGAAATTTAAAAGGAGTCAGGTCATTCTTTGGCAAAATAAATTTTGTTAGAAGATTTGTCCCAAATTTTGCAGAGATGACCAAACCCATAAATGACATGGTTAAGAAAACTGGAGAAATAAAATGGAAAGTAGAAAATATGGAAGCATTCAATAAAATAAAAGAAGCCATTTCTATTACTCTAGCCCTGACTTGTCTTGACTATTCTAAAGATTTGAACATTTATTCATATGCATCTGAACATTCAATTGTTGTAGTCCTTTCACAAAAAGATGATGAAAATAATGAAAGGCCAATAGCCTTCATGAGTTCAGGTCTGAAAGGAGCACATCTTAAATACACCTTACTAGAAAAGCATGCTTATGCGGTTATTCAATATTTAGAACATTTCAAAGGTATATTCGATTCAAACAAAGTTTACTGTTGCATCCCTTTCATAACAATAAAAGACATTTTTACCCAATCTGAGCCATTAGGAAGGCCAACAAGATGGATGGTGAAACTTTTGCAATATGATGTTGAATTCAAAATAGTCAAAACTATAAAAGGACAGGGCTTAGCCAAATATTTGGCATATAGAGGAGAGGACTCTAATAATGTCATCACAATAGATGAAATGCATGATAATAGAAGAATCAATAATCAAGAATGTAAATGGTATGATGAAATTTTGGCATATTTACAAACTCTGTCTTTTCCCAAAGAAACATCAACAAATAGAATGAGATCAGTAAAGCTTCAAGCTCAGAAATATTATGTGCAAGATGGTGTGCTTTATTGGAAACACCCTGAAGGAGTGTTATTAGTATGTTTATATGAAAATGAAGTCCCATAAATAATAAATGAATATCATGATGGTTTCTACGGAGGACATTTTGCTCCAAAATCCATAGCTAATAAAATAATGAGAGCAGGATATTACTGGCCTTCCATTTTTAAAGATGTATATAAATATGTTAGGAACTATCATAACTGCCAAGTTTTTGTAGGAAAGAAGCAACTAGCAGCCATACCCCTCAAACCAGTAATCATTGAAGCACCATTCACCCAATGGGGCATTGACCTAATTGGAGAGATAAAGCCTAATTCATCAAGCCAACACAAGTGGATCATAACTACCATAGACTACTTCACCAAGTGGGTAGAGGCTGCTCCTCTAAGAAGCTCCACAACTACCACCATTATCAAATTCTTGGAAGAAAACATTCTAACCAAGTTTGGAGTTCCTCAAAAACTGGTAACAGATAATGCATAATATTTTGTTTCATATGAAATGGTAGAGTTTTGTGCTGAATATGGAATTGAACTATCCCATTCTGCTAATTATTACCCCCAAGGAAATGGTCTTGCTGAGTCATCAAATAAAAATGTAATAACTAGAATAAAAATATCATTGGGTAAGAATAAAAGGGGATGGGACAATGAACTTAAATTTGCTCTATGGGCTGATAGGTTGTCTCGTTAAAAGAAACACAGGAAGGACTCCCTATGAGATGGTATATGGAGAAAAACCCTTATCCCCCCCAAAAAAAAAAAAATAGCACTTTCCCCTTTTTCGCAAACCCACAAAACCCCCCCCCCCCCCAAAAAAAAAAAACCAAAAAACCCCCCCCAAAAAAAAGAAAGAAGAGAGACCCTTGATAGAATGATGAAATAAACTCAAAAAACTATGAAATTGTTTAATAAGAAATCCAAAGGTACCCCTTTCTCTCAAGGAGATACAATCATCTATTGGGACCCTAAAAATGATAAGCATGGTGAGAAAGGAAAATTCGAACCTAAATGGATTGGTCCATACTAGATAGCCCATGTTATAGGTCAGAATACTTACAAGTTGCAGACTTTGCAGGGAGAACTAATGGCTATCCCTATTAATGGCCAACACCTCAAGATGTACAATCCCTATTGAAAGTGAAAAATAAATAAAAAAAAAAATGGAAAAACAAAAATCCCAAAAATAGAGTGATGTATTTTGTTGTTATTTTGTTTGCTAGATAAGCTTTTCTTTTATTGTTAGTATAGTTCTGAGTTTGCTATTACACATGGTATCCTTAGTTTGATGAGTATGCATTACTGTTGATTCCTCCAAAAATAATAAGAAAAAAGGAGATTTATTTTAGACATTGATGAGATTTACAATTTTTCAAATATGAGTGTTTATGCAATGGTTATTTGATATGAGATAAAACAGAATGAAAACAGAGCTGATTGAAACACCATGTCAAAGCCTCACATTACAAATGATACTTAAGGTGACTTCAAGGTCCAAAGAACAGAGTTATCTTTGAGAGGGTGGTTGAGCTAAAAATCATTACACTCATCCTTTTTAGCCAGAAACTAATCCTCAACTCAGGCATACTCTTTGCACAATTTACTTATATCAAATACTTCTCAAACGAGAAAGAAAATAAAAAATAAAGTAAATTGAGTCACTGCCTGAGATATCTTGGAAAACCTCTACCGGGGCTATAGATGCTTGATTGATAGTAGGGTAAAACCGGATGGGATTAGAAGCAACTCCATCGAGGCTATAGACGCTTGACTAGCAGTGGAGCCCTACAGAATGGTGAAAATATTTAAGAGTGAAATCATACATTAGGCTTAACTTTTTTTCTCAGATATGGAAAAGTTCTGAAAGACTTAGAAATCAAAATGAATGCACAAACACACACATGGGCCAAAGCATGATGGAAAAAATAGCTTTGATAAATTTTGTGTAATCATATCCTATGACTTAGCTAAAACAAGCATAACAATATATCTAAAAAACTCATCTATTTCTAAAATTCTGACCCTAGTTTCCAAATTGAATAAAAGGGATCATAGTTTTTAATGCTCTATTACTTTGATATTATGTTGTTGTTATAGTTTTTCAATTTAAAAAGTTGTTATGTTTTACTTTTTAAGCTTTACTTATCAGTCTTGATGATCTAAATTTAAAAAAAAATTAATAAAACCGGGAGATTCTGTAATTCTCAAGTGCTTCATGTTTTTAACACATTGTCCCAGTCAGAGCCTATGTTGGAGCCAAAATTGACTCAACATATGAAAACCCCCAAATTTAAATTTTTGGTTTTCAATAAAATTAACAAAAGTTGCTTGCCCTTGTTACATTTTCATCTGAGAAGTTAACTTCCATATGTTTGAAAATTTGAAATTAACCTAAGCCATTTTGTTTTGAATTGATCTTATGACCGTTGTTTTATCATTTGAAAAGTCATTAAGGTCAAATTATTTGAGCATCCAGTACCATGGTAAAATCATAAAAATACCCGACTTTAAAGTAAGGGTCATGACAATCATAATAATCAGACCTAAGCCTAATGAATAAACCCCTAAGTCCTAAAGTATTAGAAGAAGATAATTCGAAGCCTAATGATGAAACACCATGGTCTAAAGTCCTAAAACCTAAGGTTTGAATAAAGGTCTTAATTAAAACCTCGAGGGTATGCGCCCCCTTGTGTTAAGTATCGAGCACCTTAAACAGATCTAAGGGCAGCGCTTCATCAGAGTAAAATCCAATGGACGCGCTCACTTTGATTAATCAACTCTTTAAAATGTTGTGGTCAAAGGAATTAAAACCTAAGGTTTCGAATGAAAATTAATCAAATCTTTGAGGGTTTGTGCCCCATTTAACTAAACATCGAGCTGATCGACTAAATATGATGGCAACGCTTGAGTAAGGCCTAATCGAACAACTGCGCTCTCATAAAATATTCATTAGGGATAAAGTCCAAAATATTAATTAAAATGATAAACAAGATTAGGGAGGGTCTAACGCATTACTAATTCCCCCATTTTAGCTTAATCAAAATTATTGAAATAAAATAATGCACCCCTTTCGGTTATCAAGCTTACAAGTTATAGGAAATCTAAAGGTATCACTTCATCAAGGAGAAATAGTATTGATGCGCTCGATCTAATAAAACACTATGGTCTAAAAATGCAAAAGCCTAGGTACAATGGTTGTGAAAGATCTAACGGTCGTGCTTGATCGAGAATCGATCCAACGGATGCACGTTTATCACAAACCACCAAGGTAAACCAATGTATTATTATAATTTTATGATTAAATTACATATAAAATGGAAAGAGATGAACGAATGCGCTCTTTCATGAGATGATCTGATGGTAGCACTTACTTCAGATAAAAAAATGTAAATCGGGTGGTAAGACCAAGTCAACACTTGATTAGTCAGATTAATCATGTTTAGATAGGGTCCAAACATGTTACTAATCGTCCCCCTTTCGCTTAATCAAGATTAAGGAAAATCAATAGCGCACACTTTTTGATTACCTAAATTGTAGGTTATAGAAGATCCACGGTGGCACTTGATTAAGAGTCAATCCAATGAATGTGCTTCATCGTGACTTACCGAGGTTAGTTTGAAATTATTAATCACACATGATTAAAACCTATGCAGATCTGAGAAATATCAACAAATGCGCTAGGACCCTTCACCGCTAAAAGGGTCCCTTCCAAGTCAAAGTCAAAAACCCCAGTGGTTACACATGATCCTCGACAATGTAACGATCGTGCTTCAAAAGAGATCCTCAAAGATTAAAATAGGGTTCCTTAAAATAATAATCAACGAAGATCAATGGTCGCGTGCAAAATAGGAAGATCCAATGGCAGTGCTTCATTCAAAAGATGAATCAAAGCTAAAGAAATCAATGAATGCGCTTGATCCCAACCAAATCCAACGGCTGCTATTTCACAAAGTTGTTAAAGGTTGAAAAATTGAATAAATACAAAATGGGATCCGACGGTCGCGTGCAATGAGGAAAGATATAATGACAACGCTTTATCTGAACAAGCACCCATTAAAAGGAATTCAACTACGTCTTGATCTAATGGCCGCATTCAGTCTACCAAAATCTAACATCCACAATTTAATTGGAGCCTCATACAGGATGAAGAGCACATCATTGATCAATCCAATGGCTGTGCTCATACTAAGTAAGATCCGATGGCAGCGCTTGGTTAAAATTATCATCCTTTAAAAAGAGTGTGGTTATGTCTTTATCGAGCGATCGCGCTTGTATCCACTAGATCCAATGGTGATAATTGGATTAAATAAAGTGAATATTATATTAAAGGTTAATTGACTAAGTGTTATTTGACCAAGATCGAACGGTCATGCCTATCCCCAATTTAATCAAATGGCTACGCTTACTCATGATCATCAAAGGGAAACAAGGTTCAATAACAATAGGGTAGATCTACTATATCCAACAACAACGGTGAAGCCCGACCAGATCCGATGGTCGTGCATAACCAGTCTACCTGGATGCTAAAAGACATTGTTTATTTTAGCAAAGGAGAATTAACTAAGGTTAACAAGGTTCTAAACACATGATAACGACCCCCTCCATTTGATAAGTGCCAACACAGTCTTGTATGATCGATCGAATGCGCAAGACCACATGGTTGATTAAATGGTAAAACATTAGCAAGGTAATCTAGTTATTAAAGGTCATATATTAACCAAAGTTTAGTAATTCATCGATCACTTTTTAATGATAAGTTTATTATTACTAAAGCATGAATCAACTAATAAATTAAAGGTTAGAATATCCTCTATAATATGTGTGATCACCATAGACATGTACCCTCGATATTACAGGGCTAACATTCTTGCAGGTCCAAAGGTATCAAACATAGGCATATGATACGAATATCATCCAATGACTATCATCGATTGAAGGATCCAATGGGCACACAATTCAGTAACCAAATCTGATGATAGATCCCTAGAATTATCACTACTAGGTTAATGGTGTAACTATTTTCGAAGCTGAATCTCTTCCAAGACCAAGAAGACAGAACCCTTTCTCACGAAAAGTGACCATCACCACGTCGAAAATATGTCCAATTCGGTGACCAATAAGGAAGTGATGAATGATGGCAAGTACATGGACCAAAGTCCCTACGAGTGTGTAAGACGAGGAAAGCCACCTACCACTAACTGTTCTACATTAGAAAGTGATGCTTCGACAAATCTCCATTGGTGAATTTGAAAATGCAGTAAGTGACGCAATATTAATGACAACATATGCAAGGATAGTGAACCCACTCCACCATCAAGTATTAAAAAACATTATATCAAATGACCTTAACACCCTGGTGATCTTTGAGCAAAGCACTGGTTCAAAAGAGCAAAAAGTAAGCAAAAATTTAGGAGTCTCATTTTAGTAAGATAAAGCAGTAAACAAAAACAATATGGAAGCTTGGGAAACTGATTTCGTGCCCAAAGACAAAGAGGAGGTAGTGAAGTTCATCACAGACCAGCTACCATACGTTGAACTCCCTGGACCAGTTGTGCCTGGGACTATAATGTACAATTTCACCCAAAAAAGTGGGTCAGGGAAAAAGCTCACTCCCGCGCAGTAGTACAAAATGGAAAATACCTGCATCAAAAGTTTCGCTCGCACAATGGAAAATGATGAGATATGCCCTTGGTTGTTGGTAGATTTATTCCACAAAGCAAGGAGACTACAGAACAGGTGTTTCCTTAGGAGCACTAGGTGGACCAGTAACCTTGGAAAGTTGATATGTCCAAAGGTACACTACTCTCCCGAATTATAGGCCTGGTTAGCCGTATCATACAATGAGAATACCAAGAAATTTTGAGACAATAAAGATAGACTAGTATTCGGTATCGCAACCAAGCACATCGATCAGGTTTTCAAATTGGTTCTCGTGAATACTCGACTGGTGAAATAGGTAATCGAAAGATAGTCACAAATGTTAACTAACTTGGATATTTTTAAATCATTTTTTGAAGTGCATGAGAAAGTAGTTGATAAATTTCCAATAAGGAAAACTGTTTTCAAACCATGGGTCCGAGACTTCTGCGATATGGTTAACATTGTATTAGGAGCACAAGACCTCAATGTAGTGAGTAGGAGAGTGTTACATTTAGTAGCACAGTGTAATCGGGCAATAGGCACCCCAGTATATGCCTGGGAGCGAGCCTTGAGTGATCAGATGCACTCACAAATGATAGATTTAAAAGAGGCTATTCTGAAACAAAGATAGGAGATGCCTATTTTTTCTAATTACTCCATCCTCATACACCTACTGGTGGGACAATTAGGAGAAGAAAGCCGAAAAAGAGTTGGGGCCATTGAGAGTCCTTATGTCCAGACTAGTTTTTGGAAGATACACGAAGGTCGTTCTCACGTAGGTTGGTTTTGTGATGTGTTCATGGTTGAATTTCACTGGATGTTGACTGGTTTTCTCCCTGAGAGACTAGGGCCTGGGGTGAGAGCCTTCATAAAAGAAAAAGATATAGGAGACTATTTCTTCTCTGAAGGGTTCACATACATTCGGCTCTATGGAGCTAAGATTCCCCCAAAAATGTTGCCAATGTATTGTCCCTTATCCCTCGCTGCCCTAGAACTATGCAGACAGGTGGCCGAAGAGGCTAAAATGAGGCTGGTAAAGAAACATGACAAAGTTCCATGGCTCAGTGTCCCTTGCAAGTTTGGAAGTTACATGTTTATGGGATATCCGACTTTACTCAAAGCGATGTTTGATTTGGATCTCATGGATTTTGAGGAGATAACTTGGAGGCCTTATGATCCAGATGGAAAGTACGAAAAGTCAATGGAAAATCGAGAATATGCTTGGGTCAAGCATAGGAATGATGCTTATGAAGAAGAGTTATTAGATGCTATAAAGATAGGGAAATATTTACAAGTTGTCTGGGACAAGTACCCCTTCAATGAAAGGGGTAATTCACAAATACATAAAGCCTATGAGTACCAGCAAGAATTGGTTTTTCTAGAGGGATTTCAGTGGAATCTACTGTCCCCCTTTTACTAGAAGCCATCTAAGAAATCAGAGAAGACCCCTTGTTATAATTGATAGAATATCAAGGTATTGATTAGATGGAAGTTACTGTGAGCCCTATAGATATTGTAGAATAGTAAGTCAAATCCCTTGATAATTCCCCCTTCAGACTAGAGGCAACACCTAGCACTTCCCAAGAGGTCCCCAAAAGCTCAAGTGCAACAAAAATGAAGGAGGTGGTTGCAGCATCAATGCGAGAGCTAGCTTCTCCCCAGTAGACTATAGTTCCCATATCTAGCCAGCTATTAATGGTAACCAGTGTGATGAAGTTAGACCCCAGAGCTATTTCTAGCTCTTTGAAGATAAAATATAAGGAAATAGTAATTCCATTAGTAGTACAAATGAACATGAAAAGAGCAGGGGGATTTGGAGGTATCTTCAGATATCTTGAGGTCAAAAAGCAAATAGTTGTATCTACTCCAGAAGCTAAGAGACCAAGGCTATCACTACCCTCCACCAATGTTGTGTTGGAAAGGTCTAAAGAGCAAACAACTTTTAGTGATGCCCAAGAGCACGAGCTACAAATGGTAGCAAAAATGGGAAGCAGGGGAGATGATTCTATAGCTAGGGTGGAAATAAAAACCCCTAGATCAGATGTGGTAGAAGTGCACTTACCTGCCTTACAAGAAACTATTGTTGTCAAGGTAAATGAGAGAACTGGAGGACTTTCAGTCCTTGGAAAAGAAGGTGATATGGTCAGGGTAGCAAAAGTAGTACAAGAACAAACTTTGGACCAGATGCATCAGAGCAACACCGAATTGAGAAGCCAACTAGAAACCAGTGATAAAGAAAAGGCAGAGATGTAGGCCTTAATAAACAAACTACAAGAAGAGTTGGCTCAGAAGAACACCATAGTAAATCAACCCCCCATGGTGGTGAAAATCCTCAATTATACATACTATTTGAATGCAACAAAAAGGAAAATGTCAAAGAAGATTCAGGACAGAATTGAGGGGATCACTAAAATGTTTAGGTAGATCAGGGTGATTCGAGTTACTACTCAAGAGATGGAAAGTTTAATCAGTCAAAAGGAAGAAGACCTCGAGATCATCCACCCTACTCTTGACTTAATGTCAGAGTACTTCAAAGAGATGCATAATCAAGAAGTACTGTTGAACGATGGGACTGAGGTCAAGTGCAACATCGAGTTCATGAAAGTTGCTATGTTTGCATCCAACATGGGAAGGTGGTACAACAATGTTGTAGAAATGTTTAGTCTGTTAGATGATATAATAGAGAAATTGGTAGATGTAGGGCTATCATTGGAAGAATTTTTGGAAACTGCCAGCATAGAAAATCTCCTTAAGAATAAAATAGAAGAGTTTGATTGTGAGCCCGATGATGAGCCAAAGATGACCAGACATACTACTTTCTTAGTAAACACTATAGAGATGTTGATCACCCACTATGAAAAGAGCAAAAATTACATTAGTATACAGAAGAACAAGATTTTGTAGGAGATGAACATGTTAAGGTTTGTTGTGACTTTTGACATTGATGCATGGAAGATGATTGGGAAAAAGATCAGATGGTTGCAGTAGAACAAAAAGGGGAAGGAGATTAAAATCTACAGCCTATAGCTGGAAATGAGTTCACCCCCTAGAGATAAGGAACAAGATGGAGGAAACTTCTAAAATAAAGGATCAATCAGATATCCAACAAGAGACAAAAAAAGGAGAAACCAAAGATGAAAAGGCAGATAAAGGAAGCCCCCAATGCACCAGTATCACCGGTTGAACCACTTAGAATAAAAGGGAGCCAAAGAAAAGTGTACAATATGAGTAAAAGAAAATAATGGAAGCCAACTGTATCAATTTTGGAAGACAAATCAGATGATGACAAGTGTGGGGCCAAGATCAGGCCAAAAATAACATATTCAAGAACCTGGAGCTATAAAGACACCAGCTGCAGTCATAATCTGCATCAAGCATTTAGATAGCATTTTTGCTAAGAGGTATACTTGAGTGCCCTTCTAGTTGTGTTTTTGTATCTCCCATTGTGTCTATTTTTTTTGTCATTTCTTATTCTTCCATTTACTGTGCAGGATTTTGATAGGAAAGTGCTCAAGAAGCTGAGATTATTTCTAGTCCTATTGAGCTTGAGGTTTAGAGACTCTACTGTTACCAGATTGGAACAAGGAGAGTAGGAGAGACTTGTTACATTATTTGAATAGAGTTTCTTCATTGTATTGATATCTTTCTTTGAAAAACAGAGTTAAATGACATCCTGCCAACTCTGCATGTAATTTTCTGTTAAATCAATACAATTATGGGTTTCATTCTTATTAAATCTTTGTCTTGGTACTATGTGTTACTACGTAATGTGTTACATTATTTGAATGTGTTACGTACATTTCTATCATTGGCCAACTACTATGTCTGTTATGATATTCAAATGGATATGATAGTACCAATTCTTTCTCAATCCCTTTCTTTCTTCTTCATGTTACAAACATTGTTAAATTGCTATAATAACCCAATGAATCTAGGCACCAGTCCACATAAGGCATAATAATGGTTATTTTCATTGCTTGGTCATTTTAATACATATAGTATAATTCTAAATCTGGAGCATGTAACCCGTGTATAATAATAAGTTTACCGTTGGGGGTTTCCTTACCCATTCTATAGTTTTTCCTGTAGCAATAGCTATTTTTAATCAGAATAAAGAGGCAGGTTGACTAGAGCCTGTAATAGCTCATTGGTTTTAAACAATTTCTTGTAGCGTGACAATCGAATCCTATGGATGCAAGAAATGGTTCCAACAAGACTTTTCCAACACAACATTGGTGGAGGGCAGTGATAGCCTTGGTCTCTTAGCTTCTGGAGCAGATACAACTACTTGCTTTTTGACTTCAAAATCTCTAAAGATACCTCCAAATTCCCTTACTCTTTTCATGTTCATTTGCACTACTGATGGAATTACTATTTTCCTATATTTTATCTTCAAAGAGCTAGGAATAGCTTTAGGGGCTAAATTCATCACATTGGTTACTATTAATAGTTGGCTAAATATAGGAACTATAGCCTACTGGGAAGAAGTGAGCTCTTGTGTTGGTGCTGCAACAACTTCCTTTACTTTTGTTGCACTTGAGCTTTTAGGGACCTCCTGGGAAGTTCTAGGTGTCATCTCCAGTCTAAGGGGGGCATTATTAGGGGCTTTGACCTACTGTTATACAATATTGTAGGGCTCACAGTAACTTCCATCTGATCGATCCCTTGATCTTCTATCAATTCTAACAAGGGGTCTTCTCTGATTGCCTGGGTGACTTCTGGTAAAAGGGGGGTAGCATATTCCACTAAAATCCCTCTGAGAAAAATCAATTCTTGTGGGTACTCGTAGGCTTTCTGTATTTGTGAATTACCCATTTTTTCAAAGGGGTACTTTTCCCATATAGTCTATAGATCTTTCCCTGTCTTTATAGCATCTAATAAATCTTCTTCATAAGCATCACTCCTATGCTTGACCCAAGCATATTCTCAAATTTTTATTGACTTTTTGTACTTTCCATATGGATCATAAGACCTCCAAGTTATCTCCTCAAAATCCATGAGATCCAAATCAAACATCCCCTTGAGTAAAGCTGGATATCCCATAAACATGTAACTTCCAAACCTGCAAGAGACATTGAGCCATAGAACTTTGCCGTGTTTCTTTACCATCCTCATTTTAGCCTCTTCGGCCACCTATTTGCATAGTTCTAGGGCAGCGAGGGATAAGGGATAATACATTGGCACCATTTTTGGGGGAATCTTAGCTCCATAGAGCTGAATGTATGTGAACCCTTCAGAGAAGAAACAGTCTCCTATATCATTTTATTTTATGAAGGCTCTCACTCCAGGCCTAGTCTCTTGGGGTGAAATCCAGTAAACATCCAGTAAAATTCAACCATGAACACATCACAAAACCAACCTACGTGAGAACGACCTTCGAGTCTGGACATAAGGAATCTCAATGGCCCCAACTCTTTTTTGGGTTTCCTCTCCTAATTGTCCCACTAGTAGGTGTATGAGGATGGAGTAATTAGAAAAAATAGGCATCTCCTATCTTTGTTTCAGAATAACCTCTTTTAAATCTATCATTTGTGAGTGCATCTGATCACTCAAGGCTCACTCCCAGGCATAGATCGGGGTGCTTATTTCCCAATTACACTATGCTACTAAATGTAACACTTTCGTACTCACTACACTGAGGTCTTGTGATCCTAATACAATGTTAACCATGTCACAAAAATCTTGGACCCATGGTTTGAAAACAATTTTCCTTATTGGAAATTTATCAACTACTTTCTCATGCGCATTGAAAAATGATTTAAAAATATCCAAGTTAGTTAACATTTGAGACTGTCTTTCGATTACCTATTTCACCAGTTGAGTATTTATGGGTGCCAATTTGAAAACTTGCTTGATGCACCTGGTTGTGATACTGAATACTAGTCTATATTTATTCTCTCAAAACCTCCTGGTATTCTCATCGTATGCTATGGCTAACCAGGCCAGCAAGTCAAGAGAGTAGTGTACCTTCGAACATATCAACTTTCCAAGGTTACTGGTCCACCTAGTGCTCCTGGGGAAACCCCTATGTTGTAGTCTCCTTGCTTTGTGGAATAAATATGCTAACAACCAAGGGCATCTCTCGTCATTTTCCATTGTGCAAACGAAACTTCTGACGCAGGTATTTTCCATTTTGTACTGCTACGCGAGAGTGAGATTTTTCGCTAGCCCACTTTTTTGGGCAAAATCATACATCGTAGTCCCAAGAAGAGCTGGTCCGGGGAGTTCAACATATGGTAGCTGGTCTATGACAAACTTCACTGCCTCCTATATGTCTTTGGGTATGAAATTAGTTCACCAAGCTTCCATCTTATTTTTGTTGACTACTTTATCTTACTAAAACAAGACTCTTGAATTTCTGCTCACTTTCTACTCTTTTGAACTAGTGCTTTGCTTAAATATCACCAGGGTGGTAAGGTTGTTCTATATGGTGCTCTTAAATACTTGATGGTGGAATGGGTTTAATGTACTCGCATACCTTGTCATTAATATTGCGTCACCTACTGCCTTTTCAAATTTGCCAATGGAGATTTATCAAAGCATCACTTTCTAACATAGGTCAGTTGATGGTAGGTGGCTTTCCTCATCCTGCATGTTCTCACAGACTTTGGTCTGAGTACTTGCAATAATTTATAACTTCCCTATTGGTTACCAAACCGGATGTCCTTTTGATGTGAAAATACAAAAGTAGCGATGGTGGCTTTTCGTGAGAAAGGGTCCTACCTTCATGGTCTTGGAAGAGATTCAACTTCAAAAATAGTTACGTCGTTAACCTAGTAGTGATCATTTTGGGGATCCATCATCATATTTGGTTATTGAAGTGTGTGCCCATTGGGTAAGTCAACTCATGTCAGTCTTTCGATGGGATTCACTTTGCAAACCTATGTTCGATACTTCCTGACCTGCGAGGATGTTAGCTCTATAAAATGGAATATATATATCAACGGTGGTTATGCACATTATAAAGGATATTCTATGCTTCAATAATAATCTAAATTAGGGTTTTCACCCTTCATTTAATACTTATTATTAAAGCATAAAAAAAATCAAAATCACTAACCTTTGGTTAATACTGCCCTTTAATAACCAGATTAACTTGCCAATGATTTACCGTTTGATCAACCATGTGTTCTTGCACATTCATCCGATTGTCTTTTATCGTCCAGGTAGATTGTTCATGCGTGAATGTTGGATCTGGTCGAGATTTACCACTATCATTGTATCTGGTAGATCTATGCTCTTTTTATTGGACCTTAATTTATTAGATAATCTCGTTTAAGCGTCGCCATTGGATTTAGGTCAAAGATAGTGTTGAGAAGCAACACACCCCCACTGAAAAATGAGATTCCATCCTTAGAAAGCCCTGAACTTCCATTTTTGCAGCAAGGACCCTCTTGATAATTTTCAAGTTTAAATCCAATTTTGCTTGCCTCTTTGTTAAAGTTGTGCCTTTTTCCAAGTCTTTCTAGCATTTTTATTTCAAGCTTAACTTTCTACATGCTAGAATCATTCATGCACAAAGAAAATCTTGCACCAGTACCGAGAAAAATCCAGAAAACAGTTGCATAAATTCACTGAAAACCAAAACTTTCCATTTTTGGTAGTGTCGCGATATCGCGACACTTCCATTTTCGGAAATGTCGCGATATCGCGACGAATTTTGGCAAAAGCAGCTAAGTCGGAAAAGTGTAGCGAAATCACGACACTTTCCATTTTTGGAAGTGTCGCGATATCGTGACGTTTCCATTTTTGGAAACCGTCGCGAAATCACTACCGGCAGGAGGAGAGAGAAGGAAAGTTGTGCGAAAGGGCGCGATTTTGCGACATGTCGCAATTTCACATCAGGAGAGAGAAGAAGGGTTGCAAGAATAAAAAATTGGCTAAGTATGAAAATGGTCGCGATTTCGCGACATCGCGACACTTTCTGGAGAGAGGAAAATCGTACTCAGGAAGCAAAATCAAGTTGCATGAACAATCTAGGGGAAGCCAAGTGCAAGGGCAGGCACGATTTTGTGACATGTCGCGAAATCGCGACATGTCGCAGTATCGCGACTTGCAAAGGAAAGGTTGTGCGACGGCCAGGAAGGTGTCGCGATTTTGCGACATGTCGCGAAATCGTGACATGTCGCATTTTCACGACCAAGTTGGGAAGAAGAGCTGCTAGCGCCAGGGACGTCGCGATTTCGCGACATGTCGCGAAATCGTGACATGTCGTAGAATCACGGTAGGAGAGAGAAAGTTACATGAAAGGCCTGAAAATGCAAAACAGTTGTAAACAGAAGGCGTCCTGGGATAGTGACATGTTTCAAAGAGCGTATCAAATAAAACAGAGGCCGAAATGCAAGTTTACTTTGCGGTTTTAATCTGATTTTAATTTTTAAAGCTTTAATTTAATGATTTTAAAATACTAATGCATCTTTTTGTCTTTCATATAGGAAGCCATCTGTCACCTACGGGACAACTGGAAAAAGGCCGTAAAGACAAAGTTAAAGTGCAGATTTAATCAAGGACCGCCATGCTAGAGGAGAGGAGGCCGGTAAAAGCATTCAATGGAGATTTATTGCAGACTTAATAGCTTGAAGACCATTTCAACTCAAGGATGGATATGCGAGATATGGAATAGCGGAGAAGTGATGACTCATCCGGCTCACCCGCAGGAATTAATGAAAGCATTTATTTGCAGTTACGGGTGAATGCAAGTGGCATTCAAATTTCATCTTCTCCATTTATGGCAGCTAACTACACTGATTTGCAGAGGGGTTAAGTTCTATCCGGACTTTGATTTTAAAGTGGCTTTATATTGTAAAACCCGGTCCTAGGGTTTAAGTGTGATAAGATTTGCAGTTAAGAAAAGATATTTTCTGTAAAGATCAGGGTATGTCCTGAGTCTATAAATACAAGTTCTAAATGTAATCGCGGGAGGCGAAGACTTAGAAATAAAAGGCTTATAAGCAATTTCTTGCAAATTTTGTGAAATCCTTTGTTTTCTGGACTGGGAGTTGATGTGCTTTTGTTGTTTTCTCGTGGTAGCATGGCCAGGAGCCTAATATTTTACAGATCTGTGATAAGTGTATCTTCTTCTATTATCCGTTCCATTAAGTTTGTTAGATATATGCTGTAAATCTGCCATTATCAAGTTTAAATATGTTGTTAGGCTTCAGTTGTTCTATTGTCTGCTAGGGGAAATTACAGATTTGAGGTTAAGTTTGTTCTAATTGCTCTGTCTTCACTGTGTGAGCTAGGCTATCGGTGAAAGATACCAATTTTAACCAGCCCTTGGATTTATAATTTTCTGCTAGATCTGTTCCACTTTGCCTTGTGCTCCTAGTTGAAAGTGATCTTAGAAATCTGGACACTTTCTTCTTGGATTTGTTCTGTTGTGAAGCTAGTAGCATAGATAAAATTGACAGTTTAAGTTTTACAGTTTAAAGTTTGATAAACTTCCCTTTCTGCCTTACCCTACCCTCTCTTTGCTTACCGTGAATGATCCATTTTTATTTTCTTTATTTGCCTTTTATTTAAATCTGCTGACCCATGAGAGCCAGATCAAGAATCAATTTCAAAATCTGATTGTTAACAAGTAACAACTTCTGCAACTACTGAACAAGTTCAAGAACCCCATGTAAGGTAACAGACAGTCCATATTGAAATCTATTTCAGAAGCAGAAAAGAGTGAATAGACATTCGACCCGACTCTGTAACTCACACCTTGGATAACCAGCTAGATCCTAAAGTGAGTGGGATTCATCCCGTGGGTGTCTCCGGAGCTTCCTGCTCATCCTTCGTAGGGTGCATATGAAATCCGGACCAACAGATAGGCACAGTTATTCGATCTTGGTCAAATAACACTTAGTCAATCACTTTGTTTAATCCAATCATCACCGTTGGATCTGGCAGATAAGAGCATGGTTGCCCGATCAAGACATAATAACATTCTTCTTAAAGGATGATAGCTTCGATAAAACACTACCATCAGATCTTACTTGGTATGAGCGCGGTCATTGGATTGATCAACGATGTGTGCTCTTGACCTTTATGGGGCTCTAATTAGATTATGGTCATTCAATTTTGGTAAGTTGAGTCCGATCATTCGATTATCCCACACTGTTCCCTTTTTAACCAATGTTGGCTCTGTCAACACATTGCCATTGGATCTCTTCCTAGGAAGAGCATGGTCGTAGATCACCTTTAACCCTTTGACTTGTCAACCTTGAATGGTTTCACAAAATCACAATCATTGGATCTAGGTGGGATTAGGTGCATCTATTGATTTTATATCTTTGATTCATATTTTGAACAAAGCACCACCGTTGGATCTTTGTAGATTGTGTGTGACCATCGATCTTCATCGATTATTTCCCTAATGAGCCCTCTCTTAATTTTAGTGCAACTCTTTTGGAGCACGATCATCAGATCGGCCAAGATCAAGCACAACCATCAAATCTGCTTGGATACGGGTTTTTTTTTACTTTGGCTTGGATGGGACTCTTTAATTGGTTGATTACTTTGTGATGTGCGCTGCCGTTAGATTGCCTTTAGTGATGTCGCGTCCGTTGATGTACCTCAAACCTGTAAATACTTTAAAATACAAGTTTGAGTAATATTTTAATCTAACTTTAGTAATTCATGGTAGACCACAATCATCAGATTGACTCTCGATCAAGCGCGGTCGTTGGATCTTTCGTGACCACTGTACCTAAGCTTTCAAACTTTAGATCGGGGTTCTTTATTAAGATGGGCACATCGGTTTGATTCCTCCTTGATGAAGCGCTACCCTTACATATCCTATAATATACAAGCCTGATGAAGCAATAATCATTCCATTGTTTGAGTTTTGACTTGAGCGTAGCCATCGAATCTTGATCAAGATTGGCGCAGTCGTTGATTTCTTCCAACCTGCGGGGTTAGTTACCAAGGGGCACTTGTTTTTAACCTTTAATTTAGTGATAAAGGGAGTGATTAGCCAATGTTTTAGACCCTTGCTAATCTTATTTAATAGTTTTAATTAATATTTTGGCCTTTAGCCCTTTTAATGAATCTTTTATGAGAGCGCGGTCGTTCGATTGAATCTTAATCAAGCGCTGCCATCAGATTCATCAAATTAGCTCAATATTTAAATTTTAGGGGGCACATACCCTTGAGGTTTAAATTAATTTTTCATTTGAAACCTTAGACTTTACCTCTTTCAATCATGGGGTATTAAAAGTATTGACTATTAGAGTGTGCGCATCCGATTTCCCTTAAGGGAAATTTAGGTGTTACCCTTCGATTTCCTCAAGGTGTTCGATATTTAATGAAAAAGGGGGGGTGCATACCTTTGAACCATTAGCATTTGGATTAGTACTTTGGGTTCTTGAACTATAGACCATGGCGCTTACCTTACTCTTTTAAATGATTTTATTAAAACTTTACTTTAGTGGAGAGGTGGGCTTGGTCCAAAATGTTTATTTATACTCTTAGGTACCGTGGGACTTAGTGGTTTATTATTTTGACTTAGGCTCTCCAATTTTGATTATTAAAATAATGAGTTAGAAACTTTACTTTAAAACATCGGATATTTTTATTATTTTACCATGGTATCGGATGCTCAAATAATTTGAACTTAATGATTTTTCAAATGATAAAACAACGGTCATAAGATCAATCCAAAATAAAAATTTCTAAGGTTAAATTCAAACTTCAAACATAAGGAAGTCAACTTATCAGGTGAAAATTCAACAGAGGCTAGCAACTTTTTTTATTTTATTGAAACCAAAAATTTAAAATTGGGGGTTTAAGATGTTGAGTCAATTTTAGCTCCAACAGGCCTATACCTATCAGTCCTCCATGTCTGGAGGTTTTGTTTCTGATTTGGTGGTGGGTTGGCTATGTAGATTATGGGAGTAGTTACAATAGGAAAATTTACAACAGGTGTGCTAATAGAAGAATAATCTACAAATGTATGTCTTTTAGCAGATTTTCTATAGGATTTATGCTGATACACAGATTCCTTAGGAACAAGAGCTTTTTGGGTGTGGGTATATACCTTTGGATCTTCGAACTCTGGGAAGATCTATTCATCGCATGACTAAGTGTATTAATTTCCTTCCTAGCACACTCAGATCTTCTACTCCCAACACTATGTTTATCGTATTCATATAATCCTCGACCCATGGCTTCAATGTAATCTTTTGGATGGGAAAGGTGTGTGATACAATTTCACAAGGTCTAAACAATGTAGCATAATAATCAGTAAGAATATCCTATAGGGACTAACGACCAATTACCTCTTATACTAGCTTGGTATTGGGTTTTTCCAGTCGACAAACCTTCTATATACTTTTTGTTTTGATTTTGAAAGCTGACCGGTGGTGAACATATCTAAAATATATAGAGGAAGCATCATAAGCTATAGCCAACCATGCTATTAAATCTAAAGAGAAATAAAATTTTGGACATCTTAATTTCCTCAGGTTGTTAGTCCACCTATTGCAAAGAGGTGTTGGCTTATGTTGTGAATTTTGATCTCTCCTTAATAAACCCCTTAACAACCATCCACTGTGTTGCCAATTCTCTATTACTTTCTTGAAACAAATTATAGTGGTATTTTCAATTTCCAATTCTTGTTCAAAAGTTAGCTACTTTTTTTACCCATATTTATTAGTGTAGTCAATTAACTTCTTCTAAAGGGCATCTAGTTCATTTAATGGTATATACGAACATTGGCCTATGACAAATTTAATAGCCTCTTGAGTATCTTGAAAATCCATGGACACACTAGAAGAATCCACTTATGTTGTCACTTTTCTCTTTTCCCTAATACCTCCATAATTTATAGATTGTAATTTTGTGAATACCTAGCAATTTCTCTAGTGTAATTGTTTACTTCATTTTTAGGTCACAGGAAGCTACATGCAAACCATAAATAGGCTTTGAAGTTGATTTAAGTGTGAAGAGCTTTTAATTTTGGTTGCCTGTTTGTTTTTAAAATTTCCAATCTATGGTTGCCAACTCATCACTTCATCAACCATGTTTTTTATAGCATCATTTATTTTTATTAAAACTATCATTGACAGAGCCTTGATTCATATGCTTTTGTAACCTTCCATCCCCATTTTGTACTTGCATGCACCTTCTTTTTCTACAGGTAGGATATTGAATATTCTAGATAACACACCTTGTTGGATGGCATGAAGTTGAATGAGTATCGTTAGATTAATATAATATGCAAGATGTTAGTGAGAAAAGGAGGAGATATGGGATTAATACCTTTAATATTTTTAACAATCCATGCTCGTGGTCCACATTCATTATATTTCAACAAACTTTGGCTTGAGTGCCCCTTTGGATTAACTTAAGATTCATGCATGCCACTCTTATTAATAAAACATGCTCACCACTTAAATGTAGGAAGAAAGAGGGATAAGAAGAAGAGGGATCATAAAAATGTATGAATGAATCTTTATGAAAATATTTGGTTAGGTTTATAAAACCTATAACTAGTTAAACTACGATGATGTATGGGTATTCTAGACTCTTCTTTTGGTGAGCGTGCACCATTAGATCCAGCTAGGATCAATGAGCACCATTCATCGCTATAGATGTACATGTTTTGAGCACTATCAGATCAGGCTCAATCAGCGCATGTTGTCAATCACTTTTGAGGAATGGGTCATTTCAGGCCATGTTGCACTTTGACAGATATATATGCACATATATAGCCTGGGACTTAAGTTTAACCTCATTATATGCACATGATTTTAATATATGGGTCCCATCACATGTATTACAATAGAGGAAAAAAACAATTGAGACCTATATCCCTTGAGGCCACGGTGAATAAACATGGCTCTTATTTGATGCCTACATATCGTTGGATCAAGCTTGATCAACGACCACCGTCAGATATATATTTCTTTAATCAAGGGAATGACATCAAGTTTTTAAATTTTTTAATGTTGCCTTTTTAACCATACCCCAAGGTTTGGCTTTAGTTTTTATCTGTTGCACATTTATGAATGACCAACACTAATGAACGAGCATCATTGGATCGGTCTCAATCAACAAGCACCATTATATTTGGCCGAAGGGTGGCAAATTTAATGAAGTTGCTTTATGGGGGATCAACGAGTGTCATTATATCAAGATCGATCAACAAGCATAATCTATTCCACTAAAGGTTTAGAAGCTTGCATTGTTCAATTAGGGCCTAATGGGAGAGCACCATTAGATTGACTTCATCCAACGAGAACCATCGGATTGGAGGAATATGTGTTACTTTAATCTTCGAGGCATATGACTTTGACTCTTGATTATACTTTGGGTAACTTAACTCAGGAATGTTTTTGGATTGAGGGAAAGCTATAGGAGTGTTGTCAATTTTTAAGGATATGCACGGGGTTTAACTAGTAAGGGGTGTAAAGTGCATATGGTGAATTGACTTAGCCTTTTAGAATTTCTAATAATTTTTCAGCTTTAACGATCCAAGCTCGAACTTCCTTTATCTGCTTTAATAAACAACCTTTTTGGAGCTAAAATTGACTCAACATATGAAACCCCCAATTTTAAATTTTTGGTTTCAATAAAATTAACAAAAGTTGCTATCTTTTGTTGCATTTTCATCTGAGAAGTTGATTTCCATATTTTTTATTCATGAAATTAACCTTAGCCTCTCTTTTTTTATTGATATTATGACCATTGTTTTATCCTTCAAAGATACATAAAGGTCAAATTATATAAGCATCCACTACCCTGGTAAAATTATAAGAATACCCAACTTTAAAGTGAGGGTCATAAAAAAAATAATAAATGGACCTAAGCCTAATGAATAAACCCCTAAGTCCTAAAGTATTAAAAGGAGACAGTATGAGGTCTTATGAGAGAACGCCATGGTTTAAAAGTTTGAAAATCTAAAGTTGTGAATGAAAATTTAATGTAAGCCTTAAGGGTATGTGCCCCCTTAAATTAAAAACTATGCTATTTCAAAGAGATCCAAAGGTAGCGCTTGATCAAGATTCAATCGAACGTCAGCACTTGAGTCAAATTCCAAATGATGGAATGGTAAGAGTATCAAGTAACACAAAGCTTGCAAATTATAGGAGATCTAAAGGCAGTGCTTCATTGAGAAGAAATCAGATCCTAATAAAATACCATGGTCTAAATTTTAAAAGCCTAGATCTACGGTTGCGACCAACTCACATCTAATCTGACGAATGCACATTTACCGCAAATTACCAAAGATAGCCCAACTTATTTTTAAAAGTTTGCATAGATCTGAAGGAGATCAATGGATGCACTTCATCCTAAGATAATACGATGGTAACGCTCGCTTCAATAAAATAAAGGTAAATCTATCGGTAAGACTAATTCAGCATCTGATTAGTCAAATTCAATCATATTAAGTGAGGGTCCTAACACATTACTAATCATCCCCCTTTCGCTTAATCAAGGTTAATAAAAATCAGTAGCATGCACTTTTTGGTTACCTAACTTGCAGGTTATAGAATATCCATGGTTGCGCTTGATCGAGAGTCAATCCGATGGATGTGCTTTACCACGAATAACCAAGGTTAGTTTAAAGTCATTTCTCATGCTTTTATTTAAAGAATGTGTAGGTCTGAGGAATATCAATAGACGCACCATCTCTAAAGGAAATCCAATGGTAGTGCGCATTTCAATATGATCGACCATTAAAACAATTCTCGCTCAAAGATAAACACCCCATGTTCAAACCAATATGATAGTTGCGCTTACGCCTGGTTGATCTAATGGTCATGCTCCAAAAGAGTTGCTCAAAGATTAAAAGAGGGCTCATTAAAATAATAACCAATGAAGATCGACGGTCGCGTGCAATCTAAAAATATCCAATGATGGCACTTCATTCAAAGGACAAATAAAAGCTAATGAAATCAATGAATGCGCTTGATCCTACCCAGATCCAATGGTTGTGATTTCATGAAGCCATTAAAGGGCGACGAGTTGAATAAAGATAAAATGAGATTCGACAATCATGCATAATTGGGAAATATCCAATGGTAGCACTTTATCAAAGTCAACACCTGTTAAAAAGAATACAACTACGTCCTAATCTGACGGTAGCGCTTGGCCTACCAAAATATAATGACCATGATCTAATCAAAGTCCCATAAAATACAAGAGCACACAATGTAGGGTGATCCAACGGTCGTGCTCATTTCAAATAAATATCCAATGGTAGTGTTTTATTGGAGCAATCATCCGTTAAGAATGGTACAATCATGTCTTAATCAGACGACCATGCTCTTTCCTACTAGGATCGAACGATAGTGATTGAATTTAAAAGGTGAACAATATCTCAATAGTTGTCGATTAAGAAGGGTTTGACCAAGATCAAATGACCGTGCTTATCCCCGAGTAAATACGATGGCTGCGCTTACTCGTGACCATCAAACAGAAATAAAGTCAAATAAACAGTATACAACTCTACAAGATCTAACGATAGTGATGAATCCCAACCAGATCGAATGGTCGCGCTTGAAAAATCTATATGGACGATAAGAAATATGGTTTATTTCACCAACTAAGGTTAATAAAAGCTCTAAACACATGATAACGATCCCCTCTTTTTGATAAACACCAACATAGTTTTTTATGATCGGACGAACACATAAAATCACATGATTAATTGAATAGTAAACCATTAGCAAGGTAATATGGTTAAAAAGGGTTGTGTTTTAACCAAAGGTCAGTGATTCTTCGATTTCCATTCAATAATAAGTATTAAACAAAAGGTGAAAATCCTAATTCAACGATTATTACTAAAGCATGATTTGACTAATGAATTAGAAGTTAGAATATCCTCTATAATGTGCATAACCACCATTGATATATATCTTACATATTATAGAGCTAACATTCTTGCAATTTAGGAGGTAATTAACACAGATATGCAAATCGAATCCCATCCGACAGTCATCATGAGTTGATGTGTCCAATGAGCACATGCTTCGATAACCCAAATATGATGACAAATCCCCAAAATGATCACTACTAGGTTAACGGTGTAACTATTCTCAAATTTGAATCTCTATCAAAACCAAGGAGGCAGAACCTTTTCTCATGAAAAGCCACCACCACCACATTTGTATTCCCATGTCATAAGAACATCCAGTTCAGTGACCAATAGGGAAGCTATGAATGATTGCAAGTACATAGATCAAAGTCCCTACGGATGTGTAGAACGAGGAAAGCCACCTACCTTAACTGTTCGACATTAAAAAGTGATGCTTCAGAAAATCTCTATTGGAAAATTTGAAAATGCATTTGGTGGCATGACATTAATGACAAGTTATGCGAGGACAGTGAACCCACTTCACCATTAAGTATTTAAAATCACCATATCGAACGACCTTACAACCTTGGTAATATTGAGCAAAGGACTGGTTTGAAAGAACAAAAAGTGAGCAGAGATTTAAGAGCTTCATTTTAGAAAGCTAACATAATTACCAAGAGTAATATCAAGGCTTTGGGAAATGATTTCATACCCAAAGACATAGAAGAAGTGGTAAAATTTATCATAGACTAGTTGCCTTACGTTGAGCTCCTCAGACCAGTTGTACCCGAGAGTACGATGTATGATTTTGCCCAAAAAAGTGGGCTCGGTAAAAATCTCACTCCCGCATAGCAGTATGAGATGGAAAATACTTATATCCAAAGTTTCGCTCATACAATGTAAAATGATGACCAAGCCCCTTGGTTGCTAGCAGACCCATTTCACAAAGCTAGGAGACTGCAACATAAGGGTTTTCCTAGGAGTAATAGGTGGACTAGTAATCTAGGAAAGTTGATATGTCCAAAGGTATACTACTCCTCTAACTTATTAGCTTGGTTAGTTGTGGCGTATGATGAGAAGACTAGAACATTTAGAGATAATAAATACAAACCGATGTTCAGCATAGTGGCTAGACATATCAAGCAAGTCTTCAAATTGGCACCCACAAATACTCGACTAGTAAAAAGGTAATTGAAAGGCAGTCTTAAATGTTGACTAAGTTAGATATTTTTAAATCGTTTTCCAAAGAGAATGAGATAATAGTTGATAAGTTTCCCATTAGAAAAATTGCTTTCAAACCATGGGTCCAAGACTTCTATGATATGGCTCATATTTGTTTAGTTGTACAAGACCTTAGTGTAGTGGGTAGGAAAGTGTTACATTTGGTATCACAATGTAACTAGGTGATAGGCACCCTAGTTTACACCTGGGAGCAAGAGTTGAGTGATCAAATGCACTCGCAACTGTCAGACTTATAGGAAGCTATTTTGAAACAAAGATAGGAGATGCATGTGTTTTCTAATTACTCCATCCTCATACACCTACTAGCCAAGAAATTAGGATAAGAAAGTCAAAAAAGAGTCAGGTCAGTTGAGAGTCCTTACGTCCAGACTAGTTTCTAGTTGGAGAACTTCTTGGGAGGTTTCTAAAAGCCTAACTGCAGCAAAAGGAAAGGAGGTAGTTACTGCACCTATTTAGGAGCTGAATTCTCCCCCACAGGTTATAGTTCCCATATCTAGCCAACTATTAATAGTAACTAGTGTGATGAAGTTAGCCCCCAGAGCTATTCCCAGTTATTTGAAAATCAAAGATCAAAAAATATAAATTCCATCAGTAATACATATGAATATGAGAAGAACAGGGGGATTTGGAGGTATCTTCAGATATCTTGAGGTCAAGAAGCAAATAGTTGTATCTACTCCAGAAGCAAAGAGACCTAGGTTATCACTGCCCTCCATGAATGTTGTGTTGGAAATATATGAAGAACAAATAGTTTTTAGTAATGCCCAAGAGCATGAGCTACAAATGGTAGCAGGAATGGGGAGCAGGGGATATGATTCTACAACCAAGGTGGAAATAGAAACTCCTAGATCATTTATGGTAGAGGTGCACTTACCTGCCCTACAGGAACCTATGGTTCTCAAAGTCAATGAGAGAACTAGAGGACTTTCAATTCATGGAAAATAAGGTGATATGGTCAGGGTAGCTAAAGTGGTACAAACGCAAACTTTGGACTAGCTGCATCAGAGCAACACAAAATTAAGAAGCCAACTGAAGATAAGTGATAAAGAAAAAACAAAGATGCAAGCTCTAATAAATGAACTTAGAGAAGAGTTGGCACAAAAGAACACCCTAGTAACTCATCCCCCCTAGGTGGTGAAAATCCTCAATTATACTTATTATTTGAATACTGTAAAAAGGGAGATGTCTCTTAAAATTTGAGACAATATCAATGGAATCACTAAGATGTTCAAGCAGATTAAGGTAATTCGAGTTACCACTTAAGAAATGAAAATCTTGATATACCAAAAGGAAGAATACCTCGAGATCATTCGCCCTACTCTTAATTTAATTTCAGAATATTTCGAAAAGATGCATAACCACGAAGTATTGTTAAATGATGGGACTAAGGTCAAATGTAACATTGAATTCATGAAAGTAGCTATGTTCGCATCAAACATGGGGAGATGGAACAATAATGTTGCAAAAATATTTAGTCTATTGGATGACATAATAAAGAAATTGGCAGATATAGGGTTATCATTAGAGGAATTCTTAGAAGCTGCTAGTGTGGAAGATCTCCTCAAAGCAAAAATAGATGACTTCAATTGTGAGCCTGATGATGAGCTTGAAATGACCAGAAAAACTACTTTCTTAGTAAATAATATGGAGATACTGATCACCTAGTATGAAAAAAATCAAAAGCTATATTAGTATACAAAAAAAAAGAAAAATTGCAGGAAATAAACATTTTTTCATCATGTTTTATCTCATGTCAAATAACTATTGCATAAACATATTTGAAAAATAGTAAACCTCATCAAGGTCTAAAATAAATCTCATTTTTTATTATTTTTTTTGGAGGAATCAACAGTAATGTATACTCATCAAACTAAGAATACCATGTGTAACAACAAACTCAGAATTATACTAACAATAAAAGAAAAGCTTATCTAATACACAAAATAACAACAAAATACATCACTCTGTTTTTGGGGTTTTTTATTTTTCCACTTTTTTTTTTTTTATATATACTCACTTTCAACAGGGATTGTACATCTTGAGGTGTTGGCCATTAATAGGGATAGCCATTAGTTAGTTCTCCCTGCAAAGTCTACAACTTGTAAGTATTCTGCCCTATAGCATGGACTATCTGGTTTGGACCAATCCATTTAGGTTCAAATTTCCCCTTTTCACCATGCTTATCATTTTTAGGATCCCAAAATATGACTATATCTCCTTCAAAAAAAAGAGTACCCTTGGCTTTCTTATTAAACAATTCATGGTTTTTTGGGTTTTTTCCATCATCCTATTAAGGTTCTGAGCTTCTTCGCTCTTCTAATAGGACAATTTGGTCAAGCCTTCTTTGTAAAGGGTTAGGGGGTCTTCATGATCCTGCAACAAGAGGGAAAGTGTTAATTTTTCTATTCTTGGGGGTAAATGCTTTCTCTCCATATACCATCTCATAGGGAGTCCTTCCTGTGTTTCTTTTAACAAATAACCTATCATACCAAAGAGCAAATTTAAGTTCACTGTCCCATCTCCTTTTGTTCTTACCTAATGATCTTTTTATTCTAGTTATTACATTTTTATTTGATGACTTAGCAAGACCATTTATTTGGGGGTAATAATTAGAAAAATGGGATAGTTCAGTTCCATATTAAGCACAAAACTCTACCATTTCATATGAAAAAAAATACTTTGCATTATCTATTACCAATTTTTGAGGAACTCCAAACCTGGTTAGAATGTTTTCTTCCAAGAATTTGATGATGGTGGCAGTTGTGGATGTTCTTAGAGGTGCAGCTTCTACCCACTTTGTAAAGTAATCTATTGTAGTTATGATCCACTTGTGCTGGCTAGATGAATTAGGCTTGATCTCCCCAATTAGGTCAATACCCCATTGGGCAAAATGTGCTTCAACGATTACTGGTTTTAGGGGCATGGTTGCTAGCTACTTCTTCCCTACAAAAACCTAGCAGTTATGATAGTTCCTAACATATTTATATACATATTTAAAAATGGAAGGCCAATAATATCATGCTCTCATTATTTTATTAGCCATGGCTTTTGGAGTAAAATGTCCTCCACAGAAACCATTATGAAATTCATTAATTATTATTTTTAGGACTTCATTTTCATATAAAAAGACTAATAACACTCCTTCTAGGTGCTTCCAATAAAGTACACCATCTTTCACATAATATTTTTGAGTTTGAAGCTTTACTGATCTTATTCTATTTGTTGATGTTTCTCTAGGAAAAGACAGGGTTTGTAAATATGCCAAAATTTCATCATACCATTTACATTCTTGATTATTGATTCTTCTGTTATCATGCATTTCATCTATTGTGATGACATTATTAGAGTCCTCTCCTCTATATGCCAAATATTTGGCTAAGCCTTGTCCTTTTACAGTTTTGACTATTTTGAATTTAGCATCATATTGTAAAAGTTTCACCATCCATCTTGTTGGCCTTCCTAATGGCTCAGATTGGGTAAAAATATATTTTATTGTTATGAAAGGGATGCAACAATAAACTTTGTTTGAACCAAATATACCTTTAAAATGTTCTAAAGATTGTATAACTGCATAAGCATGCTTTACCAGTAAGGTATATTTAAGATGTGCTCCTTTCAGACCTGAACTCATGAAGGCTATTGGTATTTCATTATTTTTATCATCTTTTTGTGACAGAACTGTAGCAATTGAATGTTCAAATTCATATGAATAAATGTTAAAATCCTTAGAATAATCAGGGCAGCTTAGGGTTGGAGTAATAAAAATGACTTCCTTTATTCTATTGAATGCTTCCATATTTTTTGTTGTCCATTTTATTTCTCCAGTCTTCTTAACCATGTCATTTATGGGTTTGGTCATCTCTACAAAATTTGGGATAAATCTTCTAACAAAATTTATTTTGCCAAAGAATGACCTAACACCTTTTAAATTTATGGGAGGAGGAATTTTGGAAATAGCTTCAATTCTTTCTGGGTCAATGCTTATTCCTTTTTCTGAAACTATATGACCTAACAACTTTCCTTGTGTAGTCCCCAATATGTACTTCTTGGGATTTAGAGAAATTCCAAATTATTTGCACCGAGCAAAAACTACAGCTAAGTGTTCTAAGTGATCTTCTAGATTCTTAGAAAATACCGTGATATCATCTAGGTATACAACTACTATTTTGAACATTAATCCTTTGAAGGTAAATTCCATTACCCTCTGAAAAGTAGCACCTGCATTCATCAGTCCAAAAGGTATTCTTAAATATTCAAATGTGCCCCAAGGTGTAGTGAATGTTGTCTTATGTTTGTCTTATGGATTAATTTGAATTTGATTGTATCCATAAAATCCATCTAACAAGGATAATCTAGATGAACCAACTACTGCTTGCAATAGTTGTTCCATATTGGGTAATGGGTAATTATCTTTCAATGAACTCTTATTTTAATTTTTGAAATCTACACAAAGTCTAATATCACCATTCTTTTTCCTGACTGGTTTTAAATTGGATATCCAAGAAGAGAATCTTACTTTTTTGATTATTTTGGAATCCAACAATTTTTGTACTTCTTTTTGCATTATTGGGTGTAGATTTGGGTTGTACTTCCTCTACTTCTATCTGAATGGCTTGGAATCTTCCTTCAGGGGTATTATGTGTGTCATTACATCTATTTTGAAGGTTTTAAGGTCTTCATAAATCCAAGCAAAATGTTCTTTGTTCTTTTTTAAGAAACTGATATATCCAACCTTTTCTTTTATAGGTAAGGCCATGTCTACCTTCACTATTCTGGGTTCTTTTATTGTACCAATGTTAATATCTTTAGATATTACTTCTCTACGTAAAGGCTTGTAAGCTTTGTCAAAATCATCAAATAGAATTTCTAGAGAAACCAATCCTTTAGGTATCTTATTTGTTTTTAGTTGGATTACTTTTATTGGTTCTCCTATTTGGTCTTTTAGCTTATCTTCATCCTTTTCATCATAGATTATATCTGCATATTGATTTTATAGAGTCATAAAATCTTTAATATCTATATCATCCTGAAAGACCTTTAGGTAAACTATGTTATCGAGCACAGAAGGCTTATAGACTAAAATAGTTGGGAATTTGTCCATATATTCTGTAGTTATCTTTGGATGATCTAGACCTGAGGCATTCACAACTAAAATATCTGCAACATGATTTTGTTCCCTTGGGATAAATGAGATATTGAAAGCTAAGAATTTTTCAATTTCTTCCAATACTGCATTTTTATATTGTTTAAGTCTAGGATGCTTGGTTTGATATTTACCTTTGATTTGTTGTATTATAAGTTCTGCATCCCTTGTTACAGTCAAGTAATTAATACCTAACTCTTTTGCTTTTCTTAACCCTAACAGTAAAGCTTCATATTCAGCTACATTATTAGTGCAAGGGAATTCTAGTCTGTAAGGGATGCCAAGGTAATTTCCTTTTATATCAGTCAAATTAACACCTGCGCCTACTCCAGATTGTGACTTAGCTCCATCAAAAGACATAGTCCACATTTCTTGAGTCAATACTCTATCTGATTCAGCATCAACTATTTTCAGAACTTTTGGATCCATGTTCTTTGCCTTTGGTACTTCTACCAGGAATGGGTTGTGCCATATGGAGTAAACTCTCATCCCTTTTTCTTCCATAGAGTTTACTAAGTTTATCATGGTTTCATCTATTTGGATTAACACTATAGAGTGCTTGTTAAATGGTTCCCTTCTTAAGATTATGTTTTCCTTATCTATTATTGGGATTGTAGCATAGGACCAATCCAATTGGATTGAACCTCCTAGTTGTTCTACCCAATGTCTACTGAGTAATAGTGAGAAGAATGGGTCAACATCAACTACTGCAACGTCCATGACTATGCCCTTTTTGGGGTGTTGGTCTAAGAAAACTAACAATCCAGTTATCACCCCTACACAAGGAATTTGTCTATTGTCCATTACAAAAATAGGGGCAGAATCTCTTGTACAAATTAATCCCATTTGATCAGCTATTAATTTGGGCATGATATTGTGTGAGGCTCCACTATCTAACATGCAATTATGAATCATATATCTTTCTCCTTCATCTGAATTATACCTTAATGATACATAGAAGGGTCTGACAGAGGATGGTGATCTTGTATCATGTTTATTTTATCTAGCAGTATGGCAAGTTGGGTCTTCTTTTTGTTCCACTAGTCCAAATGCTCTGCAGACTTGTTCTCTGTATTGCTGAACTTTCATAAGTTCTCCAAATGTGATGTTAATTTTTTGCTTACTGAGTTTTGACCCAACATCAAATTCTATCTTCCTTATATCCAATGGTCTATTACTTTCTTCTTTGGGAATCTCATCTTCTAACTCTATTACTTCAGGGGTAATCTTTTTGAGGATTCTATCAGTTTTCTCTTTACTGATATCTTTATTCATAAAGGTTTGTTTTCTTGTTTCACTTGTAGAAGCTTTCTCTGTCCGGTCTGGGATAGTCCTGTTTCTTAAATTCAGAGTATGGGTAGCCTCTAATTCTTCAAATTCTTGAGCAGTGGGGATTAATTTCCCTTGCTTCATTTTGTCATACCTTGAATCATATGGTTTCTATAATATTTTAGTACCTTCAGCTACTAAGATTTGAGGATGATGATTTGAAGCATACTTATCCATATTCTCTTCAAACAACCTTTCTCTAGATTCATCTTCTATAGACCAACAAGCATTGATTCTTATATCTTCTTATGAATCAGCATGTAAATCTACATTACACTGGTCACTTAGGTGAATTCCACATGCATCAGGGTTATGTGGTGCATCACAAGTAGAGCAAAAATAGGGGAATCCTTCTGCTATGTTGGCAGATGGTATAGGGATTGGAACATTATTCTAATATCTGTTAGAGTCTCTATTTTTCCAGTTATTGTTTACATTGTTCCTATTCCTATTTCCTTCTTCAGGGCCATTGTTGTTTCCCCAATTTCTATTGAAATTTTTCTTAAAGGGTGGACGATTATCAACATGTGGTCATTCTGCTTGTGATATCTCACCATTACTACCATTGTTTCTCTCAATTCTTTCTAACCTGTTGTTCATGGTGTTGAACATCTCAGCCATTTGATTAGTTAGTTTTTCTATTGGATCTATTTTAGTTCTTCTTTGTATATCAAATGCTACCCTTTTGGGCTTTCTCTCAGGTAGATTGACTTCCAAAGAATAAGGCTTCATTTTACCACTATCAAGCATGTTTCTTTTAATATCCATTGCTTTTTCCATACAACTATCAATGGTAGTGGCTTGTTCTTGCCTCAACTCATAATTATATTCCCCTTGAAAAACATTTTTATAAAAACAAATAGATTGAATATCGTTATGCCTGAGGTTGGCAGGGATTTTGTTTCTAGTTTTGAGAATCTTCTGTTGAAGTCATTGATAGCCTCATTTTCATTTTTCTTCATGGTGGCCAATTCGGTTAACAAAGATTGTTCATTTTTTCTTTCACCATATTTCTTTAGAAAAATAACTTCTATTTTAGTGAAGTCTGGGATGTCATCATTAGGAAGAGAATTGAACCATTCTCTAGCATCTTTTTCTAAAGTTTGTAAAAATAGTCTTAAGACTACATCTTCATGTTCAACCTCTAGACTATCCATTGCATACATAAAACTTTTGATGTGATCTTCTCTAGTTACTGCACTATTTCCTAAGAATTTTGGAAGGTATTTATGAGCTTTACTAGGTAAGGCATTTAAATTTGTAGGTAACACAAAAGGCCTATATCTATTGGTTCTCCATAAATGAACATTAGCTTGATTTTGCTGATTTGCCTGAGCCATTGTTACTGTAGGTATAATGGGATTTAGATTTACAATAGCAACACCTAAAGGGATATGGGTTTGACTTGCCTGGGTATAATATAACAAATTATTTACCTCTATATTATAATCAACAGGACTATGGGTCTGAGATGACTCTAACGTATTATCTAAAGTAGCATTTAAAAATTCATCTACAGTAATATCAGAAGCAACAATGTTTTGATTTCTATTATTTTTTACGTACTTTTTGCTACTAAAATAGGATTTATTCTCATATACAATGCTCTTTAGAAGTGGGATTTTCTGGTTATGGGTAAATACCTCTGGGTTCTTGAATTTTGGGAATAGCTCCTTACCGCTTCTCTTGGTGTGTGCCAACACGTTCAACTCCTTCTTTCTTGATGTTTATTTTTTGGGTTCGTTCATACATAGTCGCCAGCACCGGTAGTGTAAAAAGAATAGATTGCCTTATCAAGATTGCTTTATATTTAACACTCAGCCTCACAAGAGATGGTTCTTGGAAAAATTCAAGAAAATCAAGAAACTCATAAACTTACTTCAAAAAGTAATTGAAAACTACGGGCAAAATAAAATAAAGAACGTAAGAAATCATAAAAACAAGACGCAGGTTCTTTATTCTAACTTGGTCGCTCGTTGATTAATAAATGTCGTAAAAAATCCAGGTTTAGAACGTAAAAATTCTCCCCAAAAACGGCGCCAAAAAATTGTTGGAACCATTTCTTGCATCCATAGGATTCGATTGTCACGCTACAAGAAATCATTTGAAACCAACGAGCTATTACAGGCTCTGGTCAACCTGCCTCTTTATTCTGATTAAAATAGATATTGCTACAAGAAAAACTTTAAAATGGGTAAGGAAACCCCTAGCGGTAAACTTGATATTATGCATGGGTTACACGCTCTAGATTTAGAATTATACTATATGTATTAAAATGACCAAGCAATGAAAATAACCATTAATTATGCCTTATGTGGACCGGTGCCTAGATTCATTGGGTTGTTATAGCAATTTAACAACATTTGTAACATGAGAAAGAAAGAAAGGGATTGAGAAAGAATTGGCACTATCATATCTATTTGAATATCATAACAGACATAACAGTTGGCCAATGACAGAAATGTACGTAATACATTCAAATAATGTAACACATTACGTAGTGACACACAGTACCGAGACAAAGAAATAATAGAAATGAAACTCAGAATTGTATTGATTTCATAAAATATTACATGTAGAGTGGGCGAATGCCTTTTAACTCTATTTTTCTCAAAGAAATATATCAATACAATGAAGAAAACTCTGTTCAAATAATGTAACAGGTCTCTCCTACTCTCCTTGTTCCAATCTGGTAACAGTAGAGTCTCTGAATCTCAGGCTCAATAGGACAGGAAATAATCTCAGCTTCTTGAGCACTTTCCTATCAAAATCCTGCACAACAAAGGGAGGAATAAGAAACAAGCAAGAAAATAGACACAGAAGGGGATACAACAACACAACTAGTAGGGCACTCAAGTATACCTCTTAGCAAAAATGCTATCTAAATGCTTGATGTAGACTCTGACCGTAGTTGGTGTATTTATAGCTCTAGGTTCTTGAATCTGTTATTTTTGGTTCAATCCTGGCCCCACACTTGTCATCATCTGATTAGTCTTTCAAAATTAGTACAATTGGCTTCCATCATTTTCTTTTATTCATATTGTATGTTTTTCTTTGGCACCTTTTCATTCTAAGTGGTTCAACCGGTGATGCTAGTATGTTGGGGACTTCCCTCCTCTTCCTTTCTGTCCTTGGCTTCTTCTCTTACTATTTCTGTCGAGTATCTGGTTGATCTTCTACTTTGGATGTTTCCCCTCTCTGTTCGACCTGTTCTTCATCTCTAGGGGGAACTCATTTCCAACTATAGGCTGCAAATTTTGATCTCTTTCCCTTTCTTGCCCTGCTGCAACCATCTTATCTTTTTACCAATCATCTTCCAAGCATCAATGTCAAAAGACACAACAAACCTCAACATGTTCATTTCTTGCAGAATCCTGTTCTTCTGCATATTAATGTAATTTTTGCTTTTTTCATAATGGGTGATCAGCATTTCTATGGTGTTTACCAAGAAAGTAGTCTGTCTAGTCATCTCTGACTCATCATCGGGATCACAATCAAAATATTCTATTTTGTTTTTTAGGAGATCTTCTACACTGGCAGTTTCCAAAAATTCTTCCAATGACAGTCCTATATCTGCCAATTTTTCTGTCATGTCATCTAACAGACTAAACATTTTTGCAACATTGTTGTACCACCTTCCCATGTTGGATACAAACATAGTTGCCCTCATGAACTCAATATTGCACTTGACCTCAATCCCATCATTCAACAATACTTCTTGATTCTGCATCTCTTCGAAGTACTCTGACATCAAGTTAAGAGTAGGGTGGATGATCTCGAGGTCTTCTTCCTTTTGACTGATTAAACTTTCCATCTCTTGAGTAGTAACTCGAATTACCCTAACTTGCCTGAACATTTCAGTGATCCCCTCAATTCTGTCCCGAATCTTCTTTGACATTTCCCTTTTTGTTGCATTCAAATAATAGGTATAATTGAGGATCCTTACCACTTTGGGGGGCTGGGTTACTGTGGTGTCTTTCTATGCCAACTCTTCCTATAGTTTATTTATTAAGGCCTGCATCTCTACCTTTTCTTTATCACTGGTTTCCAGTTGGCTTCTTAATTCAGTGTTGTTCTGATGTAGTTGATCCAAAGTCTGTGCATGTACTGCTTTGGCTACTTCGACCATATCACCTTCTTTTTCAAGGACTACCATCCCTCCAGTTCTCTCATCAACTTTAAGAACCACTAGTTCCTATAGGACAGGCAATTTCACCTCTATCATATATGATCGAGGAGTTTCTATTTCCATCCATGTTGTAGAATCATCTCCCCTGCTTCCCATTCCTGCTACCATTTGTAGCTCTTGTTCCTAGGCATTACTAAAAGCTTTTTGTTTCTCAGATCTTTCCAACACAACATTGGTGGAGGGCAGTGCTAGCCTTGGTCTCTTAGCTTCTAGAGTAGATACAATTGCTTGCTTTTTTACTTCAAAATCTCTAAAGATGCCCCCAAATCCACCTGCTCTTTTCATGTTCATTTGTACTACTAATGGAACTACTATTTCACTATCTTTTATCTTCAAAGAGTTGGGAATAGCTTTAGGGGCTAACTTCATCACGTTGGTTATTATTAACAGTTGGCTAGAGATGGGAACTATAGCCTGCTAGGGAGAAGTTATCTCCTGCACTGGTGCTGCAACCACCTCCTTTCCTTTTGCTACACTTGAGCTTTTAGGGACCCTCTAGGAAGTGCTAGGTGTTACCTCCAACCTGAGGGGGGCATTATCAGGTGCTTTGACCTGTTGTTCTACAATATCTACAGGACTCACAGTAACCTCCTATTGGTCGATGCCCTGATCCTCTATCAATTCTAACACAGGATCCTCTTTGATTTCCTGGGTGGCTTCTGGTAAGAGGGGGGCCGCAGATTCTACTAAAATCCCTCTGAGGAAAACTAATTTCGATGGGTACTCATATGCTTTATGTATTTATGAATTACCCCTTTCTTTGAAGGGGTACTTATCCCATACAACTTGTAAATATTTCCCTGTCTTTATAGCCTCTAATAACTCTTCTTCATAAGCATCTTTCCTATGCTTGACCCAGGCGTATTCTCGATTTTTCATTGATTTTTCGTACTTTCCTTCTGGATCATAAGGCCTCCAAGTTATCTCCTCAAAATCCATGAGATCCAAATCAAACATCCCCTTGAGTAAAGCTGGATATCCCATAAACAAGTAACTTCCAAACCTGCAAGGGACACTGAGCCAAGGAACTTTGTCGTGTTTCTTTACCAACCTCATTTTAGCCTCTTCGACCACTTGTCTGCATAGTTCTAGGGCAGCGAGAGATAAGGGACAATACATTGGCAACATTTTTGGGGGAACTTTAGCTCCATAGAGCCGAATGTATGTGAACCCTTCAGAGAAGAAATAGTCTCCTATATCCTTTTCTCTTATGAAGGCTCTTACCCCGGGCCCCAGTCTCTCAAGGAGAAAACCAGTTAACATCCAGTAAATTTCAACCATGAACACATCACAAAACCAACCTACGTGAGAACGACCTTCGTGTATCTTCCAAAAGTTAGTCTGGACATAAGGACTCTCAATGGCCCCAACTCTTTTTCGGCTTTCTTCTCCTAATTGTCCCGCTAGTAGGTGTATGAGGATGGAGTAATTAGAAAAAATAGGCATCTCTTATCTTTGTTTCAGAATTGCCTCTTTCAAATCTATCATTTGAAGGTACATGTTAATGGTGGTTGTGTTCAGTATAGAGGATACCTTAGCATATTACTGGTTAATCAATATTATAATAAGCGTTAGACCAAGGCTTCTATTTTATTATGAATATTAATCTTCGATTCAAAATAAAATCAGGGATTTTTTCTTTGCTAAATACTAGTTATTAAAGAGTAATCAAATCATTGCTAACCTTTGTTTTAATATACGACCTTTAATAGTCATATTACCTCATCAATGGGTTACCGTTCAATCAATCATGCGATCCCGTGCATTCATCCGATTATCTCTTATCGTCCAAGTAGATTGGCCAAGCGTGATTGTTAGATCTGGTCTGGATTCATCATGATCATCGGATCTGATAGATTTATGCTCTTTTTATCGACTCTCATTTTCCTTTGATGGTCTCGATTAAAGTGCAACCATTGGATTAAATCAAGGATAGGCGTGACCATTCGATCTTGGTCAAAGACTATTTAGTTAATCGACCATTAGAATGTTGTTCATTTTATTCAATCCAATCATCGTTGTTGGATCCAATGGGTAAGAGTGTGACTGCTCGATTAAGATATAGTTACACTCTTCTTAAGGATGTTAGCTCTAACGAAGCGTTGCCATCGGATCTTACTTGGTATGAGCACAATCGTTGGATCGATTAACGATGGATGCTCTTGTCTTTTATGGGTCTCTAATTAGATCTTTGGTCGTTAGATTTCAGTAAATTGAGCACGGTTGTTCGATTATCCCACGATGTTCCCTTTTTAACTAGTGTTGACTCTGACAATGCACTATTGTTGGATCTCACTCAATCGTTCATGATCGTCAGATCCTATTTTGTCTTTATTCGACCTGTCACTCTTTAATAGCTTCATGGGACCGTAGCCGTTGGATTTGGGCGGGCTCAGGCACATCCGCCAATTTTATTAGCTTTGATTTACCTTTCGAACAAAGTGCTACTGTTGGATCTTCCTGGTTCGCATGCGTCCACCGATATTCATTGATTATTATTTTCATAAGCTCTCTTTAATATTTGAGCAACTCTTTTGAAGCGCGACCATTAGATCATCCAATATTATGCGCAACCGTCAGATCAGCTTAGATACAGGGGTTTTTGAATTTGACTCGGATGGGACCTTTTTATCGATTGATTGCTTTGTGATACGCGCTACCGTTAGATATTTCTCAGACCTACACATTTTTTAACCATAAGTGGGAATAATTACTTTGGACTTACCCTTGGTGATTCGTGGCTAAGCGTAACCGTCAAATTGACTCTCGCTCAAGTGCGACCATCAGATCTTCTATAACCTGCAAGTTAGGTAATCGAAAAGTGCATGCTATTAATTTTTATTAATCTTGTTTAGGTGAAAGGGGGATGATTAGTAACATGTTAGGACCCTCACTAAACATGATTAATTCGACTAATAAAATATTGACTTGATCTATTGCCCGATTTACCTTCGTTTATCTAGAGCAAGCACTACGATCAAATCATCTTGTGAAAGAGTGCATCCGTTGATCTTCTCTAATTTTGCATTCGATTTAACCATAATATTCATTTTAATACCTTGGTATACCTTGGAAGTTTGTGGCAAATGTGCATCCTTTGAATTAATTTTCAATCTAGCACAGCCATTGGATCTTTCGTGGCCATTGTACCTAAGCCTTCGAACTTTATACTGGGGTGCTTTATTGATACGGACGTATCTCTTTGATTTCTCCTTGATGAAGCACTGCCCTTCGATCTCCTATAATCTGCACACTTGATAACCGAAAAGGGTGCATCATTGTATTTTAATAATATTAGATTAAGCCAAAAGGGGGTAATTAGTAACGCATTAAACCCTCGCTAAAGCATGATTAGCTCTAGCTTTATCTTTATGTTACCCGATACTCTTACTATTCAATGTTTGGGTTTTTACTTGAGCGCAGCCATCGGATCTAGGTCGAGATTAGCACGGTCGTTGATCTCTTTCAACCTGCGGGTTTATTTTACCAAGGGGGACTTGTTTTTAACCTTTGATTAAGTAGAAGAGGGGGTAATTATCCAATGCATTAGACCCTCGTTAATCTTATTTAATAATTTTAATTAATCTTTTGATCTTTAGCCCTTTCAATGAATCTTTAATGATAGTGTGGTCGTTCGATCAGATCTTAATCAAGCATTATCGCTAGATTAACCCGATCTGCTCAATGTTTAATTAATGGGGCGCATACCCTTAATGGTTTATTTAAGACTTATTTCAAACCTTAGGTTTCAGACTTTAGACCATGGTGTTTCATCATTAGGCTTCGAATTATCTTCTTTTAATACTTTAGGACTTAAGGATTTATTCATTAGGCTTAGGTCCGGGTGTTTTTATGATTTTACCATGGTACTGGGTGCTCAAATAATTTGGCCTTAATGAATTTTCAAATGATAATACAATGGTTATAAGCTCAAATACAAAACAAAAACGACTAAGTTTGATTTTGAATTTTCAAACAAAAGGAATCAACTTCTCAGATGAAGATGCAATAGAGGCTAGCAACTTTTGCTTATTATATTGAAACCAAAATTTTAAGATTGAGGGTTTCAGATGTCAAGTCAAATTTAGCTCCAACAGAGGTATACTTGAGTGCCCTATAGTTGTGCTATTGTATCTCCTTAGTGTCTATTTTTTTTTTCATCCCTCATTCTTACCCTTTACTGTGTAGGTTTTGATAGAATAGTGCTCAAGAAGTTAAGATTATTTCCAGATCTATTGAGCCCAAGGTTCAGAGACTTTTCTTGTTACCAAATTATAATGGGAGAGTTTAAGAAGTCTTGTTACATTATTTGAACAAGGATTCCTCATTGTATGGCATTCTACCAACTCTACATGTAATTCCTTTGAAAATTAATACAATTATGGGTTTCATTTATGTCAACTTTTGTCTTTAGTTCTATATGTGTCTTCATGGCATATTACATTATTTGAATGTGTTATAAATGTTTCTTTTATTGTTTAACTATTAGATTTATTACGATATTCGAATGAGTTTAATAGCGCCAATTTCTTCTTTTCCTCCTCCTCTTTGTCCATTTGAAAGCGTTGTTAAAATTGCTATAACAACCCAATGAATCTAGACACAGGTCTATACATAAGGCATAATTAGATTTGTTATCATTGCTTGGTCAATTTTATATAGAAGGAGTTTATAATTAAAATCTAGAAGTGCATAAGCTGTAAAATCTTTAAGTTTATCACAGGGGGTTTCCTTACCCATTTTGGTCCTTTTAAATCGATAATAGAATCTTTTACCAAAATAAAGTGGTAGGTTGACCAGAGCTTGTAATAGCTCGTTGGTTTCAAATAAATTCTTGTAGCGTGAAAACTCAAATCCTATGGATGCAAGAAATTGTTCGAACACTATCCATTTTAACTCACCCAACCCATTTTGGCCTTCTTTTTATGTTTTTGGTGTGTTTTTGCACTCTTAGCTAATTTGTGCCCCTTCTAGCTTGTTTTTGCTTTTTATAGCATGTCCTTCATATCTCATCCCTATCTTGCTTGTACCAACCTATTTTTAACTTGTTTTTCCCTTCTAGACCTGTTTTGAATTATTTTGGCCTTCTTGGTTCATTTTCACTCATTTTGACCTTTTTCAACCCACCTTGTTTGTTTTAGCCTTTTTACCACATTTTAGCCCCACTCAACCCTTTTCGGCCCATTGTTGCCTATTTGGTTCCATTTTAGCCTCCCTGATCCATTTTGAGTGCTCGTGGCCTATTTCATGTACCCCTAGCTTGTTCAAGCCCCTTGGCCCCCTATCTAATTTTGGGTTATCTTGACATTTTTCAAACCTCTCACTTAGTTTTGGTCCCCATCAGAATTTTGCCCTTATCAACTCATTTTGAGTTACTCAAGCCATTTTTACTGTCCCAACTTGTTTTAGGCCTGACACCCATTTTAGGTCTCGGCTCGTTTCAAATACCCCCCAACCTATTTCAGCCTTCTCAACCCTTTTAATCCTCAAGGGCCAATTTTATCCTTGTTAACCTTTACAAACCTTGTTGGCCTCTTTGAATAGTTTTTGGCCCCTTGGTCTATTTCAGCCTTCTCAGCCCATTTTTGGCACCCCAACTAGTTTTGGCCTCCTTGGCCTGTTTCAAGAAACCTTGACCAGTTACGACCCATTTTGGTCTTCTTGGCATGTTTTATCCCCCCAACTCATTTTGGACTTACTAACCTATTTTAGGCCTCCTTGGCCTGTTTTGAGCCTTTTGCCCTATTTAAGGACCCACACCCCTTATTATGTTTCTTGCCTTCTTGCCAATTTTGGCCTTCCAAACCATTTTGACCCTCGCAACCTATTTCAAGCACCCTCTAGATTTTTTTAGCTATTTTTGTACTGCCTAGCCTTCTCGACTAATGTGTGGCTATCCAAAATACCCCTAACCTCTTGTATCACACCTCTAATTTTTCAAAGGTTGTCAAGTTTGAATGGGTAGGTGATCTTAGGACAAGGTGGTAATTTTTTAAAAGTGATAAGGTTATAGGAAGGTTGTGTTATTCCAAAAATGTGTTTACATTGCTAGGAAGTGTTGGAGCTAAAATTGACTCAACATCTGAAACCCCCAATTTTAAAATTTTGTTTTTAATAAAATTAAAAAAAAATTCTAGCTTCTGTTGCATTCTCATCTAAGAAGTTGATTTTCATATTTTTGATTCATGAAATTAACCTTAGCTATTTTTTGGATTGACCATTTTTTTATTCTTTAAAAATCCATAAAAGGTCAAATTATATAAGTATCCACTACCATGGTAAAATCATAAAAATACCCAACTTTAAATAAAGGGTCATGACCCATGAATTTAATATGAAGCCTTCCTTTTAAAAATAATAATCGAACCTAAGCCTAATGAATAAACTCCTTAGTCCTAAAAAATATTAAAAGGAAGTAAATCGAGGTCTAATGAGAGAACACCATGGTCTAAAGTATGAAAACCTAAGGTTTGAATGAAGGTCTTAATAAAACCTTGAGGGTATACACTCCCTTGTGTTAAGTATCAAGCACCTTGAGCAGATCTAAGGGCAGCACTTCATTAAAGTAAAATCCAATGGATGTGTTCCCTTTGATAAGTGAACTCTTTAAAATAATATGGTCAAATGAATTAAAACCTACGATTCGATGAAAAATTAATTAAAACCTTGAGGGTATGCACCCCCTAAAAATTAAACATCAAGCTAATCGGCTAAATCTGATGGTAGCACTTGATTAAGATCTGATCGAACGACCATGCTCTCATAAAAGGTTCATTAAAAAAGGCTAAAGGCCAAAAGATTAATTAAAATTGTTAAATAATATTAGCAAGGGTCTAACACATTAGCTAATTACCCCCTTTCAGCTTTAATCAAGGATTATTGAAATAAAATGATGCACCCCTTTCGGTTATCAAGCTTGCAATTTATAGGAGATCTAAGGGTAGCGCTTCATCGAAGAGAAATCGGATGGATGCGCTCGACTTAATGAAGCACCATAGTATTAAAGTTCGAAAGCCTAGGAACAATGGTCATGGAAGATCCACGGTTGTGCTTGATCAAGAATTGATCCAACGGATGCACATTTACCAAGGTTAGTTTAAAAGCATTACTTACACTAATGTTTAAAGAATGTACAGGTTTGGGAAATATCAATGGATGCACCCTTTCCAGGGGTAATCCAATGAAAGCATGCATCGCAAAGCAATCAACCGATAAAAGAGTCCCATCCAAGTCAAATTCAAATACCCCTGTATCCAAACAGATCCAATGGTTGCGCTTAAGGCTGATTGATCCAACGGCCATGCTCCAAGAAAGCTGCTCAAAGATTAAAAGAGGGCTCCATCAAAAAATAATCAATGAAGATCAATGATTGTGTGCAATCAAGAAAAATCTAGCGATAGTGTTTCGTTCAAAGGACAAATCAAAGCTAATGAAATCAACGGATGCACTTGATCCCACCTAGATCCAACGACTGCAATTTCAAAGGACAAAATTGACTCAACATCTGAAACCCCCAATTTTAAATTTTTGGTTTTAATAAAATTAACAAAATTCACTAGCTTCCGTTGCATTCTCATCTGAGAATTTGATTTTCATATTTTTGATTCATGAAATTAACCTTAGCCATTTTTTGGATTGACCATTCTTTTATTCTTTAAAATTCCATAAAAGGTCAAATTAGATAAATATCCACCACCATGGTAAAATCATAAAAATACCCAACTTTAAATAAAGGGTCATGACCCATGAATTTAATATGAAGCCTTCCTTTTCAAAATAATAATCGTACCTAAGCCTAATGAATAAACCCCTTAGTCTTAAAAAATATTAAAAGGGAGTAAATCGAGGTCTAATGAGAGAACACCATGGTCTAAAGTATGAAAACCTAAGGTTTGAATGAAGGTCTTAATTAAAACCTTGAGGGTATACGCCCCCTTGTGTTAAGTATCGAGCACCTTGAGCAGATCTAAGGGCAACGCTTCATCAAAGTAAAATCCAATGGACGCGCTCGCTTTGATAAGTGAACTCTTTAAAATACTATGGTCAAAGGAATTAAAACCTAAGATTCGATGAAAAATTAATTAAAACCTTGAGGGTATGCACCCCCTAAAAATTAAACATCAAGCTAATCGGCTAAATCTGATGGCAGCGCTTGATTAAGATCTGATAAAATGGTCGCGCTCTTATAAAAGGTTCATTAAAAGGGCTAAAGGCCAAAATATTAATTAAAACTATTAAATAAGATTAGCAAGGGTCTAACGCATTAGCTAATTACCCCCTTTCAGCTTTAATCAAGGATTATCGAAATAAAATGATGCACCCCTTTCGGTTATCAAGCTTGCAGTTTACAAGAGATCTAAGGGCAACGCTTCATCGAAAAGAAATCGGATGGATGCGCTCGACTTAATGAAGCACCATAGTCTTAAAGTTTGAAAGCCTAGGAACAATGGTCACAAAAGATCCATGGTTGTGCTTGATCAAGAATTGATCCAACGGATGTGCATTTACCAAGGTTAGTTTAAAAGCATTACTTACACTAATGTTTAAAGAATGTGCAGGTCTGGGAAATATCAATGGATGTGCCCTCACCAGGGGTAATCCAATGGTAGCACGCATCACAAAGCAATCAACCGATAAAAGAGTCCCATCCAATTCAAAGTCAAATACCCTTGTATCCAAACAAATCCAACGGTTGCACTTAAGGCTGATTGATCCAACGACCATGCTCCAAGAAAGCTGCTCAAAGATTAAAAGAGGGCCCCATCGAAAAATAATCAATGAAAATCGATGGTTGCATGCAATCAAGAAATATCCAACAATAGTGCTTTGCTCAAAGTACAAATCAAAGCTAATGAAATCAATGGATGCACTTGATCCCACCCAGATCCAACAATTGCAATTTCACAAAGCCATTAAAGGTTGATAAGCTGAATAAAGACAAAATGAGATCTGACGGTCGTGCACAATCGGGAAAGATCCAATGGTAGTGCTTTATCAGAGCAAGCATCCATTAAAAATAATTCAACTACATCCCAATCTGATGGTAGTGCTCAACCTACCAATATCTAACAAACACGGACTAATCAAAGCCCCATAAAATACAAGAGCACACATCGTGGGTCGATCCAACAATCGTGCTCATTCCAAGTAAGATCTAACGATAGTGCTTTGTCAGAACAATCATCCTTTAAGAAGAGTGTGATTATATCTTAATCGGATGGTCACACCCTTACCTATCGGATCCAACGACGATGATTAGATTAAAAGGATGAACAATGTCCTAATGGTTGATTGACTAAGTGGTATTTGACCAAGATCGAGGCACCTATTCTTGACTTAAATCCAATGATAGTGCTTAGTCGAGACTATCTAAGGAAAATGAGGTCCAATAACAAGAGCATAGATCTACCAAGGATCCAACGACAACGGTGAAACCCGACCAAATTCGACGGTCGCGCATGACTAATTTACCTAGAGGTTAAAGGACATGATTTATTTTGCCAAAGGAAAATTAATTAAAGTTTAAAAAGGGTTTGATCACATTGATAATGATCCCCTATTCTTGATAAACCCTGACACATGTCTAGATAATCGAACGAATGCGTAGGATCACATGGTTGATCGAACGATAAACCATTAGTAAGGTAATACAACTATAAAAGGTTGTGTATTGACCAAAGGTTAGTAATTTTTCGGTTACTCTTTAAAAAAATTAAACAAAGGATGAAATACCTAATTCGATGATAATTATTAATTGATTAACCAAGTAAAATGCTAAAGATATCTCCTATACCATGCGTTATCACCATTGACATGAACCCTCGATATTATAGGGCTAACATTCTTGTAGGTCCAATGGTATCAAACATAGACATACGACGCGAATCCTATCCAACGGCCATCATCTATTGATGGATCCAATGGGCACACATTTCGATAACCAAATCTGACAACAAATCCCCAAAATAATCACCACCCTGATTAACGGTGTAACTATTTTCAAGCCGAATTTCTTTCAAGACCAATAAAGCGGAACACTTTCTCATGAAAAGCCACCCTCACCACGTTTGTATTTCCATGTCGGAAGGACATCCAGTTTGATGACCAATAGGGAAGCTATGAATGATTACAAGTACATGCATCAAAGTCCCTATGGATGTCCAGAATAAAGAAAAGCCACCTACATTAACTGTTCGACATTAGAAAGTGACGCTTCGGTAAATCTCTATTGGTAAATTTGAAAAGGTAGTTGGTAGCGTGATATTAATGACAAGTTATACGAGGACAGTGAACCCACTTTGCCATTAAGTATTTAAGATCACCATATCGAACAACCTTACCACTCTGGTAATCTTGAGCAAAATATTGGTTCAAAAGAACAAAAAGTGAGCAGAGATTTGAGAGCTTAATTTCAGAAAGCTAATGCAGTGACCAGAAATAAGATGGAGGCTTGAGGAATTGATTTCATGCCTAAAGACACAACGGAGGCATTAAAGTTCATCATAGACCAGTTGCCTTATGTTGAGCTCCCTGGACTAGTTGTGCCCGAGAGTATGATGTATGATTTCACCCAAAAAAATGGGCCCGATAAAAAGCCTACTCACGCACAAAAGTATGAGATAGAAAATACCTACATTCGAAGTTTTGCTCGTAAAATGGAAAATGATGATAGAGCCCCTTGACTGCTAGCAGGCCTATTCCACAAAGCGAGGAGACTGTAACATAAGGGTTTTCCAAGATGCCCATGTTTCTATTTACTCTATCCTCATACACCTACTAGTGGGGCAATTAGGAGAGAAAATCCGAAAGAGAGAAAGATTTATTTTCTTATAAGGACCAAAGGACTTAGGGGGACATATTAAAATGAACGTTTGATTTATCCTTCAAAATTTATAAGATCTTGGTTTATCAGATATGGTCAATGACTAAGGTTATGGCTTTAATTTGATTTAGACAAATATTTTAAAATTACTAATTAGAGTCAAAAATTAAAAACCAATTTTATAGAAGCGAATGCAACAGAGACCAAAAAATTTAGACGAAGGCTTTGGAAATTAAAATTTTAAATTTGGGGGTATCTGATGTTGAGTCAAATTTGGCTCCAAAATAGGCTCTGACTAGGACAATGTGCTGAAAACCTGAGGCACTTGAGAATTCCATAATCTCCTGGTTTTTATTCCAAGCTTTTGGACAGAATCACAAACCATCAAACCTGATTAGAAAATTAAAAACATAAAAAATTTATAATGGAAATACACAATAAAGCAATAACAAACATGATCTCAAAGTAATAGAGTATCCCAAAACTATTATTTTCCTTAGTCGATTTAGATCAAAGAATCAAAATTTTAAGATCAGATGAGAGGGTTGGTTCTCGAACTAAATCCTACACTGGTTGAAGACTAGAGATGCAAGAAAGAAATCAGAAAATGCAAAAATAAATGGGAAATATGGCCACAAGCCGAAAGTGTAGGATTTGGGGAAGACTAGTAGGAAGAATTCTATCAAGTTTATGATAGCATGTAATAGAAGGAAAGCAGTAGAATTTCACTCACACCTTAGCATAAGCAACCTCCAGATTGCATTCCAAATCTAACTCATTTACCAGCAATGTTTTAAATCCAGGAATAGAATTTTAAACTTAATTGCAAGAACATGAGCATAAATAGAAATGCTAGAAATAGAAAGAATTCATACACATAAGGGTGCTTGCAAATTTTAGCAGCCAAGTCTCTCATATTGTTATGATTGTTTAGCAAGGTTCTAAGATATGATTATACATAATGCATAGAAGTTGGTTGTTCGATCATGCCTTGGCCTAAGTGTGTGTTAGTTCATTCATTTTGATTTTTGAGTCTTCCAAAATTTCATCATGTTTTGAAAATGGTCAAGCCTAATAAGTAATTTCATTCCTTGTTTGTAGGGCTCCACTGCCAGTCAAGCATCTATAGCCCCAGTGGAGATGCTATTGATCCCATCTGGTTTTACTCTACTACTAGTCAGGCATCTATAACCTCGGTAGAGGTTTTCCAAGATATCTCAAACATTGACTCAATCTGCATTATCTTGATTTTCTTTCTCTTTTTGATAAATATTTAGATATAAGCAAATTATGCAATGGGTGTACCTGAGTTGAGGATCAATTTTTGGCTAAAGGATAGAGTGTAATGATTTTTGGCTCAATCACTTTACCAAAGATAATTTCATCCTTTGGACCTTGAAATTTCCTTTAATAGTGTCTATATAGTGAGGCTTTGTCAAGATGGACCAATAATTCTAATTTGCTTTGTTTTATTTCATACCATATGATCTTTGCATGAACATTCAAATTTAAAAAATGTAAGCATCATCAAAATCTAATATAATTTCCTCTTCTCCTATTTATCTTTTAAATAAATAACAGTAAGGAATACTCTTCTACCTTAAGATAATCATGAAAAACAACACAACTAAAACCACACAAAGCAAAACAGAACAAAACAATAGTAAGGAAATCACTTTGACTAACAAAAATAAACAACACAACATTCTAACAAGAATAACACTCTATTTTTAGATTTTTTATTGTTTTTATTATTTTATTTTATTTTTATTTTATTATTATTATTATCATATTAGTGCATTTACTTGCTATTGACCCCACAGTAGGGGTTGTAAATCTTGATATGTATACCATTTATGGGGATTTTCATCGGTTCTTCCTCTAAGTTTTGCAACCTGTAAGTGTTTTGGTCGACAACTTGAGCTATTTGGTAAAGGCCAAGCCACTTGGGTTTAAATTTTCCTTTCTCACCATCTTTATCATTTTTAGGATCCTAGTAGATTACTACATCACTTGGGTTTAAAATTTTCCTTTCTTGTTAAATGATTTTACAGTTTTTTGAGTTTACAAAAATCAAGGTATTTTCTTAATACTAATAGTTGCTTATTCTGTTGTTGGATCTATTTGCATAGCTGTAATCTTATCCATAGAGAAAATTGCTTCTATTATCATTAGAGGCCATCAGTAGAAGTTTGAGACTCATGAGTCTCCAATCCCATCACTATGTATTGCATATTTCTAGGTTACTTCCCTTGTTCCATTTCTTAAGTTTGTTCTTCTTCATTTGGATCAAAAGTTATGGCTTCTCTTGTCTTAGCAAGAACAAAACTATGTGATTTCATGGTGCTTTGAATCTTGCCCTTCTTATGCTCAAGTGAGTTTGCTAGATATTTGGGTTTAATTTATATTCTTTAAACAAATTTGCCATTCTAACACCCTCAATAATCTTCTTTTGCATGATCTTAGAAATTTCAATTGCTTCTTGGTATATTTCTATAAACCATTGGTGGTGAACTCATAGCTAAATCATGCCTTCTCTTGGGATTCATTACTATTTGTGCAAGCTCAAAAGTAGCTGGTTGAGTTGGTGTGTATGAAAAGGTGATAATTTCTTTACCTTTTTTTGTGTCTCCAAAGTTGGTAATGAGTAGATTTGTTGGAGATGCTTCTAGCTATTCTACTATTGGTTCCATGATCTCCATGACCACCTCTATTTCTTCAAGCTCTTGTTTTTATTATTTTCAACATAGGGTCCTATTGGAGACAAATTTGATTCAACATCAGAGACCCCTAATTTTAAATTTTTGACTTCAATAAATTTAGCAAATGTTGTTGGTCTCTATTGCATTCTCCTTTGAGAAATTAGTTTTCAATATTTTAATCCCTAAGAACAGTTATAAAAATATTGATCTCAATTAAAAGTTAGGGTCTTAGTCATTAATAAAATGGCCTGTCTAACCGTTTGTTTTATTCGATAATCAAAAGGACTATAGAGTTAAAATTGATCAAACTTCACTAAGGTGCTTTTAATCATTAAAGGAATTTAACCGTTGTTTTTCTTCGAGTCCATTAAAAGGGTTTGTAATTCGTAAAACAAATGAAAGTCCACCTAAGAAGATCATGGTCCTTATTTTTCAAATCAATCATAGCTTTTGACCGAAATAAAATAAGCGGACCCCTAAGTCCTTGGGCCTCTAATAATATTGATTAAAGCATCAGAACCTAAAATCAATTAAAACCCAAGTTTAAATTTCTAACGTAAGCTAATAAGGGTAAGTGACCCTTCACACTTAAAGATCGAGCAAGCCCAAATATCCGGACCATAGTGTCTCATCCTCCAAAATCGATGAGGTAATATGTTTCAAGCAAGTAATCAGGAGTATAGATTGCTCATACCACCTCTCAGAATTCAAAAAAGAAATGATCTATAAAGTGCAAAATAAAATGAGAGATATAGTTAAAATGTTTAAAGAAATTGACACTATTGGAGTCATTTTGGAAGAAATAAAAAGGCTCCTAGAGCATGGTGAAAATTGAATAAGTTCCATATGTCCTATATTTCAACAATTTGAAGAATATTATGAGGAAGTTATGGAGAGAAGAATTACTCTAAATGATGGAACAGAAACAAAATGCTCAAATGAATTTCTCAAATTCTCTATATTTTTCGTGAACACGAACGAATGTATAGTTGGGCTGAAGGGATGGATAAGCTACAACAAAGAATAAATGATGACATGGTGATAGTAGGCCTCTCCCTGGAAGAATAGGTCTGGGGCCCAAAATGGGCTAAGGGGGTCAAAATTAGCCAGGGGCTCAATACTAGTTAAAAAGGTCAAAATGGGTCAGGGACCCAAAATAACTAAAGGGGTCGATAAGGTCTAAAAAGGGTAAGGAAGTCTGAAATGGGTCTTAGGGGATCAAAATTCATAGGGGTGAGGGACCAAAAATGAGCTCAAATAAGCATAAACAGGCTAAAATAGGTTACATGGAGTTGGAACGTACCAGTAAGTCTAAAAAAAGCTATGTGGGTCGAAATAGGTCAAATGAGCAAAAGTTAGCAAGAAACTTCCAATGGGGTAGAATGGGGTAGGAAGGCTAGAACAAGACAAAATAGGCCAGGACAGTCAAAGAGGGAGCCAAAAGGGCTTGAAACAAGCCTAGGTCCCAAAATGGTACTGGGGCTTGAAATAAGCCAAGGGATAGGTTAGGTAGAGCTAAAACATACTATTAAGGGTAAAACAAGTTAGGTGGATCAAAATAGGTCAAAACAAGCAAAAAAAACTAAAAAGACCCAAATGTACTAAAATGGGCTAGGTATGTAAAAACAAGCCAAAATGGGTTGGGATATGCTAGATAGGGCCAAGATATGGAAGATAGGCTAAAAAAAGCCAAAAAAAAAAGATAAAAGAGGCCAAAAATTGGTTGAGAGAGCAAAAACATACTAGAATGCACCAAGAAGGATAGAACAGGTTGGGCAAGTCGAAATGGGTACATATAGGACAAAATGGTTTGAGTGTGGCTGAAATAGGCCAAAACATGCAAGAACAAACCAGAAAGACCAAAACAAGTTAAGTGGTTTGAAATGGGTTAGAATAGGTCAAATAGGCATTTTGGGTTACGAATCCCAAAATGGGCCCAAGGAAGCCCCACACTAGCTAGAAGATTGAAATGGGATAAGATGCACAAAATTGAGAAGTGGCTAGAAGGTGCTTGAAATAGGTCAAGAGGGCTAAAGAGACTTGAGAAAGCCAAAACTGGTGGGAAGGCAAAAAACAAGAGGTGTGTGGGAACCCAAATAGGTCAAAAAGCTTAAAATAGGTGTGGGGGTTTAAAACACGTCATGAAGGCAAAAATAGGTCATGGGGGCACAAATCTAATTAAGAAATCTGCATGTGTGTGGTCTACTAACAAGGATGCCACTTGCATTCTCGGTGAGACTTAGGTTCAAGCCCCATGGTGGATGTGTATAAGAAGTATTGACAAAAAAAACTAGCTAACAAGGACTAAATGGGTTGTAATTAGCTCAGGTGGCTAAAAATGAGCCAAGAAGGCCAAAACAAATGGAGGGTATCGAAACTGGTTGGGGGGCTTGAAATGGGCTTAGAAGGTAATAATAAGCCAGGGAGCTCGAACTGATCAAAGGGGTCGACAGGGTCTAAATGGTCGAGAAGACTAAAGTTGGCCCTAGTAGACGTAAATTGGATTGGCGATCCCAAAACAAGTCAAGAAGGCCAAAATGGGTTGGGGATCCCAAAACTGGTGTGTTGGTCTAACATGGCTTGAGGGGCCTAAAATTAGTCAAGAAGGCCAAAATGGGCCAAGGGGTTGAAACTCGTTGAAGGGGCTAATGTTTAAAAAGGGTCAAGAAAGTTAGAATAGGCCCTAGGGGATCGAAATTTGTTGGGGTGTCAAAACTAACAAAGGGGGCCTAACTAGGAGGGGGACCTAAAAATGGTTGAGAAGTTTGAAAAGGATTTGGGCAACCAAAATGGGTCAAGAGAGTGGAAACAACCTAGGGCAGCCTAAAATAGGTCAAAACAACAAAAATAGCCTAGGGAGGGTTGATAAGGGTGTTGGGGGATCAAAATTGGATAAGGCACCTAAAATTGGTAGAGAAGGCCAAAACAGGTTAAGGGGCACCCAAAATGGGTTGAGGACCCAAAACTTGCTGAGATAGTAGAAATGAAATAGGGCAGCTCAAAAACATGCAAGAAGGCCAAAATAGCCCAAGGTGGCCTAAAATCTGACAAGGTTAAGAGGGCCCAAAATAGACCCAAGGGACTTAAAATGGGTTGAGAAGGCCAAAACATTCCAATGAGGCCCAAAAAGGCTAATAGGGCCATGGGGAACCTAAAATATTACGAGGATCCCCATGGGCCCAAAACTGGGTAAGGGATCAAAAGTGGGTTGGGAAGGCAAAAATAGCCCGAGGGGGCTCAAACTAGCTAGGAAGGCCAAAATAGCTTGAGGTGGTCCAAAATTGGGTACGAGGTTGAAATGCACCCAAAATAGATGTGGGGCACCTGAAATGGGTTGGAGTGGCTTAAATAGGTAAAAATGGGTCGATGATGTTGTAATGTGCTAATAAGGCTGAAATAGGTCAGGTGGGTTGAAAGAAGTCAAAACAAGCAAAAATGAGCCAAGAATGTCCAAATGGGCTGAAATGGCCTAGGAAGGGACAAACAAGCCAAAATGTGTCAGGACAATAAGGATAGGAGTGAGATATGGAAGATAGTATAGAATTAGCCAAAACAAGCCAAAATGGGCCAAAAACTTACTAAGAGAGATAAACATATAAGAACACACCACAAAGGCTAGATAGGTTGGGTGAGTTGGAATGGGTCAATACAATAGAAATTTGATAGAATGGGCTAAAATAGGCTGACATATACCAAAACAAGCCAATAAGGCTAAAATGGGCTAAGGGGGTCAAGAATGATTAGAACGATTTAGAGCAATTTGGGTTGGGAATTTTGAAAGAGACCCAACAACCCCATACTAGTTGTGAAGGGTAAAATAGGCCAAGGGACCCAAAACTAGCCAAAAATGGGTAGACGGTGCTTGAAATAGGTCAAGGGGACAAAACAATATGGAAAGTCCAAAAGTGGTATGAAGGCATGAAACATGATGAGGGTGTGTGAGGCCCAAATGGGTTGGAAAACCTAAAATAGGCTTGGTGGGCCCAAAATAGGTCAAGAAGCTAAAAAGGATAGGGGACCTAAAATAGGTTGAGAAGGCTTAAACAACTTGTAATTAACCAAGATGGGCCAAAACAGGTTGACGGGGCCCAAAAGAGACTAGGGTTGGGGGGCCTAAAATCTGCAAGGGGCACCCAAAAGGGTAGGCAACCTAAAATGTGTTGGAATGAAAAAATTGGCTTAGGGCAGTTAGAAATAGGCCTTGAAGGTCAAAATAACTTAGGGTGGACAAAAATTGGAGAAGGGGCTAGGAGGGCCTAAAATAGGTGTGGTGTGCAAGAAATGGGCCTTAGCCAAAATGCACTAGTGAGTCTTGAAACAGGTTGGAGGCCTGAAATGGGTTGAGAGGGTTTGAAAATATCGGGAAGGCTAAAACAGGCCTTGGAGGATAAAAATTGGTTAAAGGGCATGAAATTGGCTAAGGCCTAAATAGGATGGGAGACACCCAAAATAGGCATGGATGAAGAAACAACTCAAGGTAGCCTAGAATAGTTAGAGATGGCCAAACTGGCCCAAAGTGGCTCAAAATTGGACAGTGAGCCGAGAGGGCTTGAAAAAAACCAATGGGTGTCTAGACCTAGCTTTAAGAATATCATAGGCTCATATTAGGGTTTCCATACCTAGCTTGTTTAGCTATCAAGATATCCTAGGATGAAGTGATGAGTCTACCAAAGCTCACATATCTACTTGTGGGCCTTAGGGAATTTGAATAGCATGATAGATAATAAGGATATTCAAAATTTTCCACAACACTACCTTACTAGGAGATTAAAGCAAAGGCAACCACTATTGATGTAGCTAAATTCATTGTAATGTTAGGGCCTAGACTCAAAATTACTCCTCCACAAGAATGGGAAGTAGAGAAGCAAGCCATATTTAGCTATGAGGAAACAAAAGACGCTTACAACTGTCATCCCTGGCAACTCATGGGACCTTTTTATAGAACATGGAAGGACCAAAGTTCATGAAGCCCATACTATAATTAATGGACCTGCAACCTGGCCAAGTTAATATGCCCTAGTGTATTACTCTTCAAACCTCTTATCTTATTTATCCTTGGCCTATGACGTAAAGACTTTGTTGACCAGGCATCCTTTAGACTTACTCCTGGGAAGATCGCAAAGGTTTTTGAGCTGGACAAGGCCATGCTGGGTCTAGATAAAAAGGTAATTGAATCTCAATCCCAACATCTCATTGGCACTATTGAAACCATTTCTTGCATCCATAGGATTTGATTGTCACGCTACAAGAAATAGTTTGAAACCAATGAGCTATTACAGGCTCTGGTCAACCTGCCTCTTTATTTTGATTTAAATAGATATTACTAAAGAAAAACTATAGAATGGGTAAGGAAACCCCAACGGTAATTTATGATAATATATGTATTACACACTCCATATTAGAATTAAACTATATGTATTTAAAATGATCAAGCAATGAAAATAACCAATTATTATGCCTTATGTGGACCAATGCCTAGATTCATTGGGCTGTTATAACAATTTAACAACATTTGTAACATAAGAAAGAAAGAAGGGGGTTAAGAAAGAATTGGCACTATCATGTCCATTTGAATATCATAATAGACGTAACAGTTGGCCAATGACAGAAACGTACGTAACACATTTAAATAATGTAACACATTACGCAGTGACACACAATAGTACCAAGACAAAGAAATGATAGAAATGAAACTCATAATTGTATTGATTTCATAAAATATTACACGCAGAGTTGGAAAAGTGCCATTTAACTCTATTTTTCCAAGAAATATATCAATACAATGAAGAAAACTCTGTTCAAATAATGTAACAGGTCTCTCCTACTCTCCTTTTTCCAATATGGTAACAATAGAGTCTCTGAATCTTAGGCTCAATAGGACAGGAAATAATCTCAGCTTCTTGAGCACTTTCCTATCAAAATCTTGCACAATAAAGGGAAGAATAAGGGAGGGCAAATAAAATAGACACAAAAGGAGATACAATAACCCAACTAGTAGGGCACTCAAGTATACCTCTTTTAGTAAAAATGTTATCTAAATGCTTGATGCAGATTCTGACCGTAGTTGCATCCTTTTATAGCTTCTGGTTCTTGAATCTGTTATTCTTGGTATAATCTTGGCCTTACACTTATCTTCATCTAATTCGATCTTCTTCGTATGTTGTCCAGCTAACGCGACTCTGGATTTTTTGTTACGATTTACTCTTGGATTGAAGTGAGCTCTTGTGCCTGATAGATTCGGCACCCTTCTTTTACTTATGTATAATATGCTACTTCCTGCTTGTCATGGTGATGTTGATATACCATGGAAGTCTGACTAGGTAACCACAAAAAAATCTTGACAAAGGACGGACGGGGACCCAACGTGATGGTGAAGGGAAGAGGTGGCATGCTAGGGTTGAAGGGATGGGATGGCATTGATTACATGATGGTTATGAGGGAGGAGAGAGCGAAGGGAGTGGTTTCGTACAATGGATGGTGGTGAGATGACACTATGTGGGGGGAACGATGAGGGCGATCAAGAGAGAATGCCTAGAAAGAGGGGGGTAGTGATAAGTAGGAGGAAGGAGGGAATGGAAAACAAGATCTGGAAGCATCTATACATAGCTTCCCTAACTATACTCCGTTGGAGTGTCCCCTTTGTAACTATATTTTGTCGAAGCACGGAGTGAAAGGCTTTTGGTAAGCCAAAACCACAACTTGCTCTTCATGCGCTTTCTTCATCTTCTGAAGTTGTAGAGCAAGAAATGAATATACTCATGCATTCTGCACTCTATCATTTTTCTCTGTGATGTTTCTATAGCTGCCCTTTACTATCTCTTTTATAAGTCGAGGACATGGGTGTGAGTTCGTTCAAAAAGGTTTATTTTTTCGTATGATACGCCATCGTCCTCATAATATGATCCTATGCTTGAGCATCAAGATTTGTCTTTGGATCAGTCCGTATTATACTCATCTCGATACCATATGTTGGATTTGTTTTGATCGTTTGAACCTTTCCTTCCCTGGTTATCACCTGATTCTACGGTGTTTATTGATATTTTATTGGTACTAAGTGCTTTGCTTTGCTGCAATGGTCTTTTTTTTTGTAGGACCTTTTTGGCTCAATGCATGTTCTCATGAATCGGTAATTGCTTGGTTTTTTGTATTGGCCCTAGTTTCGGGTGCCTTAGGAAATAGCCATAATTTTTTTGGGATATTTGACCATAGAATTTATTTACTGGGATGCAAGCTCATGGGACCTTTCAACTCGTGATTATCATTGGATGCAGATACGCATCGGGCATCCTGACTTGATACTTTTGGACCTGCAAGAATGTTAGCCCTATAATATCGAAGGTACATGCTAATGGTGGTTGTGCACAGTATAGAGGATATCTTAGCATTTTACTAGTTAATCAATTTCATAATAAGCGTTATACCAAGGCTTCTATCCTATTGCGAATATTAATTTTAGATTCAAAATTTAATTAGGGCTTTACCCTTATTTAAAAGAGTTATTAAAGAGTAATCAAACCTTGGCTAACCTTTTTTTAATACATGACCTTTAATAGTCGTATTACCTCATCAATGGGTTATCATTTGATCAACCATGTGATCCTGTGCATTCGTTCGATTATATCTTATCGTCCAGGTAGATTGGCCAAGATTGATCATTAGATCTGGTCGGGATTCACCGTGATCATCGGATCTGGTAGATCTAGGCTCTTTTTATTGGACCTCAATTTCCTTTGATGGTCTCCATTAAAGCGTAGCCATTGGATTAAATTGGGGATAGGCACGACCATTCGATCTTGGTTAAAGACCATTTAGTCAATCGACCATTAGAACATTGTTCACCTTATTCAATCCAATCATCATCGTTGGATCTAGTGGGTAAGAGCACGACCATCCAATTAAGACATAGTTACACTCTTCTTAAAGGATGTTAGCTTCGACGAAGCGCTACCATCGGATCTTACTTGGTATGAGCGCAACCGTTGGATCGATTAACGATGGATGCTCTTGTCCTTTATGGGGCTCCGATTAGATCTTTGGCCATTAGATTTTGGTAGATTGAGCACGGTCATTTGATTATCCCATAATGTTCCCTTTTTAACCCATGTTGGCTCTAACAACGCGCTACCGTTGGATCTCACTCGATCGTGCATGATCGTCATATCCCATTTTATCTTTATTCAACCCATTGCTATTGAACAACTTCATGAGATCACAACCATTAGATTTGGATGGGCTCAAGTGCATCCATCAATTTCATTAGCTTTGATTCATATTTCGAACGAAGTGCTACCATTGGATCTTCCTGGTTCGCATGCATTCATCGATCTTCATTGATTATTATTTTCATAAGCTCTCTATAATCTTTGAGCAACTCTTTCAAAGTGCAACCATTAGATCAACCAACTTTAGGCACCACCATTAGATCTATTTGAACATAGGGGTTTTTGACTTTGACTCGGATGGGACCCTTTTTATCGATCGATTATTTTGTGATACGTGTTGTCATTGGATTATCCCTTTTGAAGTGCATCCATTGATATTTCTTAGACCTACACATATTTTAACCATAAGCATAGATAATCACTTTAGACTTACCCTTGGTGATTTGTGGCTAAGCGCAATCGTCGGATTGACTCTTGCTCAAGCGCGACCAGTCAGATCCTCTATAATACCTTGGTTTACCTTGGCGATTTATGGTAAACACGCATTCATTGGATCAATTTTTGATCAAGCATAGCCGTTGGATCTTTCGTGACCATTGTACTTAAGTCTTCAAACTTTATATCGGGGTGCTTTATTAAGTTGGGCGCATCCGTCTGATTTCTCCTTGATGAGGCGCTACCCTTAGATCTCCTGTAATCTGCACACTTGATAACCGAAAGGGGTGCATCATTGTATTTCATTAATCTCAGATTAAGCCAAAAGGGGGTAATTAGTAACGTATTAAACCCTTGCTAATGCATGATTAACTCTAGCTTTACCTTTATGTTACCCGATACTCTTACCATTCCATCATTTGGATTTTGACTTGGGCGCAGTTGTCGGATCTCGATCAAGATTGGCGTGGCCGTTGATTTCTTTCAACCTACAGGGTTAGTTACCAAGGGGCACTTGTTTTTAACCTTTGATTTAGCGAGAAAGGGGGTGATTAGCCAACGTGTTAGACCCTCACTAATCTCATTTAATAGTTTTAATTAATATTTTGGCCTTTAGTCTTCTTAATGAATCTTTTATGAAAGCATTGTCGTCCGATCAGATATTAATCAAGCACTGCCATTGGATTCACCCAATTAGCTCAATGTTTAATTAAGGGGGCGCATACCCTTAATGCTTTGGTTAATTTTCATTCAAAACCTTAGAATTTTACCTCCTTCGGCCATGGGGCTTAGTGGTTTATTTTTTGGTCTTAGGCTCACCAATTTTTATTATTAAAATCATGAGTCATAAACCTTACTTTAAGATGTCGGGTATTTTATGATTTAACCATGGTACCGAATGCTCAAATAATTTGACCTTAATGATTTTTCAAATAATAAAACAACGGTCATAAGATTAATCCAAAACAAAATGGCTTAGGTTAATTTCAAAATTTCAAACATATGGAAGTTAACTTCTCAGATGAAAATGTAATAGGGGCAAGCAACTTTTGTTAATTTTATTGAAAACCAAAAATTTAAATTTGGGGGTTTTCAGATGTTGAGTCAATTTTAGCTCCAACATAGGCTCTGACTGGGACAATGTGCTGAAAACATGAGGCACTTGAGAATTACATAATCTCCTGGTTTTATTTACAATTTTGGACAAAAATTCAAATCATGAAGACTAATAAGCAAATATTTTGAAAAATAAAACAACTGAAAAACTATACAAACAATAGGATATCAAAGTAATAGAGCATTAAAAACTATAATTCCTTTTATTCAATTTGGAAACTAGGGTCAAAATTTTAGAAACAGATGAGTTTTTTAGATATATTGTTATGTTTGTTTTAGCTAAGTCATAGGATATGATTACACAAAATTTGTCATAGCTATTTATTCCATCATGCTTTGACCCATGTGTGTGTTTGTGCATTCATTTTGATTTCTAAGTCTTCCAGAACTTTGCCATATCTGAGAAAAATAGTTAAGCCTAATATATGATTTCACTCTTTAAATATTTTCACCATTCTGCAGGGCTCCACTGCTAGTCAAGCGTCTATAGCCTCAGTGGAGTTGCTTCTAATCCCATCCGATTTTACCCTACTGCCAGTCAAGCATCTATAGCCCCGATAGAGGTTTTCCAAGATATCTCAAGTAGTGACTCAATTTACTTTATTTTGATTTTTCTTTCTCATTTGAGAAGTATTTTGATATAAGCAAATTGTGCAAAGAGTATGCCTGAGTTGAGGATTAGTTTTTGGCTAAAAAGGATGAGTGTAATGATTTTTAGCTTAACCGCCCTCTCAAAGATAACTCTTTTCTTTGGACCTTGAAGTCACCTTAAGTATCATTTGTAATGTGAGGCTTTGACATGGTGTTTCAATCAGCTCTGATTTCATCTTGTTTTATTTCATATCAAACAACTATTGCATAAACACTCATATTTGAAAAATTGTAAATCTCATCAAAGTCTAAAATAAATCTCCTTTCTTCTTATTGTTTTTGGAGGAATCAATAGTAATACATACTCATCAGACTAAGAATACCATGTGTAACAGCAAACTCAAAACTATACCAACAAGAAAAGAAAAACTTATCAACAAAAAACAACACTCTATTTTTGGGGTTTTTGTTTTTCCATTTTTTTTTATATATATTTATTTTACTTCACCTTCAATAGGGATTGTACATTTTGAGGTGTTGGCCATTAATAGGGATAGCCATTAGTTCTCCTTGCAAAGTCTGCAACTTGTAGGTATTCTGACCTATAACATGGGCTATTTGGTATGGACCAATCCATTTAGGTTCAAATTTTCCTTTTTCACCATGCTTATCATTTTTAGGGTCCCAATAGATGATTGTATCTCCTTGAGAGAAAGGGGTACCTTTGGATTTTTTATTAAACAATTTCATAGTTTTTTGAGTTTGTTTCATCATTCTATCAAGGGTCTCTCTTCTTTGCTCTTCTAATAGGACAATTTGGTCTAGCCTTCTTTGCAAGGGTTTGGGATCTTCATGATCTTGCAACAGGAGGGAAAGTGCCAATTTTTCTATTCTTGAGGGTAATAAGGCTTTCTCTCCATATACCATATCATAGGGAGTCCTTCCTATGTTTCTTTTAACAAACATAGTCTATCAACCCATAGAGCGAATTTAAGTTCACTATCCCATCCCCTTTTATTCTTACCCAATGATCTTTTTATTCTAGTTATTACATTTTTATTTGATGACTCAACAAGACCATTTCCTTGGGGGTAATAATTAGAAGAATGGGATAGTTCAATTTCATATTCAACACAAAACTCTACCATTTCATATGAAACAAAATACTATGCATTATTTGTTACCAGTTTTTGAGGAACTCCAAACCTGGTTAGAATGTTTTCTTCCAAGAATTTGATAATGGTGGTAGTTGTGGAGCTTCTTAGAGGAGCAGCCTCTACCCACTTGGTGAAGTAGTCCATAGCAGTTATGATCCACTTGTGCTGGCCTGATGAATTAGGCTTGATCTCTCCAATTAGGTCAATGCCCCATTGGGTGAATGGTGCTTCAATGATTACTGGTTTGAGGGGCATGGCTGCCAATTTCTTCTTTCCTACAAAAACCTGGTAGTTATGACAGTTCCTAACATATTTATAAACATATTTAAAAATGGAAGGCCAATAATATCCTGCTCTCATTATTTTATTAGTTGTGGCTTTTGGAGAAAAATGTCCTCTGTAGAAACCATCATGATATTCATTTATTATTTTTGGGACTTCATTTTCATATAAACAGACTAATAACACTCCTTCAGGGTGTTTCCAATAAAGCACACCATCTTGCACATAATATTTCTGAGCTTGAAGCTTTACTGATCTCATTCTATTTGTTGATGTTTCTCTGGGAAAAGATAGAGTTTGTAAATATGCCAAAATTTCATCATACCATTTACATTCTTGATTATTGATTCTTCTGTTATCATGCATTTCATCTATTGTGATGACATTATTAGAGTCCTCTCCTCTATATGCTAGATATTTGGCTAAGCCCTATCCTTTTATAGTTTTGACTATTTTGAATTCAGCATCATATTGCAAAATTTTCACCATCCATCTTGTTGGCCTTCCTAATGGATCAGATTGGGTAAAGATATATTTTATTGTTATGAAAGGGATGCAACAATAAACTTTGTTTGAACCAAATATACCTTTAAAATGTTCTAAAGATTGTATAACTGCATAAGCATGCTTTTCCAGTAAGGTATATTTAAGATGTACTCCTTTCAGACCTGAAATCATGAAGGCTATTGGTCTTTAATTATTTTCATCATATTTTTGTGACAGAACTGCAACAATTGAATGTTCAAATGCATATGAATAAATGTTAAAATCCTTAGAATAATCAGGGCAGCTTAGGGCTGGAGTAATAGAAATGGCTTCCTTTATTCTATTGAATGCTTCCATATTTTTTGCTGTCCATTTTATTTCTCCAGTTTTCTTAACCATGTCATTTATGGGTTTGGTCATCTTTGCAAAATTTGGGACAAATATTCTGACAAAATTTATTTTTCCAAAGAATGACCTGACACCTTTTAAATTTCTGGGAGGAGGAATTTTGGAAATAGCTTCTATTCTTTTTGGATCAATGATTATTCTTTTTTCTGAAATGATATGGCCTAATAATTTTCCTTGTGTAGTCTCGAATATGCATTTCTTGGGATTTAGAGAAATTCCAAATTCTTTACATCGAGCAAAAACTGCAGCCAAGTGTTCTAAATGATCTTCTGGATTCTTAGAAAATACTGTGATATCATCCAGGTATACAACTACTATTTTGAACATTAATCCTTTGAAGGAAAAGTCCATTACCCTCTGAAAAGTAGCACCTGCATTCATCAATCCAAAAGGTATTCTTAAATATTCAAATGTGCCCCAAGGTGTAGTGAATGTTGTCTTATGTCTATCTTCTGGATTAATCTGGATTTGATTGTATCCAGAAAATCCATCTAACAAGGACAATCTAGATGAACCAACTACTACTTGCAATAGTTGTTCCATATTGGGTAATGGGTAATTATCTTTCAATGAACTCTTGTTTAAATTTCTGAAATCTACACAGAGTCTAATATCACCATTATTATTTTTGACTGGTACTAAATTGGATATCCAAGAAGAGAATCTTACTTTTCTGATTATTTTGGAATCCAATAATTTTTGTACTTCTTTTTGCATTATTGGGTGTAGATTTGGGTTGTACTTCCTCTGTTTTTGTCTGAATGGCTTGGAATCTTCCTTCAAGGGTATTATGTGTGTCATTACATCTATTTTGAAGGTTTTAAGGTCTTCATAAGTCCAAGCAAAATGTTATTTGTTATTTTTTAAGAAACTGATGTATCCAACCTTTTCTTTTGTAGGTAAGGCCATGTCTACCTTCACTATTTTGGGTTCTTTCATTGTACCAATGTTAATGTCTTTAGATATTACTTCTCTACTTAAAGGCTTGTAAGCTTTGTCAAAATCATCAAATAGACTTTCCAGAGAAACTAATCCTTTAGGTATCTTATTTGTTTTCAGCTGGATTACTTCTACTGGTTCTCCTATTTGGTCTTTTAGCTTATCTTCATCCTTTTCATCATAGATTATGTCTGCATATTGATTTTGTAGAGTCATAAAATATTTAATATCTATATCATCCTGAAAGACCTGTAGGTAAACTATGTTATCTGGCACAGAAGGCTTATAGACTGAAATAGTTGGGAATCTATCCATATATTCTGTAGTTATCTCTGGATGATCTAGACCTGAGGCATTCACAGCTAAAATATCTACAACATGATTTTGTTCCCTTAGTATAAATGAGATATTGAAAGCTAAGAAATTTTCAATTTCTTCCAATACTGCATTTTTATATTGTTTAAGTCTAGGGTGCTTGGTTTGATATTTACCTTTGATTTGATGTATAATAAGTTCTGCATCCCCTGTTATAGTAAATTAATTAATACCTAACTCTTTTGCTTTTCTTAACCCTAACAATAAAGCTTCATATTCAGCTACATTATTAGTGCAAGGGAATTCCAGTCTGTAAGGGATGCCAAGGTAATTTTCCTTTATATCAGTCAAATTAACACCTGCACCTACTCCAGATTGTGACTTAGCTCCATCAAAAGACATAGTCCACATTTCTTGAGTCAATACTCTATCTGATTCAACATCAACTATTTTTAAAACTTCTGGATCCATGTTCTTTGCCTCTAGTACTTCTACCAGGAATGGGTTGTGCCATATGGAGTAAACTCCCATCCCTTTTTCTTCCATAGAGTTTACTAAGTTTATCATGGTTTCATCTATTTGGATTAACTCTATAGAGTGCTTGTTAAATGGTTCCCTTCATAAGATTACGTTTTCCTTATCCGTTATTGGGATTGTAGCATAAGACCAATCCAGTTGGATTGAACCTCCTAGTTGTTCTACCCAATGTCTACTGAGTAATAGTGAGAAGAATGGGTCAACATCAACTATTGAAACATCCATGACTATGCCCTTTTTGGGGTGTTGGTCTAAGAAAAATAACAATCCAATTATCACCCCTACACAAGGAATTTGTCTGCTGTCCATTATAGAAATAGGGGTAGAATCTCTTGTATAGATTAATCCCATTTGATCAGCTATTAATTTAGGCATGATATTGTGTGAGGCTCCACTATCTAACATGCAATTATGAATCACATACCTTTCTCCTTCATCTAAATTATACCTTAATGATACATAGAAGGGTTTGACAGAGGATGGTGATCTTGTATCATGTTGATTTTGTCTAGCAACATGGCAAGTTGGGTCTTCTTTTTGTTCCACTAGTCCAAATGCTCTATAGACTTGTTCTCTGTATTGTTGAACTTTCATAAGTTCTCCAAATGTGATGTTAAATTTTTTCTTACTGAGTTCTGACCCAACATCAAATTCTATCTTCTTTATATCTAGTAGTCTATTACTTTCTTCTTTGGGAATCTCCTCTTCTAACTCTATTACTTTAGGGGTAATATTTTTGAGGATTCTATTAGTTTTCTCTTTACTGATATTCTTATTCGTAAAGGTTTGTTTTCTTGTTTCACTTGTAGAAGCTTTCTTTGTCTAGTCTAGGACAATCCTGTTTCTTAAATTTAGAGTATGGGTAGCCTCTAATTCTTCAACTTCTTGAGTAGTGGGGATTAATTTCCCTTGCTTCATTTTGTCATACCTTGACTCATATGGTTTCTGCAAGATTTTAGTACCTTCAACTACTAATATTTGAGGATGATGATTTGAAGCATACTTATCCATATTCTCTTCAAACAACCTTTCTCTAGATTCATCTTCTACAGACCAACAAGCATTGATTCTTATATCCTCTTCTGAATCAACATGTAAATCTACATTGTGCTGGTCACTTAGGTGAATTCCACATGCATCAGGGTTATGCGGTGCATCACAAGTAGAGCAAAAATAGGGGAATCCTTCTGCTATGTTGGTATATGGTATAGGATTTGGAACATTGTTCTGATCTCTGTCAGAGTCTCTATTTTTCTAGTTATTGTTTCCATTGTTCCTATTCCTATTTCCTTCTTCAGGGCCATTATTGTTTCCCCAATTTCTATTGAAATTTTTCTTAAAGGGTGGGCGATTATCAACATGTGGTCATTCTACTTGTGATGTCTCACCATTACTACCATTGTTTCTCTCAATTATTGCTAACCTATTGTTCATGGTGTTGAACATCTCAACCATTTGATTAGTTAGTTTTTCCATTGGATCTATTTTAGTTCTTCTTTGTATATCAAATGCTACCCTTTTGGGCTTTCTTTCAGGTAGATTGACTTCCAGATAATAAGGCTTCATTTTACCACTGTCAAGCATGTTTCTTTCAATATCCATTGCTTTTTCCATACAACTATCAATGGTAGTGGCTTGTTCTTGCCTCAACTCATAATTAAATTCCCCTTGAAAAGCATTCTTATAAAAACAAATAGATTGAATATCACTAGGCCTAAGGTTGGCAAGGATTTTGTTTTTGGTTTTTGAGAATCTTCTGTTGAAGTCACTGACAACCTCATTTTCTTTTTTCTTCATGGTGGCCAATTCAGTTAACAGAGATTGTTCATTTTTTCTTTCACCATATTTCTTTAGAAAAACAACTTCCATTTTAGTGAAGTCTGGGATGTCATCATTAGGAAGAGAATTGAACCATTCCCTAGCATATTTTTCTAAAGTTTGTAAAAATAGTCTTAAGACTACATCTTCATGTTCAACCTCTAGACTATCCATTGCATACAAATTTTTTTGATGTGATCTTCTCCAGTTACTGCACTATTTCCTAGGAATTTTGGAAGGTATTTGTGAGATTTATTGGGTAAGGCATTTAAATTTGTAGGTAACACAAAGGGCCTATATCTATTGGTTCTCCATAAATGAACATTAGCCTGATTTTGTTGATTTTCTTGATTTGCCTGAGCCATTGTTACTATAGGTATAATGGGATTTAAATTTACAACAACAATGCCTACAGGGATATGGGTTTGACTTGCCTGGGTATAATCTGACAAATTATTTACCTCTATATTATAATCAACAGGACTATGGGTCTAAGATGACTCTAACGTATTATCTATAGTAGCATTTAAAAATTCATCTACAATAATATTAGCAACAACAATGTTTTGATTTCTATTCTTTTTTACGTACTTTTTGCTACTGAAATAGGATTTATTCTCATATACAGTGCTCTTAAGAAGTGGGATTTTTTGGTTATGGGTAAATACCTCTAGGTTCTCGAATTTTGGGAATAGCTCCTTACCACTTCTCCTAGTGTGCACCAACACGTTCTGCTCCTTCTTTCTTGATGTTTATTTTCTGGGTTCATCCAAACAGAGTCACCAACACCGGTAGTGTAGAAAGAACAGATATGCTTATCAATATTGCTTGATATTTAACACTCAGCCTCACAAGAGATGGTTCTTGGGAAAATTCAAGAAAATCAAGAAACTCATAAACTCACTTCAAAAAGCAATTGAAAACTACAGGTAAAATAAAATAAAGAACATAAAAAATCATAAAAAAACAAAATGCAAGTTCTTTATTCTAACTTGGTCACTCGTTGATTAATAAATGTCATAAAATCCAGGTTTAGAATGTAAAAATTCTCCTCAACAACGATGCCAAAAACTATTGGAACCATTTCTTGCATCCATAGGATTCGATTGTCATGCTACAAGAAATCGTTTGAAACCAACGAGCTATTACAGGCTCTGGTCAACTTGCCTCTTTATTCTAATTAAAAATAGCTATTGCTATAAGAAAAACTACATAATGGGTAAGGAAACCCCCAATGGTAAATTTATTATTATACATGAATTACACGCTCCAGATTTAGAATTATACTATATGTATTTAAAATGACCAAGCAATGAAAATAACCAATTAATTATGCCTTATGTGGACCGGTGCCTAGATTCATTGGGTTGTTATAGCAATTTAACAACATTTGTAACATGAGAAAGAAAGAAGGGGATTGAGAAAGAATTGGCACTATCATGTCCATTTGAATATCATAATAGACGTAACAGTTGGCCAATGACAGAAATGTACGTAACACATTCAAATAATGTAACACATTACGCAGTGACACATAGTACCAAGACAAAGAAATAATAGAAATGAAACTCAAAATTGTATTGATTTCATAAAATATTACATGTAAAGTTAAGCAAAGTGCCATTTAACTCTATTTTTTTCCAAGAAATATATCAATACAATGAAGAAAACTCTATTCAAATAATGTAACAGGTCTCTCCTACTCTCCTTGTTCCAATATAGTAAGAATAGAGTCTCTGAATCTCAAGCTCAATAGGACAAGAAATAATCTCAGCTTCTTGAGCACTTTCCTATCAAAATCCTGCACAACAAAGGGAAGAATAAGGGAGGGCAAAGAAAATAGACACAAAAGGAGATACAACAACACAACTAGCAGGGCACTCAAGTATACCTCTTTAGCAAAAATGCTATCTAAATGCTTGATGCATATTCTGACCGCAACTGCTTCCTTTTATAGCTCTAGGTTCTTGAATATGTTATTCTTGGTCTAATCTTGGCCCCACACTTGTCATCATCTGATTTGATATTCTTTGTATGTTGTCCAGCTAGCGTGACTCTAGATTTCTTGTTACGATTTACTCTTGGATTGAAGGGAGCTCTTGTGCCTGATAGATTTGGCACACTTATTTTTCTTCTTTTGCTTATGTATAATCTGCTACTTCTTGCTTGTCCTGGTCATGTTGATATGTCATGGAAGTTTGACCAGGTAACCGCAAAAAAATCTGGACGAAGAACGGACAGCGACCCAATGTGATGGTGAAGGGAAGAGGTGGTGTGCTAGGGTTGAAGGGATGGGATGACATTGATTACATGATGGTTATGAGGGAGGAGAGAGTGAAGGGAGTGGCTTCACACAATGGATGGTGGTGAGATGATGCTATGTGGGGGGAACGACAAGGGCGATCAAGAGAGAATACCTAGAAAGAGGGGGGTAGTGGTAATTAGGAGGAAGGAGGGAATGGAAAACAAGATCTGGAAGCATGTATATGTAGCTTCCCTAACTATACTCCGTCAAAGTGTCCCCTTTGTAACTATATTTTGTCGAAGCGTGGAGTGAAAGGCTTTTGGTAAGCCGAAACCACAACTTGCTCTTCACGCGCTTTCTTCGTCTTCTAAAGTTGTAGAGAAGGAAATTAATATACTCATGCATTTTGCACTCTATAATTTTTCTCTGTGATGCTTCTTTAGCTGCCCTTTACTATCTCTTTTATAAGTCGAGGACATGGGTGTGAGTTCATTCGAAAAGGTTTATCTTATTTCATCGTATGATATGCCATTATCCTCATAATCTAATCCTATGCTTGAGCATCAGGATTTGTCTTCGGATCAGTCCGTATTATGTTCGTATCAATACCATGTGCTGGATTTGTTTTGATCGTTTGAACCTTTCCTTACCTAGTTATCACCTAAGTCTACGGTGTCTATTGATATTTTATTGGTACTAAGTGCTTTGCTTTGCTGCAATGGTTTTTTTTTGTAGGACCTTTTTGTCTCAATGCATTTTCTCGTGAATCGGTAATTACTTGGTTTTTTGTATTGGCCCTTATTTCAAGTGCCTTAGGAAATAGCCATGTTTTTTTGGGATATCTGATCGTAGGATTTGTTTACTGGGATGCGAGCTCATGGGATATTTCAACTCGTGATTATTGTTGGATGCAGCTACGCATCGGGCATCTTGACTTGATACTTTCGGATCTGTCAAACTGATAGTCCTATAATGTTGAAGGTACATGCTAATGCTGATCGTGCATAGTATAGAGGATATCTTAGCATTTTACTGGTTAATCAATTTCATAATAAGCGTTATACCAAGGCTTCTATCCTATTACGAATATTAATTTCAGATTCAAAATTTAATTAGGGCTTTACCCTTCTTTTAAAGAGTTATTAAAGAGTAAACCTTGGCTAACCTTTATTTAATACACAATCTTTAATAATCGAATTACCTAGTCAATGGGTTATCATTTGATCAATCATGCGATCTTGTGCATTCGTATGATTATCTCTTATCGTCTAGGTAGATTAGTCAAGCGTGACCATCGAATCTAGTAGATCTATGATATTTTTATTGGACCTCAATTTCCTCTAATGGTCTCCATTAAATCACAGTCATTGGATTAAATCAGGGATAGGCACGATCGTTCGATCTCAATTAAAGACCATTTAGTCAATGGACCATTAGAACATTGTTCCCCTTATTCAATCCAATCATCATCGTTAGATCTGATGGGTAAGAGAGTGACCATCTGATTATGACATAGTTACACTCTTCTTAAAGGATGTTAGCTTTGACGAAGCGCTGTCGTCGGATCTTACTTGGTATGAGCGTAGTCATTGGATCGATCAATGATGGATGCTCTTGTCCTTTATGGGGCTCCGATTAGATCTCTAGCTATTAGATTTTTGTAGATTGAGCACGACCATCAGATTATCCCACAATGTTCCATTTTTAACCCGTGTTGGCTCCGACAACGTGTTGCCGTTGGATCTCACTCGATCGTGCATGACCGTCAGATCCCATTTTGTCTTCATTCGACCCGTCACTCTTTAACAGCTTCATGAGATCACAGTTGTTGGATTTGGGTGGGCTCAAGCGCATCCGTAGATTTCATTAGATTTGATTCATATTTTGAATGAAGCGCTGCCATTGGATCTTCCTGGTTCGCATGCGTCCATTGATCTTCGTTGATTATAAGCTCTCTTTAATATTTGAGCAACTCTTTCGAAGCATGACCGTTAGATCAACCAGCTTTAGGCACCATCGTTAGATCTATTTGAATGTAGGGGTTTTTGACTTTGACTCGGATGGGACCCTTTTTATCGGTCGATTGTTTTGTGATATGCGTTGTCGTTGGATTATCTCTTTTGAAGTGCGTCCATTGATATTTCTCAGACCTGCACATGTTTTAACCATAAGCACGGATAATCACTTTAGACTTACCCTTGGTGATTCATGGCTAAGCGCAACCGTCGGATTGACTCTTGCTCAAGCGCGATCGTCAGATTCTTTGTAACCTTTGTTTATCTTGGTGGTTTGTGGTAAACGCGTATTCGTTGGATCAATTTTCCATCAAGTGCAGTCGTTGGATATTTAATGGCCATTGAACTTAAGTCTTCAAAATTTATACCTGGGTGCTTTATTAATTCGGGCGCATCCATCCAATTTCTCCTTGATGAGGCGCTGCCCTTAGATCTCCTATATAATCTACACACTTGATAATTGAAAGGGGTGTATCATTGTATTTCATTAATCTTGAATTAAGCCAAAAGGGGGTAATCAGTAACATATTAAACCCTTGCTAATGCATTATTAACTCTAGCTTTACCTTTATGTTACCCGATACTCTTACCATTCCATCATTTGGTTTTGACTCAGGCGCAGCCGTTGAATCTCGATCAAGATTGGCGCGATCGTTGATTTCTTTCAACTTGCGGGGTTAGTTACCAAGGGGCACTTGTTTTTTAACCTTTGATTTAGCGATAAAGGGGGTGATTAGCCAATGTGTTAAACCCTTGCTAATCTTATTTAATAGTTTTAATTAATCTTTTTGCCTTTAGTCTTCTTAATGAATCTTTTATGAAAGCGCTGTTGTCCGATCAGATATTAATAAAGCACTGCCATCAGATTTTCCCATTTAACTTGATGTGCTTTTGATAATTTTCATTCAAAACCTTAGACTTAGGGGTTTATTCATTAGGCTTAGGTCCGATTTATTATAATTGTCATGACCTTTACTTTAAAGCATCAGGTATTTTATGATTTAACTATGGTACCGAATGCTCAAATAATTTGACCTTAATGATTTTTCAAATGATAAAAACACGGTCATAAGATTAATCCAAAGCAAAATGGCTTAGGTTAATTTTAAATTTTCAAACATATGGAGGTTAACTTCTAAGATGAAAATGTAATAGGGGCAAGCAACTTTTGTTAATTTTATTGAAAACCAAAAATTTAAATTTGGGATTTTTCAGATGTTGAGTCAATTTTGGCTCCAACAAGCACTTCATTTTATACAAGGCTATTCCATTATAAGGCACACGTATCATATTTATCTCTAATACATGATTTAGAGTTACACCCTTAGGTCAAGGACTATGTTGATATGATTAACATTATAATGGGAGAAAGATATTTAAACTAGGTACACAAGGAGGTATTGTATTTGGTAGTCCAATGCTATAGATGGGAAGATGAAATCAATAATTTAATGGATAAAGAACTCTATAAGTTACAAATAACCATTGCAAAACAAACAAAAAGAATGCCTAGATACTCACATTATTCTTTTCTTATCCATCTAATAGTAGGACATATGTCCAAAGCACTAATTGATAACTAGGAAGGAGCATATGAAGAAGTCATCCAATATAGACTCCCATTGATACATGAAGGGTGGTCCATCCACGCCTAATTTCTTAGTACTCTCCTTCTAGAAATTCACTACAAACTTTGCAATTATCAGCCTAACTAGATAGATACTGGAATAGCTACTTTTTTAGAAGAAAGAAAAGCAAGAGATTACTTCATCACATAATGCTTAACTTTCATCAAGATTTATGGGACCAAATTCTCACCCAAGGCTCTACCAAGATTCTGCTCTATGTCAATTATAATATTAGAAATAATAAGGCAAATAGTTGAGGAGACTAAGATGAGAGTTTCCAAGAAGAAAACTAAACTACCTTGGATAGCTTTCCCTTGTAGGATGGGACACTACACATACAAAGGGCAACTAAACTTAATAGATGCTTTGTAGAAGATGAACCTTTTTGGTTTTTCTAAAATCACCTAGTGGGCTTATGATCCTTTTGATTACTACAATAGTAATGTCACTAAAAAATTATCCAATGTCATGGTATCACATCAAGCAGATGAATTTAAAGATAAAATGTAGCTAGCCATGAGGAAAGGACAGTCTCTATCAAATATGTGGAAAGACTATGTAGATGATAGGAATCGCACTCAAATTAATATGGTGGGCCATTACTCAGTAGAGCTGAATAGGTTGAGACAAGCCTTAGTGGAAGCTTCAACCCCACTAATTCCTCCTATTCACCTTGAGGAATTACAGGACCCTATGTTGAAAATGATAAAAACAAGAGCTTGAAGAAATAGAGGTTGTCATGGAGATCATGGAACCAATAGTAGCATAGATAGAAACATCTCCAACAAATCTACTCATTAGCAGCTTTGAAGACACAAACAAAGGTAAAGAGATTGTCACCTTTTCATCCACACCAACTCAACCTATTTTTTAGCTTGGGCAAATGTAATGAATCCCAAGAGAAGGCATGATTTGGCTATGATTTCACCACCAATGAGGCCCAAGTTTATAGCAATATATAAGCAATTGAAATTTTTAAGATCATGCAAAAGAAGATTATTGAGGGTGTTATAATGGTCAATCTATTTAAAGAATATAAATTAAAGGCTAAATATCCAGCAAGCTCACTTGAGCATAAGAAGGGCAAGATTCAAAGCACCATGAAATCGCATAGTTTTGTTCTTGCTCCAAATGAAACCATAACTTTTGATCCAAATGAAGAAGAATAAATTCAAGAAATGGAACAAGGGAAGCATCCTAGAAAGATGTAATACATAGTGAGGGGATTGGAGACTTATGAGTCTCAAACTTCTACTGATGAGCCTCTAATGATAATAGAAGCAATTGTCCCTATGGAGAAGATTATAGCTATGCAAATAGATCCAACAACAAAATAAGCAACTATTAGTATTAAGAAAATACCTTGATTTTTGCAAAACTTAGGCCCAGGCTCAAATAGATATGGTGGAAAATTTATATAAAAGGAACCAAGCATTGACCACCCAAATGAACAAAATCCAGGTTGAAAAAGACCAGGTGCAAACTGAAAATCAAAGGCTGCAAGAAAAGGTTGACAAGTTAAATGGGGAAATATCACAAGTTCAGAATGTACAATAGTTTGACTATGCCAGCTTTGTCAACAATTATAAACAAGACTTAATAAAAGAAATGAATGGAGAAGTGAAGGCCCTACCAAAAATATCAAGGATATCGTGGAAGTTATTACTATGACTCGAGCTACAAGGAACCTATTGTAGAACATAAACCAAAGAGCACTGGCCATAAAAGCTCATATTTTTGAAATACAGAGAGGAATATAGCCATATTGGTAGTAAGCAAGTCATTGTATCAGATAGTCAGAGTTATGACTGCTAAGCAGAATTCTAAAAGCTAAACACTTATATACGAGAAAATCCATATTGGGAGAATTTTCTTCGAGACATGGAAGAATGGACCAAAAATATAGATGACAAAAGAAAACAAGATTATGTCATCCTTGGATAACTCACCATAGAAGACAATTAAGATGAGATCATAACCAAAAGAATAGGAGAGTTTGAATGCAACAACGAAAATGAGCAAGAGTTGGCAACACAGTTTAAATAGTTGACCCAAGTGGTCCAAAATATAATTAAATTTGTAAATAAAAATGAGTCCTTATCTAAAAATTATATTAACCAGCTAATGAGCATAAAATATAAAATTACTTTAGCATCTTCTTTTTGTGACGAAGCGTGGGGCCAAATTGAAAAATTGTTGGGGATGAAGTTGCCTAAAGGAGACAAAATTGATAAGACCATTGTTGGGCACACCATAGAAATGGATAAAGGGACAACATGAGACGTAGAGAAAAAGTGATTTTTGAAAGAACAACTATTTTTCTTCAAGATTTTTGGAGTCGAGGAAGTTCAAGCATTAGTGGTGGATAACAATTGGTACTATGTTTGAGATAGATGGTAGTTTTTCCCAATTTTGGATAGCCTATTATAGCTCAATTTTTTTTGTAATGCACTCAAAGAGATTAAGGGTAGAGAGATCTCCAAGTGGACACATTTGCACCACACACCTGCAACTTGATTGTAGCATTCAAATTATAAAAGAGGCATTCACAGCCAAAATCACCATCAAGCACTACATAGAAAAATTCTGCAAGAGGTATTCCCATGTGTTATCCTACTCAATTCTAATTCCCCTTTGTCTATCTTAGTTTTCCATCTCTTATTTCTTCCCATCACTGTGCAGAAATTCTTGAGAGCTTACCTAGTCTACTGAGGATATTCCCAAGAGCTGGATTAAGAAGTTGAAGATTCAATGTTGTTGTTTTTAAGACAAAGAGTCACATCCTCCTATTACATCATTTGAATAGGATGGACTGTGTTATGTAATTTTTGAGAACAATAATACAATTCAACTTCTTCTCTCTATCAATTTGGTGTTTATTGTATATTATGTTATTCATATGTTGCATAACTTGAATGTACGACTCTTTATTTCATTGGTATGATGTTTATGTTCATTATATAATTTGAATCCAAAACATGCTCAAGGTACCCAAAACATGTTGATGGGCCCAAAATGGACCGAGAAGGCTGAAATGTGCTGGTTATGGATCGAGAAGGATGAAATAGGTTAGGGGACCAAAATGGGTCATGATGGCAAAAATGGCCTATGGTAGTCCGAAACGAGCCGAGAAGGCCAAAACGGCCTAGGGTGGCCTAAAATTAGACAAGTATTAGGAAGATCCAAAATGGTGTGAGGTTGAAAAGACCAAAGTAGGCTAGGGGAAAAACTAGCCTACGAGGCTCGAAATGGGTGAACAAGGTCAAAATGGGCCAGGCTGCCCATAATTGGCCAAAGGGTCCAACAAGGTCTAAAGAAGGCTGAAACAAGCCTTGGGGTTGAAAACTACTCAAGGGCCCTACTAGAGCCAAAATCGACTCAACATCAGATACCCATAAATTTGAACTTTTGGCTTCAAGATTTCACCCAAATTTGTTGGTCTCTGTTGCATCCAACCCTTGTATAAAAAATTGTAAGTCATATTAATTTCTAAGGAAGAAAATATTTGAAGGTCAAATTGTCAACGTTAAAATTATTCACTAGGAAGGTCCTTCTAGTCCTTTTGGTCCTAAGCAGAAAGAAATAATTTTCAAATCCTAAGGACGGATAAAAAAATCATATGGTCAAATAAGGGTATGCGCCTACTTTGAAGTAAAATCCGTGCAACTTTACCAATCTAGATGGATGCGCTCAGTTCCCCAAGATCTAGAAGGACCTGCACTCATAAACAACCCAAAGGTTAAGTCAATAAGTGTCATGGTCAAAATCATATAACATAATGTCTAAGGCAATTAAATTAAATTAAACCAAAGTAAGGGTCATGCGCCCCCTTAGTTAAGCATTGAGCAAGTTCAAAGAATCTAAGGGTAGAACTCACTCCTATTCTAATCTGACGGATGCACGCTCATTAAAGATAACCAAAGTTAACCGTAAGATTTATTAAAGAATAATCCAAGCTTAAAATTAATAATCAGATGATTAAATAAGGGTCTTAATCAATCGTATTATGAAACATGAGGTTAACTAGTATACATCTTCCTAGATCTGAACGGTAGTGCATGACTTTAATAAGATCCAATGACTGTGTGCCACTCAAAGTAACCAATCCTTAGCATTGGAGGGTTTAAGCACCCATGAATTATTTTCAATTAAACCGCATTAACTCTTAGTACATTTGACTAAATAAGGGTCTTAACCATGTTGTTAATATTTTCCCCTTCGGTAATCAATGCTTTTTAAATCACCAAGGTCTAAAGAAAAATTATAAAATAAGGTTTCAAATCATGTAAAGATAAGGGTATGCGCCCCCTTGGATATAAATCGTGCAGATCACGTGATCTGAACGACTACGCTCAATCCTCTTTTGATCCAATGGAACACGTGCACCAAGTTGCACAACCATTAAAGCTTCCATCTAAGTGATACGTAAATATCGTTCATCTTACAAGATCCCAATGACAGCGCATGATCCTCATCAGATCTAATGGCAAGCACTCGCTGAAGTGTCGAATTGTGCAACGAACAGTAAAAACGTTTGCATTCAACTTGTTTAAATAACAGGTTACACAGTCGGGAATAGCATCGGCGTAACTGAGTAGTTGTAACAACATAACAACGTAACAATCTACCAGCCAAATAATGAAATACAAACAAGAATAGTTAAGTACGCTAACATCCCCCTTTATTACATTATTTGGGTAATGTAATAACTAATAGCTATACTAGACTACTAACATCCCCTTACATTATTTTGCAATACAAAGTGAGCTGCGAAACAATTCAAATTTGACACGTCCAAGTGCCTTAGTGAAAATGTCTGCAACTTGAGCATCTGTGGGAATGTGCTGAAGCTGAATTCGATGCTTTGGAACTTCCTCTCGAATGAAATGACATTGTGTGTCAATGTGCTTTGTTTTTTCATGATGGACTGGATTCTTGACGAGGTTCAGAACACCCCCGATTGTCGCAGAACAAGTGTATTGGAGATTTTGATGGATGGCCCATACTTGTCAGAATGCGACGTAACCATATCACTTCGCACACAGCTTCACGTGGGGCACGATATTCTGCCTCTGTTGATGAAATAGCAACCACCTGTTGCTTCTTGCCGTGCCAAGAGACAGGACCGGATCCCGGATGAAAAATGTATCCGGAAGTTGACTTGCGATCATCAAATGATCCGGCATAGTCGGAGTCCGTGTATCCTTGCAAGAAGAATTTGTTGTTCCTCTTGTATTCTAGGCCATATTCCATAGTACCACGGACATAGTGAAGAACACGTTTTGCTGCTTTCCAATGAGTAGTCTTAGGCTCCTACATGAACCTCGAAAGATAGTTGACAACAAATACGAGATCTGGCCTAGTATTGGTCAGATATATGAGACTCCCAATCAACTGTCGATAGAGAGTACCATCTACCTGAGGTGAGTCATCATATCGCGATAACTAAAGTCCATTCTCCATAGGAGTTGCCATTGGCTTACAGTTAGTCATGCGATATTTATCCAAGAATGTCTTGGCATACTTTTTCTGAGACACTTTGATGGTGTGCTCCTTCTGGCTGAATTCCAGACCAAGACAAGTAATGGAGAAGTCCGAGATCCGTCATCTCAAAAGATTTGCACAAGTTTCTTTTGACAAGAGAGATCATAGTTTCGAACTCCTCGTAATGAGCGAGATCATCCACATAGAGTACAAGCAACACTATCTCAGAACCCTGTTTCTTGAAATAGAGGTTTGCATCTGACGGACATCTCTTAAATCCATGCTGCATTAGGTGATTGTCCATTTTTATATACCAAGCTCGAGGAGCTTGTTTCAGACCATACAAGTATTTGACCAATTTGCAAACTTTCTACTGTTGGCCTTCCACTTCAAATCCTTCAGGCTGAGTCATAGAGACTTCTTCTTGGAGATCACCATTAAGAAAGGCACTTTTGACATCCATCTGGTGAACTTTCCACCCATATTGTGCTGCCATAGCACACATAACCCGAATTGTGGTCATCCGAGCAGTAGGTGCAAAATTTTCCTCATAGTCGATGCCTTCCTTTTGAGCATAGCCCTTTGCAACAATTCGGGCCTTATGCTTATCAATTGTTCCATCTCGCCTTGTACTTGACTTTGTATACCCATTTGTAGCCAATAGGCTTCTTTCCATGCGGCGGATCAACAAGCTTCCAAGTTTTATTCTTCATCGGAGACTCATACTCTGTATCCATAGCGGCCTTCCACTGAGGCTCACTGAGAGCATCTTGCACTGATGCAGGTTCAAGACTATCTATGGTAGACATGAATGCCCTGTCATCATCAATATCCATATCCTCTACTTTTGCACTTGGAGTCACAGAAAGTTCCTCAAAATATTGACAAAGATCATCAACCTCACCAGTTTCTCTGGCTTCTCTTTCCTTTTGAGCCATACTGCGTGTACAAGGTCTATCCAAAGGAGGAGTGGATAAATTTGCATCTCTGATTGTATTTGTACACCATTTAGGATTCTTCTTCGGTGATGGTGAAGAAGATGTAGAAGGACCTCCTGTCTGTGTTGACGAAGGAATCTCCTCTTCCTTAGGTTCCACAATATCTTGGTGTACATTAGATGTGCTCTGTGATGTGAAAGCTTCATCAAAGACAACATCTCTGCTGATATGAATTTTCTTGGTCAAAGGATCTATCAACCGATATCCTTTAGAGTGCTCAGAATATCCAAGAAAAATACATCTCAGTGTTTTCTCATCTAGCTTCTTCCTTTTCTCTTTTGGTATGTGCATGAAAGCTTGACACCCGAAAATACGTAGATGAGATATGGAGGGTTTTCGACCACTCCATGCTTCCTGTGGAGTCATTCCTTTTAGGGCCTTTGTGGGTGCCCTATTCAAAAGATACACTGCAGTGGTGACAACTTCCGCCCAATATTGTTGCCCAAGAGTAGCTCCTGTGAGCATACAACGAACCATTTCCATGATAGAACGGTTCCTTCTCTCAGCAACTCCATTTTGCTGAGGAGTATAGGCAGTTGTTAACTGTCTCTTGATCCCATGCTTATCTAGGAATGCAGAAAATTCATTAGAGGTAAACTCTCCCCCTCGATCTGAGCGGAGGGTTTTGATAGAAGCTCCTGACTCCTTCTCAACGGATTTCTTGAACTGTTGGAAGAATGCGAAAGCTTCAGATTTCAGTTTGAGAAAGAAAACCCACATCTTTCGTGAGTAGTCATCTACGAATAACTGAAAGTACCTCTTCCCTCCAACACTGTTGGGTGTGAAAGGACCGCATAGATCGGTGTGAATTAGCTCCAGAGGTTTTCGTGCTCTTGTAGAGCTCTTCTCAAATGGTACTCTATGTCGCTTTCTCCCTAGCGACTGAGCACACCGGCAATGTGGCGTAAAGGGAAGGAAGACCCTTTACCATCTCATACTTGCTGAGCTTAAGTAAGTAGCCAGAACTTAGATGCCCATATCTCTTGTGCCATAGGGAAGTTGCCTCCTTGGTAGAGACAGTCATGGCAACATGTCGAGTAGAGATAGCATCTAGTGCAAATAAGCCATGCTTATATGAAGCTGTTGCAATCTGCTAACCCTTCCTGGTAATTGTACAACACTTCTTTCCATTCTCAACACGAAAGTTAACAACCATATTTCTGTCCAGGATTTGTGTCACTGACAACAAATTGTTGGCCAATCCCGAAACATAGAGGACCTTGTCAATCTGACACTTGCCATCAGGAAGAGTGACTGAAACTGTACCCTCTCCCTGAACCCTATAGGTTTTATCATCAGCAATGGTGACAGGTTTGCCCTCCTTGGCCACAAATGATTCAAACCACGATCTGTCGCCAGTCATATGTTTACTAGCTCCAGAATCGACATACCAAATAGGATCCCTCTGGGTGGAATCTGTGGTAGTCATGAGCACCTTGTGTGCCCATTTAGAATCTGAGTCAGATTCTTCAACAACAACATTCACCTGGGGTTGCTTGTTCTTATTTTGTGGTTTGTTTTGGCCTTTCTGCTTGTTCTTATGCCAACACCTGTTTGTGTCATGGTTGTCTTTCTCACAGATCTTGCACCACCTCTTCTTCTATTGAGGTTGTTTGCCTTTTACTTTCGTATCCTGTTGAGAATTTCCTCCTTTCTGAAAGTTGCCTCCTTTTTGCCCATTACCTTTCTTCCTAGAACCCCGCCTGTTGGTGTATAGGGCTGTATTGGAAGAATCATCCTTGTGAAGTTGGCGTGCCTCCTGTTGTTGAAGCAGATTGACCAACTCGATGTAGGTAATTTGTCGTTGGGACACCTGGATGGAGGTTATCAACATATCAAATGAAGAAGGTAAAGCTCTCATCACAAGTGAAATGAGAAGCTTTTCATCCACAGTATCTCCGAGAGAACTCAATTTCTCTTTCAACTCAGACACTCTGCACATAAAGAGTTCAACTGTTTCACCCTGCCTCAAACTCAAAGTTATGAAGTTGTTGTTGAAGATGAAGAATGGTGGATTCATTCTTCCCCTCATAGATGGTTCTAAGGGCATCCCATGCCTCTTTACCACTTGCTTTGTCGCTATATGAGGTTGCACTTCATCCGAAACAAGCAAACAAAATGAGCACCTTTGCTCTACTGTCTTTCTTGTCAAAAGCAATCCGATCTTGCTGAAGGACTTGTGGATCCTGCTGTTGGTGAAGGCCTTGTTGCTACTCCAGTAACAATATCCCACAAATCTTCCATTTGGAGAATAGCCTTCATCTTATGTTTCCATGGTGTATAATTTGGACCTTTTAATAACTGATGCGGATCAGTCATCAAATTTGCAACAGCGGCCATAGTGAAGGTTCCTTATAACACCAAATTGGTCCCCCTTTCGATATACCTTTTGCTAGGCCAATATACCGTACAAAATACCCACCCTTACGTGAGGGAAACTATAGGTATTTAGAAAGATCAACAAAAATCACCCGCCCTTACGTGAGGGAGACTATAGGTGATTTTTAGAGATCATACGATACGTGGAACATAAGCGGTACTGAAAGGGAATCGCCTTGTTGATGGCACCTACCATAGAAGATTCTTCTCATGCGTGGGGCGTAACTTCCCCTAAACACTATGAAGAATACTTCGTCAAGATTTACGCCTAAACACAAGTGCGATAAAGGGTAGTGGATGGAGTAAAAAATGCAAAAATGGCGTACTTATTCCTCCCCGACGATTTATAGAGAACAAGCTCAGACGTCGTTATAGCAGCTATATTAGGCGGCGGATACAGTAGCCAAATCACGACAGCTTTACCTGTAAGTGCTGGCCAGAGGTATCGCAAATACCGAACGCTGCAGTGCAATAAAATTGCACAGATGGGTTTTATATTCCGGGGACTTAGGGAGTGTTTGATTTTAAGTTTTTAATGTTATAGTGCAAAAATGAAATATGCAACATACAACATAAAAAAACTGCCCACAAGAATAACCCACAAGGTGTCGGTCACAGCCGAAAATGCACCTTTTACAATGCCAAATTGCTATTTTTCGAAAAATTACTCTCTATCCCCCTTTGATTTTTGAAAAATATCCCCCCTTAAAAAGGCGTTCTTTAACAAAGCATTTTAATAATTATTATAAATTTAAAATTAAAATAAATAATTTTAATTTGTATAGTTTTAAAACTTATAAAAAATAAATTAAAATTAAAATTTTAATTTATAAAGTTAAAAAACTATAATTAAAAAATTAAAATTAAAAATTTTAATTAAAAAATAATAATTAAAAATGACTTTGCAAAAAAAATTTATACCTTTGGGGGAGTCGGCGGGATTCGAACCCCCGACCTGCAGGCTCCCTGAGCCTTAACCGCACGGCTCACGACCACGTGAGCCAGCGGGCTGATCCGAAAAGATCAGTAGACCTCCTCCCTTATCAACCCGAATGCTCCTCCTCCTCGGCCTCTGCGGCTGCCGGCGCTCCTCTCTGCCGAGGCAAAAACACCGCTCCTCTCTGCGGCTGCAAAAAACACCGCTCCTCTCTGCGGCTGCAAAAAAAACGTTCTTCCACAGACCAACGTTTTTTTTTTTTTTTTTTTTTTTAACGGGAAGGGGGGGGTGGCTCGTGTTCTTTTTTTTTTTTTTTTTTTTTTTTTTTTAACGGGAGGGTGGGGAGCCGCGCGCAAATGGGCGCCGCGGGGGGGTTTATACCCCCTCCAATTCCCACGCGGGCGGGGATTTAAAAATCCCGCGCGGGGGGGGGGTCCCCTCCTGTCGCCTGGCGCGACCGCGGCCCGTCACGGGGATTTAAAAATCCCGCACGGGGGGGGTTCTCCCCTCCTCGTCTACCGCACTATGCTCTGCAGACTGTCAGTCTGCGGCTACGCAGGTCTGCGCACTGCAGACCGCGGATCGTGTCGTGCAGTCTCTGTGACCGCAGATCGTCAGTCAGTGGTCATGCGTGTCCGCGCACTACAGACTGGACACGTCTGCAGGGCGTCGTCGCCTACACTGCAGGACGTCGTCGCTGCAGTGTCTGCAGGACGCGACGGAGCCTCCTTCCAAGGACGCGCGCTGCGCCTCCTTTTTTTTTTTTTTTTTTTAATTCTCGCAGCTACTCTTCACGCGACGGAATCAAGTCGCAGAAAAAAAATTCCGCACACCAGAAGAAACTGCAAAAAATAAAACGCACTGCAAACTCCGTCTTCCACCTCCAACAACTCCCTTCACGCCACTGGCTCTGATGCCATGTAGAATTGTGCAACGAACAGTAATAGCATTTGCATTCAACTTGTTTAAATAACAGGTTACACAGCCGGGAATAGCATCGGCGTAACTGAGTAGTTGTAACAGCATAACAGCGTAACAATCTACCAGCCAAATAATGAAATACAAACAAGAATAGTTAAGTACGCTAACATGAAGTGGTTGGGCGTTAACAAAGTCAATCATCAGGTGAAAATAATGGTCAAATCATGGTTAAATAAAAGCTAATTATGATTAGCAAGGGTCTAAGCGCATGTTAAATGATTCCCCCTTGGGATAAAAAGCGCGTAGCTATGCAGATCTCAATGATAGCTCTCGATCCCACCTAGATCTGACGACAACGCTTTCCCAAAGTGTTCAAAGGTAAATTACGCAAGGATTTAATGGGTGATTAATTAAAATGTCTTACTAGGAGTTAAGCTCTATGCATAATCAAGATTAATAAGGGTCTAATACATTGTTAATGTTGCACCTTTTCGATTAATTTTTGTGCATATCTGAAGGATTGAATGGGTGCGCATATCCGTTACTCGATCTAATGATGAGTGTGTGGGGAGATGAGATTATAAGTGCTAGTGGATTAATCAAAGACTATTCAATTTTTAATCGTCGACTAGTCTTAATAAATTTGGATTATGTGGGATTAATGCATTGATTAATAATGACCATGTTGGGAATGATAAAGCTTTGGGCCTAAGTGTTTTTAATCTAATTGCTTCTAACCTAAGATTTTTGACCTAATGCTCGTGATTAATCTTGGCATGCATTTATGTATCATCGAACTAACAATCATATAGGTTTCAAAATCTGACTACAGTGCACAAGACAAAAAGATCTAACGGTAAGCTACCTAAGTGCTCGATTTTTAACTGATAAAGGTCCTCGCCTTAGCGCCTTAACTTTTCATTAACCATTGATTAATTTTAAGATAATCAAGTTTAGGTAAGGATTTAATACGTTATAAATCTTCCACTTTTAGACTAATCATCATGCAACTTGATAAATCTTGATGGGTGCATGCCTCCATGAATAGATCTAATGACAAGCACTCAAAAATATGATTGATGTTTAACAATATATGTTTGAGCTAACTCCTTTGCAGGACCAAGGTGGTGGAACATTTATGAAAAATTTTCCATGAAGGCTATTACCACCACATTCTTAATACCAGGTTAGAAGAAGGTGTAGACCAGTGGCCAATAAAAAATATGTGAATGATTGGAAGTACATGAACCAAAGTCCTCACAGACGTACAGGCTGAGGAAGATCGCATACCATAACTATCTGATTTTATAAGTAACGCAATGGTAGGCATCCATTGGGTGGATTCAAAAGGTAGTTGGTGAAACTACATTAACGACACTCCATGCGAGATCAGTGAAGCCACTCCACCCTCAAGTACTTAAACCACCTATTGGAGCCAAATTTGACTCAACATCAGATACCCCCAAATTTAAATTTTTGATTTCCAAAGCCTTCATCTAAATTTGTTGGTTTATGTTGCATTCGCTTATGTGAAATTGGTTTTTAATTTTTGACTCTAATTAGCTATTTTAAAACGTTCATCTAAATCAAATTAAAGCCATAACCTTAACTCATGATTGAATTTTCCTTTGTTATAGAAATAAATTGACTGGATGTCACTAGGCATAAGGTTAATAGGGATTTAGACGAATGTTTTAAAATAGGAACAAGCCACCACTATCGATGAATGCATGGATAAAGCAATAGAGATTGAAAGAAGCATACTAGATAGTGGTAAAATGAAACCTTACTCTCTAGAGACAAATCAACCTAATAGAAAACCAAAAAGGATAGCCTTCGATTTACAGAGAAGATCTCAAGTGGATCCAATGGAAAAATGGACTAATCAGGTGACAAAGATGTTCAATACTATGAATAACAAGTTAGCAAGAATAGAAAGAAATAATGTAAATAATGGGAATTATGGTGAGCCATCACAATTAGAGAGGCTACAGGTTGATAATCACCCTTCCTTCAAGAAATTTTTTAATAAGAATTGGGGAAATAACAATGGCCCAGATGAAGGAAATAGGAACATGAACAATAGAAATAATAACTAGAAAAAAAGAGAATCTGACAGAGATCAGAATAATGTTCCAAATCCTATTCCATATTTTAATCTTGTAGAAGGTTTCCCATATTTTTTTCAACTTGTGATGCTCCCCATAACCCAGAAGGATGTAGTATATACTTAAGTACACATCACAACATAGATCTTAATGATGATTCAGAAGAAGACATAAGGATTAATACATGTTGGTCTTTAGAATATGAATCAAGAGAAATACTTTTTGAAGAGAACATGGATAAATACACTTCAAATCATCATACCTAGATCTTAGAAGCTGAGGGTACCAAAATATTGTAAAGACCACATGAGTCTAGATATGATAAAATGAAGCAGGGAGAAATTAATTCCAACTGCTAAGGAGGTAGAAGATTTAGAAGCTACCCACACTCTAAAATTAAGGAACTTAGTCCCTGACAGAACAAATAAAGCTTCTACTAGTGAAGTAAGAAAACAACCCTCTATAAATAGAAATGTTAGTAAAGAAAAACTGATAAGACCCCCAAAAAGGTAATCCTTGATCTAGTAGAATTAGAGGAGGAGATGCCTAAAGAAAGAAAGTAACAAACCACTTGATATTAAAAATATAGAATTTGATGTTGGGTTAGAACTCAATAAACAAAATGTTAATATCACATTTGGTGAGCTTATGAAGGTTCAATAATATAGAGAAAATTTTTGTAGAGCATTCAGACTTATTGAACAAAAATAAGACCCATCTTGCAATGTTGCTAGACAAAATCAGTAGGATACTAGATCACCATCCTCTATCAGACCCTTCTATGTATCATTAAGATACAATTCAGATGAAGGAGAGAGGTATGTAATTCATAATTATATGTTGGATAGTGGAGCTTCACATAATATCATGCCCAAAATGATAGCTGACCAAATGGGATTAATCTGTACAAGAGATTTTGCCCGTGTATCAGTAATGAACAATAGGCAAGTACCTTACGTTTGATCGATAACTAGATTATTGGTATATATAGACCAACACCTCAAGAAAGGTATAGTGATGGATGTTGCGGTAGTGGATGTTGATCCCTTCTTTTCACTCCTACTAAGCAGACATTGGGTAGAACAATTATGGGGATCTATTCAATTGGATTGGTCTTATGCTACCATTCCTATGTCTAATAAGGAAAATGTAACTCTACGAAGAGAACTTTTCAACAAATATTCTATAGAGTTAATTAAGGTAATGATACCATGATAAATTTAGTAAATTAGTAGAAATAAAAGGAATGAGAGTGTATTCAATATGGCATAACCCTTTCCTTGTAGAAGTACAAGAAGTCAAAAACATAGATCCAAAAATTATGAAAATGGGTTGATGCTAAATTAGATAGAGTATTAACACAAGAAATGTGGACCATGACTTTTGATGGAGCCAAATATCACTCTAGAGTAGGCGCAGGAGTCAATTTAACTAATATAAAAGAAAATCACCTCGGTATTCCTTACAGATTAGAATTTCCTTGCATTAACAAGGGATTATGAAGATTTATTACTAGGGATTATAAAAGCTAAAGAGTTAGGTATAAATTACTTAACTGTAATTGGGGATGCAGAATTAATTATCCAACAAATAAGAGGAAAGTATCAAACCAAACATCCTAGGTTAAAATAGTATAAAACTGTAGTATTAGAAGAAATTGAAAAATTTTTAGCTTTCAATATTTCATACATTCCTAGAGAACAAAATCATGTTGTTGATATTTTAGCTGTAAATGCATCAGGCCTTGATAGTCTAGAAATTACCACAGAATATATGGACAAGTTCTCGACCATCTTAGTCTATAAACCTTCTGTACTATATAATATTATCTACTTACAGGTGTTTCAAGATGATATTGATATAAAAGATTTTATGACATTACAAAATCAGTATGTTGACATAATTTGTGATGAAAAAGATGAAATTTTGAAAGATCAAATAGGAGAACCAATGGAACTAATCCAACTAAAAACAAATAGAATACCTAAAGGATTAGTTTCTCCAGAAAGTTTTTTTATTATTTTGAAAAAGCATACAAACCTCTTCAAAAAGAAGCTATAGTTGAAGATGTTAACATTCGTACAGTTGAAGAGCCAAAAATAGTAAAAATAGACAAAGATTTACCAGAAAAAGAAAAATTTGGATACATAAGTTTCTTAAAGAAAAATAAGGAACACTTTTCTTGGACATATGAAGATCTTAAAACCTTCAAAATGGATGTTATGTCACACATCATACCCTTGAAGGAAGATTCCAAGCCCTTTAGACAAAAACAGAGGAAGTATAACCCTACTTTGCACCCAATAATGCAAAAAGAGGTACATAAACTATTGGATTCTAAAATTATCAAAAAAGTAAGGTTTTCATCTTGGATATCCAACTTAGTACTAGTCAAAAAGAAAAATGAGGATATTATACTCTATGTAGATTTTAGAAACTTGAATAAAAGCTCCTTGAAAGATAATTATCCATTGCCCAATATGGAACAACTATTACAAGCAGTAGTTGGTTCATCCAGAATGTCCCTATTAGATGGGTTTTGTGGATATAATCAGATACAAATTAATCCAGAAGATAGACATAAGACAACATTCAATACACCCTGGGGTACTTTCAAATATTTGAGAATACCTTTTGGTATGATGAATGCGAGTGCTACCTTTTAGAGGGCAATGGATTTTACCTTCAAAGGGTTGATGTTCAAAATAGTGGTGGTATATTTGGATGATATAATAGTGTTTTCTAAAAATCCATAGGACCATTTGGAACATCTTGCTACAGTCTTTGCCTGGTGCAAAGAGTTTGGAATTTCCCTAAATCCTAAAAAGTGCATATTTGAAACAACACAAGGGAAATTACTAGGACACATAGTTTTAGAAAAGGGGTGATCAAAAATTTCCCCTCCTAAAAACATTAAGGGAGTTAGGTTTTTCTTTGACAAAATAAATTTTTTTAGAAGATTCATTCCTAATTTTGCAGAGATGACCAAACCTATCAATGACATGGTCAAAAATACTGGAGAAATAAAATGAACACCGGAGAACATGAAATATTTTTAAAATATTAAGGAAGCCATTTCTACTACCCTAGTCTTAAACTGCCCTAATTACTCAAAATATTTCAATGTCTACTCATTTACATCTGAACATTCCATTGTTGCAATCCTATCTCAAAAGTATGATGAAAATAATGAAAGGCCAATAGATTTAATGAGTTCAAGATTAAAAGGAGCACATCTTAAGTATACCCTGTTAGAAAAATATGCTTATGCGGTGATTCAAGCCTTAGAACATTTCAAGGGTATATTTGGTTCTAACAAGGTTTACTATTGTATTCCTTTCATAGCTATAAAAGAAGTCTTTACTCAATCAAAACCATTAGGAAGGCTTGCAAGGTGGATGGTAAAACTGTTGCAATATGATGTTGAATTTAAAATAGTCAAAACTATAAGAGGGTAGGGCTTAATAAAATACTTAGCATATAAAGAAGGAGAAGACTCTAATACCATTTTTACAATAGATGAGATGCATGACACCAGAAGAATTAATAACGCTGAAATGGTATGATGAAATATTAGCATACCTACAAAATCTGTCTTTCCCAAAAGATATGCCAACTAACATAATGAGATCAGTGAAACTGCAAACATAGAAATATCATGTGTAGGATGGTGTGCTTTACTGGAGACACCCTGATGGTGTGTTATTAGTCTGTTTGTATGAAAATGAAGTCCCAAAAATAATTAAAGAATTCCATGATGGTTTTTGTGGAGGGCATTTTGCTCCAAAAGCTACTGCTAACAAGATTATGAGAGTAGGTTATTATTGGTCTTCCCTTTTCAAAGATGTATATCATTATGTAAAAATTGCCAAAACTGTCTAGTTTTTGTAGGTAAGAAGCACTTGGCTGCTATGCCTCTCAAAATAGTGATCATAGAAGCACCTTTCACACAATGGGGCATCGATATGATTGGATATATCAAACCAAACTCATTAGGCAAACACATATGGATCATAACTGCAATAGATTACTTCACAAAATGGGTAGAAGTTGCTTCTCTAAGAAGCTCTACAACTCAAACTATTATTAATTTCTTAGAAGAAAGTATTCTAACCAGATTTGGGGTTCCTTACAAATTAGTAATAGATAATGGAAAATATTTTATATCATTTGATATGGTAGAATTTTGTGCTAAGTATGGAATAGAACTATCCCATTCTATAAATTATTACCCTCAAGGAAATGGTCTAGCTGAGTCATCAAATAAAAATTTAATTACCAAAATTAAAAGATCATTGGGTGAGAATAAGAAGAGCTGGGATAGTGAATTAAAATTTGCTTTGTGGGCAGACAGGTTATCACTAAAAATAAATACAGGAAGAACTTCTTACTAAATCTCAATAAGTTGGTTGGATAATTTTTCTATAGGGTCTTGCTCAGTTTTATTTAATAATAAAAATTCAACCTTTTTAGGAATTTTCTCTACTTGACTCAAACTTGACTCGAACGTATATGGTTTCATATTACCATTGTCTATTATGTTTCTCTCTATTTCTAGGGCTTTTTACATACATTCATCAATAGTGTTGGCTTGGTGTTGTCTCAACTCATACCTAATTTTTTTAGGAAAAGCATTTTTGTCGAAACAAATGGCCTAATGGTCAGTTGGTCTCAAAGTTATGGGGATTTTATTCCTAGTCTTGAAGAACCATCTGTTAAAATATTCTACTAATTCATTTTTCTTCTTCTTCACTATTGCAAGTTTTGTTAACAAGGATTTCTTGTGCTCATTTTTCCTTTCCCCATATTCTTTTAGAAAAACCTCTTTTTTAGTTTGAAACTTAGCAATCTAATTGGATGGAAGGCAATTGAACCAATCCCTCACATATTTTTCCAAGGTTTGAAGAAATAACCTAATAACCAAGTCTTCATGTTCAACTTTAAGACTATCTAAAGCATAGAGGAAACCTTTGATATGATATTTTTCTATAATTGCACTATTCCCTTAGAATTTGAGGAGGTACTTATGAGCCTTACTAGGTAAATCATGAAAATTCGAAGGTAGTTGGAAAGGCCAATAGCTGTTAGTCCTCCATGTTTGGAGGTTTTGGTTCTAATTTGGTGGTGGGTTGGCCATGTAGACTATGGGAGTAGTTACAACAGGAATATTTACAACAGGTGTGCTAATAGAAGAATAATCTACAAATGTATGTCTTTTAGTAGATTTTCTATAGGATTTATTCTGATACACAAATTTCTTAAGAACTGGAGCTTTTTGGGCATGGGTAAATACCTTTGGATATTTTAACTCCAGGAAGACTTGTTTGTTGCATGACTAAGTGTATTACTTTCCTCCCTAGCACACTCAGATTTTCTACTTCCAACACTATGTTTATCATATCCACATAATCCCCGACCCATGGCTTCAATGTAATATTTTGGATGTTAAAGGTGTGTGATACAATTTCATAGGGTTTGAAAAATGTAGTATAATAATCAGTACAAATAACCTATAGGGATTGACGATCAATTACCTCTTGTACCAGCTTGGTATTGGGTTTGTCCAGTTGAAAAACCTTCTATATACTTTCTATTTTGATTCTGAAAGCTGGTCGGTGGTGAACATCTCTACAAGATCTAGAGGAAGCATCATAAGCCATAGCCAGCCATGCTATTAAATCTAAAGAGAAATAAACTTTTGGACATCTTAATTTCCCCAGGTTGCTAGTCCACTTGTTGCAACAAGGTGCTGGCTTATGTTGTGAATATTGAGCTCTTCTTAATAAACCACTTAACAACCATCCACTGTGTTGCCAATCCTCTATTACTTGCTTGAAACAAATTACCATAGTATTTTCAGTTTCCAATTCTTGATCAAAAGTTAGCTGGTTTTTTTATCCATATTTCTTAGTGTAGTTAATTAACTTCTTCTAAGGGGCAGCTGGTTGATTTAATGGCATATAAGGATACTGGCCCATGAAAAAATTGATAGCCTCTCGAGTATCATGAAAAGCCATGGAAACACTAGAAGAATCCATTTATGTTGTCTCTTTTCTCTTTTCCCTAATCCCTCCATAATTTTTAGATTGCAATTTTGTGAATACCTAGCAATTTCTCTAGTGTAATTCTTTACTTTAGTTTTGACGGGAAGCTACATGCAAGCCGTAAATAGGCTTTGAAGTTGATTTAAGTCTGAAGAGCTTTTAATTTTGGTTGCCCATTTTATTTCAAAATTTCCAATCTATGGTTGCCAACTCATCACTTCATCAAACATATTTTTGACAACATAATCTATTTTGATTAAAAATATTATTGACAGAGCCTTGATTCATATGCTTTTGTAATATTCAACCCCATTCGGTACTTGCATGCACCTTCATATTCTAGATCCTGTTGGATGGCATGAAGTTGAATGAATAGATGGGTTTTATATTTTTAACAATACATGCTCGTGAGGTCCGAGGGCCTGGTTCAACGGTCAAAGCGCTTCTTTCGGAGCGAGGATATCGGGGTTCCATTCCCTCGAGCCTCGCCGGACTGAATGCCTGTCCCTGTTCAGGTGCGTCAGTGGCGTAAAAGGTTCAAATTGACTGGGGCATGGTGGTATAGGGGCGGTCTGCGCGAGGTTTCTCTGGTGGCGGCTTCTGGGGGTGGACTGCGCAAGAAACTATGGCGGATTTCTGGCGGCTGGCCCAGGACTCGTGGCGGCTATCGAGTCCACCATGTTAAAAAAAAAAAAAACAATACATGCTCCTGGTCCACAATCATTATATTTCTATCAACTTTGGCTTGGGTGCCCCTTTGGATTAACTTAAGAGTTATGCATGCCACTCTTATTAATAAAAATTGCTCACCACTTAAATGTAGGAAGAAAGGGGGATAATAAGAAGAGGGATCATAAAAATGTATGAATGAATCTTTATAAAAATCTCTGGTTAGGGTTATAAAAACCTATAACTAGTTAAGCTACGGTGGTGTATGGGTATTCTAGACTCTTCTTTGGGTGAGTGAGCACTGTTAGATCCAGCTAGGATCAATGAGCACCATCCATCGCTATAGATGTGCATATTTTGAGCACCGTCAGATCAGGCTCAATCAATGAGTCTCATCGATCACTTTTGAGGAATGGGTCATTTCAAGCCATGTTGCACTTTGATAGATATATGCACATCTATAGTCCAAGACCTTATTTTGACTTCATTATATGTACATGATTTTAATGTATGGGTCCTGAGTTAGTCATTTCTTTGGGTCCTTTGCTTGTGTTTTTGATTCACCTTGTAGTGGCTGCTATTTGTCGTAGCTTATTTTGGTTTAATGGTTGTACTGGTTGATGATTCGCCACCTTAGTCCCACTTGCATTGTCATGGAATATTTCTCTTTTCCTTTGGTTGTAGTCCATTAGATTTACATATGGGGGATTGTGCCTATCGAATCCATAAACTGATGATGACTGTTGGATGGGATTCGCATTGTACACCTATGTTTGATACTTTCATATCTACAAAAATGTTAGCGCTGTAATATGGAAGGTATATATCAATGGTGGTCACGCACAATATAGGAGATATTTTAACCTTTAATTGGTTAGTCGATTCATACCTTTATTTTACTAAGGATATTAACCTTAATTAATTCTCCTTTGGTGAAATAAACCATGCCTCTTAACGTCTAGGTAGATTGGTCATGTGCGACCATCGGATCTGGTCAGAATTCACCACTATCGTTAGATCTGGTAGATCTATGCTCTTTTTATTTGACTTTATTTATCTTTGATGGTCATGAGTAAGCACAACCATTGAATTTACTTGGGGATAAGCATAGCCGTTCGATCTTGGTCAAATTACTTAATCAATCGACCACTTTGTCATCTTTTGTCCTTTTCAAATGTCACCATTAGATCCAGTAAATTAGAGCACGGTTGTTTAATTATCCCAAGTTGTTCCCTTTTTAATCGATGTTGGCTCTAACAAAGTGCTGCCAAGTGCTGCCATTGGATCTCTTCCTGGAAAGAGCATGTTCATTGATCATCTTTAGCCTTTTGACCTGTCAACCTTTAATGGTTACGTGGGATCATAGTCGTAGGATTAGGTTGCATTTGAGCGCGGCCATTTGATCTTGACATGATGAAACGCTATTGTAGGATTAACTTGTAATCAAGCATCATCGTTGATATCCTTTGCTTTGATTTGACCAAGGGAAAAGCATCATCGTTAGATCTTTCTTCGATCGAGCACAGCCTTTGGATTCTATTTTGTCTTTATATGACATGTTATCGATAAGGCACGGTCGTCAGATCTAAGCGGGTTAATCACCACCATTGATCTACTTATTATGAGAGATAGCTTGGTTCAACTCAGTCGTGGATTTCTAATTTGGCTAGATGATATGCTTCAAGTGCTGTCGTTGGATCGAGGTGACCGTTGATCGTATTTCACCTGCAAGGTTAGTAGTTGAAAGGCGCATGCTTTTGATTTTTACTAACCTTGATTAAGTAGATTGGGGATAATTAGCAACGTGTTTAATACCCTTGTTAAACATGATTAATCTGACTAATCAAGTGTTGACTTGGTCTTACCACCCAGCTTACCTTTGTTAATCCAAAGCGAGCGCTACCATCAGATTATCTTATGAAAGAGCGCATCTGTTGATCTCTTTCGATTCTGCACATGTTTTGATCGTGAGCGCAAGTAATGACTTTAAACTAACCTTGGTTATTCGTGGCAAAGCGCATCCATCGGATTGACTCTCGATCAAGCGCAACTGTGGATCTTTCATGACCATTATAACTAGGCTTTTGAACTTTAGACCATGGTGTTTTATTAGGTTGAGCGCATCCTTCTGATTTCTCCTCGATGAAGCGTTGCCTTTAGATCTCCTATAATCTGTAAGCTTGATAACTGAAAGGGGTGCGTCACTTTATTTCGATAATCCTTGATTAAATCTGAAAGGGGGTAATTAGTAATGTATTAAAGCCTTCGCTAATGCATGATTAATTCTAGGTTTACTTTTGTGTTACCCGATACTCTTACCATTCCACTGTTTGGACTTTGACTCAAGCACTGCCATCCAATTGAATCTTGATCAAGCGCTACCTTTGGACCTCTTTGAAATAACCCAATGTTTAATTTAAGTGGGCGCATACCCTTAAGGCTTACATTAATTTATGTATTTTTAAAGGATAAAACATTGATCATAAGATCAATCAAAAAATGGCTAAGGTTAATTTCATGAATCAAAAATATTGAAATCAACTTCTCAAATGAAAATGCAACAGAGGCTAGCAACTTTTGTTAATTTTATTGAAACCAAAAATTTAAAATTGGGGGTTTCAAATGTTGAGTCAATTTTAGCTCTAACATAGGCTCTGATTGGGACAATGTGTTGAAAACATGAGGCACTTGAGAATTACAGAATCTCCTGGTTTTATTGCAATATTTAGACAAAAATTCAAATCATCAAGACTGATAAGTAAAGCTTAAAAAAATAAAACATAACAACTTTTTAAATTGAAAAACTGTAACAACAACATAATATCAAAGTAATAGAGCATTGAAAACTATTCCTTTTATTCAATTTGGAAACTAGGGTCAAAATTTTAGAAACAGATGAGTTTTTTAGATATATTGTTATGTTTGTTTTAGCTATGTCATAGGATATGATTACACATAATTTGTCAAAGCTATTTGTTCCATCATGCTTTGGCCCATGTGTATGTTTGTGCATTCATTTTTATTTCTGAGTCTTATGGAACTTTGCCATATCTGAGAAAAATAGTTAAGCCTAATGTATGATTTTACTCTTAAATATTTTCACCATTCTGAAGGGCTCCACTGCCAGTCAAACGTTTATAGCCTCGATGGAGTTTCTTAATCCCATCTGATTTTAATCTACTGCTAGTTAAGCATCTATAGCCTCGGTAGAGGTTTTCCAAGATATCTCAGGCAGTGACTCAATTTACTTTATTTTGTTTTTCTTTCTCGTTTGAGAAGTATTTGGATATAAGAAAATTGTGCAATGAGTATGTCTGAGTTGAGGATTAGTTTTTGGCTAAAAAGGATGAGTGTAATGATTTTTAGCTCAACCACCTTCTCAAAGATAACTCTTTTCCTTGGACCTTGAAGTCACCTTAAGTATCATTTGTAATGTGAGGCTTTGACATGGTGTTTCAATAAGCTATGATTTCATTATGTTTTATCTCATATCAAATAACCATTGCATAAACACTCATATTTGAAAAATTGTAAACCTCATCATTCTAAAATAAGTCTCCTTTTTTTTTTGGAGGAACCAATAGTAATGTATACTCATCAAACTAAGAATACTATGTGAAATAGCAAACTCAAAACTATTCTAACAATAAAATAAAATTTTATCTAGTAAAAAAAAAAACAACAACAACAAAATACATCACTTTGTTTTTGGGGTTTTTGTTTTTTTTTTGTTATTATTATTATTTTATTATTATTATTTTTCACCTTCAATAGAGATTGTACATCTTGAGGTGTTGGCCATTAATAGGGATAGCCATTGGTTCTCCCTACAAAGTTTGCAACTTGTAAGTATTCTAGCCTATAACATGGGCTATATGGTATGGACCAATCCATTTAGGTTCAAGTTTACCCTTTTCACCATGCTTGTCATTTTTAGGGTCCCAATAGATGACTATATCTCCTTGAGAGAAAAGAGTACCCTTGGCTTTCTTATTAAACAATTTCATAGTTTTCTGGGTTTGTTCCATCATTCTATTAAGGGTTTCTCTTCTTTGCTCTTCTAGTAGGACAATTTGGTCTAACCTTCTTTGTAGGGGTTTGGGATCTTCATGATCTTGCAACAAGAGGGAAAGTACCAATTTTTCTATTCTTGAGGGTAATAAGGCTTTCTCTCCATATACCATTTCATAGGGAGTCCTTCCTGTGTTTCTTTTGACAGATAACCTATCAGCCCAAAGAGAAAATTTAAGTTCACTGTCCCATCCCCTTTTGTTCTTACCCAATGATATTTTTATTCTAGTTATTACATTTTTATTTGATGACTCGGCAAGACCATTCCCTTGGGGGTAATAATTAGTAGAATGTAAGAGCTCAATTCCATAGTTATCACATAATTCTACCATTTCATATGAGACAAAATACTGCCCATTATCTGTTACCAGTTTTTTAGGAACTCCAAACCTTGTCAAAATATTTTCTTTTGAGAATTTAATAATGGTGGTAGTTGTGGAACTTCTTAGAGGAGCAACCTCTACCCACTTGGTGAAGTAATCCATAGCAGTTATAATCCGCTTGTGCTGGTCTGATGAATTAGGCTTGATCTCTCCAATTAGGTCAATTCCCCATTGGGTGAATGGTGCTTCAATTATTATTGGTTTAAGGGGCATAGCTTCTAGTTATAACAGTTCCTAACATATTTATATACATATTTAAAAATGGAAGACCAATAATATCCTGCTTTCATTACTTTATTAGCTGTGGCTTTTGTAGCAAAATGTTCTCCATAGAAACCATCATGAAATTTATTAATTATTTTTGGGACTTTATTTTCATATAAGCAGACTAATAACACTCCATCAGGCCACTTCCAATAAAGCACACCATCTTGCACATGATATTTCTGATCTTGAAGTTTTACTGACCTCATTCTATTTATTTATGTATGTCTAGGAAAAGACAGAGTTTCTAAATATACCAAAATTTCATCATACCATTTACATTCTTGATTATTGATTCTCCTTTCATCATGCATTTCATCTATTGTAATGACATTATTAGAGTCTTCTCCTTTATATGCCAGGTATTTGGCTAAGCCCTATCCTTTTACAGTTTTAACTATTTTGAATTTAGCATCATATTACAAAAGTTTCACCATCCATCTTATTGGCCTTCCTAAAGGCTCATATTGGGTAAAAATATCCTTTATTGTTATGAAAGGGATGCAATAGTAAACATTTTTTTAGTCGAATATACCTTTGAAATGTTCTAAGGATTGAACAACTACGTAAGAATATTTTTCCAATAGGGTATATTTGAGATATGCTCCTTTCAGACCTGAAATCATGAAGGCTATTATCCTTTCATTATTTTCATCATATTTTTGTGAAATAACTACAGCAATTGAATGTTCAGATGCATATGAATAAATGTTAAATTCTTTAGAATAATCAGGGCAGCTTAGGGCTGGAGTAATAGAAATGGCTTCTTTTATTCTATTGAATTCTTCCATGTTTTCTACTATCCATTTTATTTCTCCAGTTTTCTCAACCATGTCATTTATGGGTTTGGTCATCTCTACAAAATTAGGAACGAATCTTCTGACAAAATTTATCTTACCAGAGAATGACCTATCTCCTTTTAAATTTTTACGAGGAGGAATTTTTGCTTCTATTATTTCTGGGTCAATGCTTATTTCTTTTTTTGAAACTATATGACCTAAAATTTTTCCTTGTGTAGTCCCGAATATGTACTTCTTGGTTTTTAGAGAAATTCCAAATTATTTGCATCGAGGAAAAATTACAGCTAAATGTTCTAAGTGATCTTCTAGATTCTTAGAAAATACTATGATATCATTTAGGTATACAACTACTATTTTTAACATTAATCCTTTGAAGGCAAAGTCCATTACTCTCTAAAAGGTAGCACCTGCATTCATTAGGCCAAAAGGTATTCTTAAAAATTCAAATGTGCCCCAAGGTGTAGTGAATGCTATTTTATGTCCATCTTCTTGATTAATCTGAATTTGATTGTATCCAAAATATCCATCTAACAGGGACAATCTAGATGAACCAACTACTGCTTGCAATAGTTGTTCCATATTGAGCAATGGGTAATTTTATTTTAAGGAGTTCTTGTTTAAATTTTTAAAATCTACACAGAGTCTAATATCACCATTTTTATTTCTGATTGGCACTAAATTGGATATCCAAGAGAAAATCTTACCTTTCTTATTATTTTGGAATCTAGCAATTTTAGTACCTCCTTTTGCATTATTAGGTGTAGAGTAGGGTTGTATTTCCTTTTTTTTTCTGTCTACATGGCTTGGGCTCTTACTTAAAGGGTATTATGTGTGTCATTATATTTTTTTTGAAGGTTTTAAGGTCTTCATAAGTCCAAGAAAAATGTTCTTTGTTTTTCTTTAAGAAATTGATGTATCCAAGGTTTAAGGCCATATCTACCTTCACTATTCTAGGTTCTTTCATTGTACCATTATTAACATCTTCATATATTACTTCTCTACGTAAAGGCTTGTAAGATTTGTCAAAATCATCAAATAGGCTCTCTAGAGAAACCAATCCTTTGGGTATCCTATTTGTTTTCAACTGGATTACTTCTATTGGCTCTCCTATTTAGTCTTTTAGCTTATCTTCATCCTTTTCATCATAGATTATATTTGCATATTGATTTTGTAGAGTCATGAAATCTTTAATGTCTACATCATCTTGAAATACCTGTAGGTAAACTATGTTATCTGGCACAGAAGGCTTATAGACTAAAATAGTTGGGAACTTGTAGTTATATCTAGATGATATAGGTCTGAGGCATTCATAGCTAAAATATCTGCAACATGATTTTGTTCTCTTGGAATAAATGATATATTAAAAGCTAAAAAAAATTCAATTTATTCTAACACCACACTTTTATATTGTTTTAGCCTAGGATGCTTGGTCTGATATTTACCTTTGATTTACTGTATAATAAGCTCTGCATCCTCTATCATAGTTAAGTTATTAATGCCCAATTCTTTTTCTTTTATTAGCCCTAGCAATACAGCTTCATATTCAGATACATTATTAGTGCAAGGGAATTCTAACCTGTAAGGAATACCAACGTAATTTCCTTTTATATCAGTCAAGTTAACACCTGCACCTACTCTAGATTGAGATTTAGCTCCATAAAAAGACATGGTCCACATTTATTGGGTTAATATTCTATCTAATTCAGCATCTACCATTTTCATAACTTTTGGATACATGTTCTTTGCTTTTGGTACTTCCACCAGGAATGGGTTGTGCCATATGGAGTAAACTCCTATTCCTTTTTCTTCCATAGGGTTTACTAAATTTATCATGGTTTATTTGAATTAAATCTACGGAGTGTTTGTTAAATGGTTCCCTTCGTAAGATTATGTTTTCCTTATCTGTTATTGGGATAGTAGCATAGGACCAATCTAATTGGATTGAACCCCTCAGTTGTTCTACCCAATGTCTACTGAGTAATAGTGAGAAGAAAGGGTCAACATCAACTACTGCAATAGCCATGACTATGCCCTTTTTGGGGTGTTGGTCTAGGAAAACCAACAATCCAGTTATCACCCCTACACAAGGAATTTGTCTACTATCCCTTACAGAAATAGGGACATAATCTCTTGTACATATTAATCCCATTTGATCAACTATTAATTTGGGGATGATATTATGTGAGGCTCCACTGTCTAGAACACAATTATGAATCACATACCTTTCTCCTTCATCAGAATTATACCTTAATGATACATAGAAGGCTTTGACAGAAGATGGTAATCTTGTATCATAATTATTTTGTCTAGCAGCATGGCAAGTTGGATCTTCTTTTTGTTCTACTAGTCCAAATGCTTTGCAGACTTATTCTCTATATTTTTGAACTTTCATAAGTTCTCCAAATGTGATGTTAACTTTTTGCTTACAAATTTTTGGCCCAACATCAAATTCTATCTTCTTTATATCCAATGGTCTGTTACTTTCTTTTTTGGGAATCTCCTCTTCTAATTCTATTACTTCATGAGTAATCATTTTGAGAGTTTTATCAGTTTTCTCTTTACTAATATTCTTATTTGTGAAAGTTTGTTTTCTTGTTTCACTTGTTGAAGCTTTCTTTGTTCGGTCTAAGACAATCATGTTTCTTAAATTCAGAGTATTGGTAGCTTCTAATTCTTCAACTTCTTCAGCAATAGTTAAACTCTCCCTAAAAAGTATTTTTATAAAAACAAATGGACTGAATATCACTGGGCCTAAGGTTGGGAGGGATTTTGTTTCCGGTCTTGGAAAATATTCTATTAAAGTCACTTACAACGTCATTTTCTTTTTTCTTCATAGTGGCAAACTCAGTTAACATAGATTGTTCATTTTTTCTTTCCCCGTATTTCTTTAGAAAAATAACTTCCATTTTAGTGAAATCTGGGATATCATTATCAGGAAGATAATTGAACCATTCTCTAGCACTTTTTTCTAAAGTTTGTAAAAATAGTCTCAGGACTATATCCTCATGTTCTACCTCTAGGCTATCCATTGCATACATAAAACTCTTGATATGATCTTCTCTAGTTACCACATTATTTCCTAAGAACTTTGGGAGGTATTTTTGGGCTTTATTAGGTGAGGCATTAATATTTGTGGGTAAAACAAATGGCTTGTATCTATTGGTTCTCCACAAATGAACATTAGCCTGATTTTGATTTTGCTGATTCGCCTAGGCCATTGTTAATGTAGGATTTAAATTTACAACAGCAATGCCTACAGGAATATAGGTTTGAGCGGCCTGAGTATAATCTGAAGGGTTATTTACCTCTGTATTATAATCAACAGGACTATGGGACTGAGATGACTCTAATGTATTTTCTACAGTAGCATTTAAAAATTCATCTATAGTAATATCAGCGATAGCAGTATTTTGAATTCTATTTTTCTTTACGTACTTTTTACTTCTAAAATATGATTTATTCTCATAAACAGTACTCTTAAGAAGTGGGATTTTTTGATTATGGGTAAATACCTCTAGGTTCTCAAATTTCGAGAATAGCTCCTTACCGCTTCTCCTGGTGTGCGCCAACACGTTCTGCTCATTCTTTCTTGATTTTTGGTTCCTAGGTTCGTCTAGATAGAGTCACCAACAAGTTGGTGCAAAAAGAACAGATTGTATAATCAAGATTACTTGATTATTTTAAAACTCTCAGCCTCACAGGGAATAGCTCTTTAAAAAAAATTCAAGATAATCAAGAAAATCAAGAAACATAGAAACACTCTAAATTTCAATTGAAAACTATGGGAAAAATAAAATAAAGAATGTAAGAAGTCATAAAAACCAAGACGCGTTTCTTTATTCAAATTGGCCGCTTGTTGATTAATATATATGTCGTTGGAAAACAAACTAGAAAGATATGTATTTAACATATAAGTCCATTCCATGGTAACGGTGGCAAAAAAATGTTGGAACCATTTCTTGCATCCATAGGATTCGATTGTCACACTACAAGAAATCGTTTGAAACCAACGAGCTATTACAGGATTTGGTCAACCTGCCTCTTTATTCTGATTAAAACAAATATTGCTAAAGAAAACTATAGAATGGGTAAGGAAACCCTAGCAGTAATTTATGATAATACACGGATTACACGCTCCAGATTAGAATTACACTAGATGTATTAAAATGACCAAACAATGAAAATAACCATTATTATGCCTTATGTAGACCGGTGCCTATCTAATTGGGCTATTATAGCAATTTAACAACGTAATTATCATGAACATAAAGAAAGGGGAAGAGGGAAATTGGTAACACATAAAAGAAACCTAAAAGTTAACCAATGAAAGAAACACTCACAACACATTCAAATAATGTAATCTGTTGTAAGGTAACACATAAAGTTGAAGATAAAATTAACAGAACAACACCCCAAAATTGTATTAATATTTCAAATATCATTACATGCAGAGTTGGTGGAGTGCCATTGAACTCTATTATAGTTTAATACAATGAGGAAATCTTGTTCAAATAATGTAACAAGATTCCTTCAACTCCTCCCGTTCCAATCTGGCAACAGGAAAAATCTCTAAGTTTCTAGCTCAAAAAAACTGGAAATATTCTCAGCTTCCTAAGCACAATTCTGTCAAAACCTGCACAACAAAAGGGAAGAATGAGGGATGACAAGGAGAAAAGACACAAAGGAAATACAACAACACAACTAGCAGGGCACTCAAGTATACCTCTTAACAAAATTTCTATTTCTAAATGCTTCATACAGATTCTAGCCCTAGATGCTTCCTTTTATAGCCTCTATTTCTTGAATATGTTATTTTTGACCTGATTTTGACCTTACACTTGTCGTCATCTGGATTGATATTTTTGTACGCTATCCATATATTATGATCCTAGATTTCTTATCATGATTTTGCTTTTGGTTTGAGGGGAGTTATCATACTGAATGGATTTGGCGATCATTATTTTTCTTCTTCTATGATGTATGCTTTCTTATTTCTTTTCTATCCTAGATTGACCAGGCTGCCATAGTAGAATTTTGACGTAAGATAGAGGGGGACCCGACGTGATGGTGAAGGGAGAGGAGGCAACATGGAATGCAGACGGATGGAATGGCATAGATTACATAATGGTTAAGAAGTAGGCGGGAGCAATGGGAGTTGATTTGTACATGGGACGATGGTGAGATGATGCTCTATGGAGTGAATGGTTACGATGGACAAGAGAAGATGCCCAGAAGGGGGAGGGCAGTGCTAGGTAGGAGGAAAAACAGAATGGAAAACAAGATCTAGAAGTGCCTATATGGCACTTTCATAACTATATCCCATTGGAGTGAACCCTCTATAACTATATTCCATCGAAGTGGAGTGAGCAACTCTTTGTAAGCTAAAGCCATGTTTCACTCTTAATGCACCTTCTTCATCTTCTAAAAATGTAGAACAGGAAATGGTTATGCCTACGTATTGTGCTCTCCATCATTTTTCTCAGTGATGTCTCTGCTTTGCCTCTAGCCACCCTTATTTATAAACCGATGGCTTTGGTATGAGCTTGCTCAAACAAGATTATTTTATTTTTTGCATGGTATGCTATCTTTCTCGATGGGCATGCGTGATCCAATTTTGTTCCAGGATGTTAGGATTTGTCTTCCAATTAGTTCACTTCATCTTCACACTAGTACAATCTGTGTGATCCTTCTTGATAGTCTGCTCATTTTATCCTATGGTCGTGGCCTGAGTTAGTCATTTCTTTGGGTCCTTTGCTTGTGTTTTCGATTCACCTTGCAGTGGCTGCTATTTGTCATAGCTTATTTTGGTTTAATGGTTGTACTTGTTAATGATTCACCACCTTAGTCTCGCTTGCATTGTTATGGAATATTTTTCTTTTCCTCTGGTTGTAGTCTACTAGATTTGCATATGGGGGATCGTGCCTATCGGATCCATCAACTGATGATGACCATTGTATGGGATTTGCATCGTACACCTATGTTTGATACTTTCATATTTGTAAAAATGTTAGCCCTATAATATGGAAGGTATATATCAATGGTGGTCATGCATAGTATAGGAGATATTTTAACCTTTAATTGGTTAGTTGATTTATACCTTTATTTTACTGAGGATATTAACCTTAATTAATTCTCATTTGGTGAAATAAACCATGCCTCTTAACGTCCAGGTAGACTGGTCATGCGCGACCGTCGGATCTGGTCGGAATTCATCGCTGTCATTGGATCTGGTAGATCTATGCTCTTTTTATTTGAATTTATTTCTCTTTGATGGTCATGAGTAAGCGCAACCATCATATTTACTCAGGGATAAGCGTGGTCATCCGATCTTGGTCAAATTACTTAATCAATCGACCACTTTGTCATTTTTTGTCTTTTTAAAATGTCACCATTAGATTGAGTAAATTAGAGCGCGATCGTCTGATTATCCCAAGCTATTCCCTTTTTAACTAGTGTTGGCTTCGATAAAGCATTGTCATTGGATCTCTTCCTAGAAAGAGCATGGTCGTTGATCATCTTTAGCCTTTTGACCTATCAACCTTTAATGGTTACGCGGGATCATAGTTGTAGGATTGGGTTGCATTTGAGCACGACCATTTGATCTTGACATGATGAAATGCTACCATAGGATTAACTTGTAGTCAATTGTCGCCATTGATATCCTTTGCTTTGATTTGACTAAGGGAAAAGCATCATCGTTAGATATTTCTTCGATCGAGTGCAGCTATCGAATTATATTCTGTCTTTATATAACGTGTTATCGATAAGGTGCGGTCATCGGATCTAAGTGGGTTTAATCGCCACCGTTGATCTACTTATTGTGAGAGATAGCTTGGTTCAACTCAGTCATGGATTTCTAATTTGGCGAGATGAAATGCTTCAGGTGCTATCGTTGGATCGGGGTGACCGTTGATCCTATTTGACCTGCAAGGTTAGTAGCTGAAAGGTGCATGCTTTTGATTTTTATTAACCTTGATTAAGCGAATGGGGGATAATTAGCAATGTGTTTAAGACCCTTGCTAAACATGATTAATCTGACTAATCAAGTGTTGACTTGGTCTTACCACCCGACTTACCTTTGTTTATCTGAAGTGAGCGCTACCATCAGATTGTCTCATGAAAGAGCGCATCCATTGATCTCTTTTGATTTTGCACATGTTTTAATCGTGAGCGCTGGTAATGACTTTAAACTAACCTTGGTGATTCGTGGTAAAGCGCATCCGTCGGATTGACTCTCGATCAAGTGCAACCGTGGATCTTTCATGACCATTGTAACTAGGCTTTTGAACTTTAGACCATGGTGTTTTATTAGGTTGAGCACATCCATCCAATTTCTCCTTGATGAAGTGCATCACTTTATTTTGATAATCCTTGATTAAAGCCGAAAGGGGGTAATTAGTAACGTATTAAAGCCTTTGCTAATGCATGATTAATTCTAGGTTTACCTTTGTGTTACCCGATACTCTTACCATTCTATTGTTTGGATTTTGACTCAAGCATTGTCCTTCGATTGAATCTTGATCAAGCGCGCCTTTGGATATCTTTGAAATAGACCAATGTTTAATTTAAGGGGGTGCATACCCTTAAGGCTTACATTAATTTTTCATTTGCAACTTTAGATTTTCGGACTTTTAAACCATGGTGTTCTCTCATTAGACCTTGGACTATCTCCTTTTAATACTTTAGGACTTAGGGGTTTATTCATTAGGCTTAGGCCCGTTTATTATTTTCATCGTGACCCTTTAAAGTCGAGTATTTTTATGATTTTACCATGGTAGTGGATGCTTATATAATTTGACTTTTATAGATTTTTAAAGGATAAAACAACGGTTATAAGATCAATAAAAAATGGCTAAGGTTAATTTCATGAATCAAAAATATGGAAATCAACTTCTTAGATGAAAATGCAACAGAATCTAGCAACTTTTTTTAATTTTATTGAAACCAAAAATTTAAAATTGGGGGTTTCAGATGTTGAGTCAATTTTGGCTCCAACAGGTGGATCGATGAGTGTCGTTAGATCAAGAACGATCAACAAGCATCATCTATTCCACTAAAGGTTTAGAAGCTTGCATTTTTCAATTAGGGCCTGATGGGAGAGCATCATCAAATTGACTTCGACCAACGAGCACCGTCAGATCGGAGGAATATGTGTGACTTTAATCTTTGAGGAATATGACTTTGACTCTTGATTATACTTTGGGTAACTTAAATCAGGTGTGCTTTTGGATTGAGGGAAAGCTATAGGAGCATTGTCCATTTTTAAAGATATGCACAGGGTTTATCTAGTACTGGGGTGTAAAGTTCATGTGGTGAATTGACTCAAGCTTTTGGGATTTCTAATAATTTTTCAGCTTTAATGATCTAAGCTTGGACTTCCTTTATCTAATTTAATAAATGACCCCATGGAGACTTATACCATGGTGTTGCCTCTTTTAAATACCTTTTTGAAACTTAGGTTTTAATGAAATTGAAGGCACAAATTTAAAAGGGAGGGGAAAATATTCATCATATGGACACGATCCTTATCACATTTAGGGGAGTATGGCTAGAGTGGATTTTAATAAAAAGAGGGACAACTTCAGGATTGATGGAGGATGAAATAGCTATGACGGGCAAACTTAGGGGAAGTGGTATATAGAAAAAAATCTTATTTTATTTTGTCTAGATCTAGGAAAAGGTGGTAACAATAAAATATTTAAAAGGGGAGGTAAATTATATGATGTAGTTTATCTGATTATGGTCTAGTGAACGGTTAGCGTAATGATGATAAGATAAAGCAATATGGATCCTAGTGGGGTTACTTTAATGGTTAAATATTTGTAAGGTGAAAGGGAGAACTATTATAATGTTGGTATATGGAATTAACATGCATGAGGTGGATGAGAATATTAATGGGATTGAATGGTAATTAAACGGGTGTATAGAAGGAGTACATGGGAATGAATAAGGGGTAGATGGAAAAAACCGATGATTTTATGGATGAATTAAATGGATAGAAACGAATTTGTGAAGCAGATCTTGAGTGGATTGAGCACAAAATGACCAAGATCTAAACATTCCATAGCAATGTAAACATATTTTTGGAATAACACAACCTCCCTATAACATTATCACTTTTAAAAATTGATCACCTTATCCTAAGATCACCTACACATTCAATCTTGATAACCTTTAAAAAATTCAGGGTGTGATACAAGAGGTTAGGGTAATTTTGGACAACCACACATTAGTCGAGAAGGCCAAATGGGCTAGATAGTACAAAACTAGCTAAAACAATCTAGAGGATGCTTGAAATAAGTTGTGAGGGTCAAAATGGTTTGAAAGGGTAAAATTGGCAAGAAGAAGAGAAACATAATAAGGGTTGTGGGTCCTTAAATGGGGCTAAAGGCTCAAAATAGGCCAAGGGGGCCTCAAATAGGTTAGTAAGTCCAAAATGGGTTGGGGAAATAAAACATGCCAAGAAGATCAAAATGGGTTGTAATTGGTCAAGGTTTCTTGCCAAGGAGACCAAAACTAGCTGGGGTGCCAAAAATGGGCTGAGAAGGCCAAAAACTATTCAAAGAGGCCAACAAGGTTTGTAAAGGTTAACAAGGCTAAAATTGGCCCTTGAAGATTAAAAGGGCTGAGAAGGCTGAAATAGGTTGGGGGTGTCTGAAACGAGCCAAGGACTAAAATGGGGTGTCAGGCCAAAAACAAGTTGGGACAGTAAAAATGGACTGAGTAACTCAAAACGAGTTAAAAAGGGCAAAATTATGATGGGGACCAAAACTAAGTGAGGGGCTTGAAAAATTTCAAGATGACCCGAAATTAGATAGGGGACCAAGGGACTTGAACAAGCTAGGGGTACATGAAATAGGCCATGAGCAATCAAAATGGATTAGGAAGGCTAAAATTGAACCAAATAGGCAAAAATGGGCCAAAGGGTTGAGTGGGGCTAAAATGTGTCAAAAAGGCTAAAACAAGCAAGGTGGGTTGAAAAAGGTTAAAATGAGTGAAAATGAACCAAGAAGGCCAAAATAATTCAAAACAGGTCTAGAAGGGAAAAACAAGATAAAAATAGGTCTATACAAGCAAGATAGGGATGAGATATGAAGGACAGGATATAGAAAGCCAAAATAGGCTAGAAGGGGCCAAAAATTAGCTAAGAGTGCAAAAGCACACCAAAAACATTAAAAGAAGGTCAAAATAGGTTGGGTGAGTTGAAATGGATAGTTTTGGAACAATTTCTTGCATCCATAGGATTTGATTTATCACGCTACAAGAATTTGTTTGAAACCAATGAGCTATTATAGGCTCTAGTCAACCTACCACTTTATTTTTGTAAAATATTCTATTATTAGATTTAAAAGGACCAAAATGGGTAAGGAAACCCCTTGTGATAAACTTAAATATTTTATAGCTTATGCACTTCTAGATTTTAATTATAAACTACTTCTATATAAAATTGACCAAGCAATGATAACAACTCTAATTATACCTTATGTGTAGACCGGTGCTTAGATTCATTGGACTGTTATAACAATTTTAACAATGTTTTCAAATGGACAGAGAGAAGGAGGAAAAGAAGAAATTGATGCTATTAAACTCATTCAAATATTGTAATAAATATAAATGTTAAACAATGAAAAAAACGTTCATAACACATTCAAATAATGTAATATACCATGAAACCACATACAGAACTGAAGACAAAAGTTGATAGAAATGAAACCCATAATTGTATTAATTTCCAAAGGAATTACATATAGAGTTGGCAAAATGCCATTAAACTCTATTAAAAGTATTAATACAATGAGGAATCCTTTTTCAAATAATGTAACAAGACTTCTTCAACTCTCCCATTCCAATCTGGTAATAGGAAAAGTCTCTAAACCTCAGGCTCAATAAATCTAGAAATAATCTCAGCTTCTTGACCACTATTCTATCAAAATCTGCACAACAAAGGGGAATAATGAGGGATGAAAAAATAAAATAGACATAAAGGGGATACAACACAACTAGAGGGCACTCAAGTATACCTCTTAGCAAGAATTTGCTATCTTTGAAGCTTGATGTTGATTCTGAACATGGATGCATTCTTTTATATCCTCTGGTTCTTGTTTCGGTTATTTTGACCTCATATGGACCTTACAGTTGTCACCATCTAGATTAATCTTCAAAAACTATACAACTATCTCCCACTGCCCTATTTTACATGTACTACTAGATTTGATTATGATCTCCTTCAAAAAGCTAACACTCATCTACATTGTGACTTATTGTTGACCAACTTCACTAATTAGTTGACTGTCTCTGATGAATAGTCTTCCTCTGTTCCAACTTCATATTCTAGACAACTCCCTATTTTTGAACTTTGGCCTATTTCACTAATATTTATTTCTTCTCCTAGAGGTGTATTTAGCTTCAGTTGTAGGCCCCGTATTATGGTTTCCTTTATTTGTTTATTATGCTAAAGTCTTTTGATTTATTTCCCAATGAGCCTCCATGCATCAGTATGAAAGGATACAACAAACCTCACTATGTTCATCTCTTGCAGGATTCTATTTTTTAGTATGCTAATAAGGACTTTGTTTTTCTCATACATAGTAACAAGGGAATCCACGGTATTGATCAAGAAGGTAGCTTGTCTGGCAATCTCTTTTTCATCATTAGGTTCACAATCAAACTCTTCAACCTTGTTCATGATGAGGTCTTCTATGCTGGCAGTTTCTAGGAATTCCTCCAATGATAATCCAATTTTTGCCATTTTTTCTTTTATGTTATCCAAAAATAAGTTCATTTCTACTGTATCGTAGTACCACCTTCCCAAGTTTCACTTCAAACATTGATGCCTTTGTGAATTCTAGATTATTTTTAACTTGAGAGTCATCTTCTAGGATTACTTCCTTATTCTACATTTCTTCAAAATATTTTGCCATTAGTTGGAGAGTGGGATGAATGATCTCCAAGTCTTGCCCTTTCTGATATAGCAAACTTTCCATTTCTTTGGTAGTGAATTGGATCACTCTGATCTATTTGAACATTTATGTGATCCCATCAATCCTGTCCTGTATCTTAAAAGATATTTCTTTTCTAATTTTGGAGAGGCAGACTACATAATCTATTTATTTCTTAGATGGAGGAGGTTGTACTGGTGTGGTGGTAGCTTTAGACAACTATTCTTGCAAGCTATCAATCTTGACTTACATTTCTGTAATTGTAGTTTATTTTGTCTCCAATTGGCTCCTTGAGTCCTTAGTTTTCTGGAGCAGAAGGTTTATGGTTTTCTCTTACATAGCTTTGTTCAATTTGACCATGTCCTCTTCTTCCCCATGCATTGAAATTTCCCCCGTTTTATCATCAATTCTGAAAACAAAATTTTTCTATGGAGCAGGTATGGATATCTTTGTTGTGGACGTATTGGAAATGTCTTCTTCAATTTCTATGGTAGAACTATCTCCCATGCCACCCGTTCCTGCTATTATATGTAATTCCTTCTCACTGGCAGCTTTGAAAGTTATTTCCTCTTTGTCCCTTTCTAATGTGATCCTTGTTGAAGCTAGATTCAGCTTAGGTTTCTTTGCCTAAGGGGCAGGTATAACTTCATGAATTTTAACCCTATGTCCTCTAAAGAATTCTCCAAAACCACTTGCTTTCCTCATATTCATTTGTATTATTGAAGGGATTTGTACTTCTCTATCATTAATATTTAGGGAGCTGGGAATGGCCTTTGGGGCCAACTTCCTCACACTGGTAAGGAATAGCAATTGATGAGGAACGAGAGCTATAGCTTAATTTAAATTTGTAAGCTCCTGCACCTCTGCCATATCTGAACTAGAAGTTTCTATTTCCACCCTGGCTACAGAATCATCTCCCCTGCTCCCCATTCTTGCTACTGTTTGTAGCTCATGCTCCTGGGCATGACTAAAAACTATTTGTTCTTTAGATATTTTCAACACAAAATTCATGGAGGGTAGTGATAGCCTAGGTCTCTTTGCTTCTGAAGCAGATACAAATGTTTGCTTCTTGACCTCAAGATCTCTAAAGATGCCTCCAAATCCCCCTGCTCTTCTCATATTCATCTATATTACTGATGGAATTTGTATTTCTTGATCTTTTATTTTCAAAGAACTAGGAATAGCTCTAGGGGCTAACTTCATCACATTGGTTACTGTTAATAGTTGGCTAGAGATGGGAACTATAGTCCGCTGGAGATAAGTTAGCTACTAAACAGGTGTAGTAACTACGTCCTTTCCTTTTGTTGCACTTAGGCTTTTAGAAACATCTCGAGAAGTGCTAGGTGTTGTCTCCAATCTGAGGGGGCATCATCAGGGGTTTTGACTTGTTCTATAATATCTGCAAGGTTGACAATAACTTCCATCTGACCAATGCCATGTTCCTCTATCAATTCTAATAAAGGGTCTTCTCTGATTGCCTGGGTGGCTTCTAGTAAAAGGGGGGGCACAGATTCTACTGAAACCCTTCTGAGAAAAACCAATTCTGGAGGTACTCATAGGATTTTTGTATTTGTGAATTGCCCCTTTTTTCAAAAGGGTACTTTTCCCATACAGTTTGTAAATATTTTCCTTTTTCTATAGCATCTAATAACTCTTCCTCATAAGCATCACTCCAATGCTTAACCTAGGTGTATTCATAATTTTTCATTGACCTCTCGTACTTCTTATCTGGATCATAGGGTCTCCAAGTTATCTCTTCAAAATACATGAGATCCAAATCATACATTCCCTTGAGTAAATTTGGATATCCCATAAACATGTAACTTTCAAATCTGCAAGGGACAATGAGCCATGGAACTTTGTCTTGCTTCTTCACCAGTCTCATTTTAGCCTCCTCGACCACCTGTCTACACAACTCTAGGGCAATGAGATATAAGGGACAATACATAGGCAACATCTTTAGGGGAATATTAGCTCCATAGAGTCGAATGTATGTGAACCCCTTAGAAGAAATAATCACCTATATCCTTTTTTTTTATGAAGGCCCTTACAATCTCTCAAGGAGAAAGCTAGTCAAAATCCAGAAATTTCAACCATGAAAACATCACAAAACCAACCCATGTGGGTACGACCTTCGTGTATCCTCCAAAAACTAGTCTAGATGTAAGGACTCTCAATTACCCCAACTCTCTTTCGACTTTCTTCTCCTAATTGCCCGACTAGCAGGTTTATGAGGATGGAGTAATTAGAAAACACAGGCATCTCCTATCTTTGTTTCAAAATAGCTTCCTTTAAGTCTGACAGTTGTCAGTGCATTTGATCACTCAACTCTCGCTCCCAGGTGTAAACTGGGGTGGCTATCACCCAGTTACACTATGATACAAAATGTAACACTTTCCTACCCACTACACTAAGGTCTTGCACTCCTAAAACAATGTTAGCAGTTTTTCTGATGGGAAACTTATCAACTATTTTCTCATGCTCTTCAAAAAATGATTTAAAAATATCTAACTTACTCAACATTTAAGATTACCTTTCAATTACCTATTTTACCAGTTGAGTATTTGTGGGCACCAATTTGAAGACTTGTTCGATATGTCTATCTGCTATGTTGAACACTGGTTTGTCTTTATTATCTCAAAATGTTCTGGTCTTATCATCGTATGCCATAGCTAACCAGGCTGATAAGTCGGAGGAGTAGTATACCTTTGGACATATCAACTTTCCTAGATTACTGATCCACCTATTACTCCTGGGAAAACCCTTATGCTGTAGTCTCCTAGCTTTGTGAAATAGGTCTGCTAGAAACCAAGGGGCTTGGTCATTCTTTTCCATTGTATGAGCGAAACTATGAATACAAGTATTTTCCATATCATATTGCTATGCGGGAGTGCGCTTTTTATCAGGCCCACTTTTTTGGGCAAAATCATACATCGTACTCCTTGGCACAGCTAGTCCAGGGAGCTCAGTGTAAGGCAACTGGTCTATGACGAATTTTACTACTTCTTCAGTGTCTTTGGGTACGAAATCATTTCCCCAAACCTCCATATTACTCTTGGTAACTGTGTTAGCTTTCTGAAACAAAGCTCTCAAATCTTTGCTCACTTTATGTTCTTTCGAGCCAATCCTTTGCTCAAGATTACCAAGGTGGTAAGGTCATTCGATATGGTGATTTTAAATACTTAATGGTGAAGTGGGTTCACTGTACTCGCATAACTTGTCATTAATGTCATGCCACCAACTACCTTTTCAAATTTGCCAATAGAGATTTGTCGAAGCGTCACTTTCTAATGTCAGACAGTTAAGGTAGGGGGCTTTCCTCGTTCTGCATGTCCATAGGGACTTTGATCTATGTACTTGTAATCATTTATAGCTTCCCTATTGGTCACTGAACTAGACGTCCTTACGATGTAGAAATACAAACGTGGTGGTGGTGGATTTTCATGAGAAAAGGTTCTATCTCGTTGGTTTTGGAAGAGATTCAGTTTCAAGAATAGTTACACCGTTAACCTAGTAGTGATCATTTTGGGGATCTATCATCAAATTTGGGTTATCGAAGCATGTGCTCATTGGACACATCAACTCATGATGACTGTCGGATGGGATTCACTTCGCATATCTATGTTCAATACGTCATGAATTGCAAGAATGTTAGATCTATAATATGGAAGATATATATCAATGATGGTTATGTAGATTATAGAGGATATTCTAACTTCTAATTGGTTAGTCAATTCATGCTTTAATAATAATAATTAAATTAGAGTTTTCACCTTTTGTTTAATACTTATTATTGAAGGGCAATCGAAGAATCACTGACCTTTGGTTAAAACACAATCCTTTATAACCAGATTACCTTTCTAATGGTTTACCGTTCGATCAATCATGTGATTCTACGTGTTTTTCCGATCATAAAAAATTATGCTAGCATTTATCAAAAAGAGGGGCTTGTTATCATGTGTTTAGAGATTTTATTAACCTTAGTTGGTGAAATAAACCATGTTTCTTATCGTCCAGATAGATTTTTCAAGCGCGACTATTCGATCTGGTCGAGATTCATCACTATCATTAGATCTTGTAGAGTTGTATACTATTTATTTGACTTTATTTCCCTTTTATGATCACAAGTAAGCGTAGCCATCATATTTACTCGGGGATAAGCATGACTGTCCGATCTTGGTCAAACCCTTCTTAATCGATGACTATTCGGACATTGTTCACCTTTTAAATCCAATTACTACCATTGGATCCTAGTAGGAAAGAGCGTGACCATCTGATTAAGACATGATCATACCCTTCTTAATGGATGATTGCTCCGATAAAATGCTAGCATTGGATATTTACTTGAAACGAGCACGGCCGTTGGATCACCCTATGTTGTGCACTCTTATATTTTATGGGGCTTTGATTAGATCATGGCCATTATATTTCGGTAGGCCAAGCATTGCCGTCAGGTTGGGATGTAGTCATATTATTTTTAATGGGTTTTGGATCTGATAAAGCACTACCATTGGATCTTTCCCGATTATGCGCGATCGTTAGATCTTATTTTGTCTTTATATGACTCGCCAATCTTTAATGGCTTTGTGAAATCATAGTCGTTGGATCTGGGTGAGATCAAGTGCATCCGTTGATTTCATTAGCTTTGACTTGTACTTTGAACGAAGTGCTACCATTGGATCTTTTTAGATTATATGCGACCGTCGATCTTCATTGGTTATTATGTTAATGAGCCCTCTTTTAATATTTGCGCAACTCTTTTGGAGCGTGACCATTAGATAAACCACGCTTAAGCGTAATCGTCAGATTGGTTTGAACACGGGGTATTTTTCTTTGAGTGGGAATTTTTTTAATGGCTAATCACCTTGAAACATGCACTATCGTTGGATTTACTTTAGAGATGGCGTGTCCATTGATATTCCTCAGACCTGCACATTATTTAAACAAAAGCATGATAAATGACTTTAAACTAACCTTGGTGATTCATGGCAAAGTGCATATGTCGGATTGACTCTTGATCAAGCGCAATCGTGGATTTTCTGTAACCTGCAAATTAAGTAACTGAAAAGTATGCTACTGATTTTCATTAACCTTGATTAAGCAAAAGGAATACGATTAGTAACGTTTTAGGACCCTCTCTTAATATGATTGAATTTGACTAATCATATGTTGACTTAGTCTTACCAATAGATTTACCTTTGTTTTCTTGAAGCGAGCATCACTGTCAGATTATCTCAGGATGAAGCGCATCCATTGATCTCCTTTCGGATCTATGCAGAATTTTAAAAATAAGTTGGGCTATCATTGGTAATTTGTGGTAAATGCATATCCGTCGGATTAGATGTGAGTTGTTCACAACAATGGATCTAGGCTTTCAAAATTTAGACCATGGTGTTTTATTAGGTTGAGCACATCCATTGTATTTCTTCTTGATGCAGCACTGCCTTTAGATCTCCTGTAATCTGTAAGCTTTTTGTTACCATACTCTTACCATTCCATCATTTGGACTTTGACTCAAGTGCTACCGTCTGATTGAATCTTGATCAAGCGTTGCCTTTGGATCTCTTTGAAATAGCCCAATGTTTAATTTTTAAGGGGTGCATACCCTTAAGGCTTACATTAATTTTTCATTTGCAACTTTAGATTTTCGAACTTTTAAACCATGGTGTTCTCTCATAATACCTTGGACTATCTCCTTTTAATACTTTAGGAATTACGGGTTTATTCATTAGGCTTACGTCCATTTATTATTTTTGTCATGACCCTCACTTTAAAGTCGGGTATTCTTATGATTTTACCATGGTAGTGGATTTTTATATAATTTGACCTTTATGGAATTTTGAAGGATAAAAAAATGGTCATAAGATCATAAAAAAAGGCTAAGGTTAATTTCATGAATAAAAAATATGGAAATCAACTTCTCGGATGAAAATGCAACAAAATCTAGCAACTTTTGTTAATTTTATTGAAACCAAAAATTTAAAATTGGGGGTTTCAGATGTTGAGTCAATTTTGGCTCCAACAAGTACCAAACTAAACATCCTAGGTTGAAACAGTACAAACTGCTAGATTGGAAAAAATTGAAAAACAATTAGCTTTCAATAATTCATACATTCCTAGGGAACAAAACCATATTGCTGACATATTAGCTATGAATGCATCAGACTGGATAATCCAGAAATTACTATAGAGTATATGAATAGGCCATTTGGAGTAGAAGAGATTAGTAAGTTAGTTATTTATTATCAAGGAATTTTTAATTAGAATTTCTATGTTTCTTGCAAGCATTCATTTCAAGGGTTTTCATTTGCATTATTTGCAGTAATTTATACAGGTGCTACTGACCCTTGTTTTACTATCATGTGTGTAAGATATAGGTATTTGAAGAATTTCCAACTATCTCAGTTTATAGACCCTCTATACCAGACAATATTATCTACTTACAGGTTTTCCAGGATGATGTTGATATAAAGGACTTCATGACATTATAGAATCAATATATTGATATAACTTGTGATGAAGAAGATGAAGTGAAATTAAAAGATCAGATGGGAGAACCAATAAAAGTAATCTAGGTAAAAATAAATAGAATACCAAAAGGATTGGTTTCTCTAAAAATTTTTTTTGATGATTTTGATAAAACCTACAAACCCCTTTAGAAAGAGGTTATAACTGAAGATATCAACATTGGTACAGCTGAAGAGCCTAGAATAGTGAAAATTGACACAACATTACCTAAAAAATAAAAAGTAGGATACATATGTTTCTTAAATAAAAATAAAGAACATTTTTCTTGGACATATGAAGATCTCAAAACCTTCAACACAGACGTTATATCACACATAATTCCCTTGAAGGAAGATGCCAAGCCCTTTAGACAAAATAAAGGAAGTTTAATCCTACTTTACACCCGATAATGCAGAAAGAAGTACAAAAGTTTTTGGAATCAAAAATAATAAAAAAAAGTAAGGTTCTCATCCTATATATCTAATTTGGTACCAGTAAGAAAGAGAAATGGGGATATTAGATTCTATGTAGAATTTAGAAACTCAAACAAATGCTCACTAAAGGATAATTATTCTTTACCCAACATGGAATAATTGTTACAAGCAATGGTTGGGTTTAGATGGATTTTTTGGATATAATCAAATAAAAATTAATCTAGAAGACAAACACAAGTCAGCATTCACTACACCATGGGGTACCTTCGAATACTTGAGAATGCCTTTTGGTCTGATGAATGCAGGAGCAACTTTCCAGAGAGCGATGGATTTCGCTTTCAAAGGTCTGATGTTCAAAATAGTAGTTGTATATCTGGATGATATTATAGTATTCTATAAAAATCTGGAGGATCACTTAGAACACCTCGCTACAGTTTTTTCCAAGTGTAAATATTTTGGAATTTCCTTGAACCCTAAGAAATGCATATTTGGAACAACACAAGGAAAATTACTAGGTCACATAGTTTCAGAAAAAGGGGTAAGTATAGACCCAAAAAATAATCAAGGCTATCTCAAAAATTTCCCCCCCTAAAAACATTAAAGGAGTCAGGTCATTCTTTGGCAAAATCAATTTTGTACGAAGGTTCCAAATTTTGCAAAGATAACCAAACCTATTAACGATATGGTCAAAAATACTGGAGAGATAAAATGAACACCCAAAAATATGGAAGCTTTCAAAAATATCAAAGAAGCCATTTCAGTTACCCTAGTCTTGACCTGCCCTGATTATTCAAAGGATTTCAACATATATTCATTTGCATCAAATCATTCCATTGTTGTAATCCCTTCCTAAAAATGACAATGAAAAGTATGAGAGGCCAATAGCTTTCATGAGTTATGGCTTGAAAGGAGCACATCTCAGATATACTCTGTTAGAAAAATATGCTTATGTAGTAATTCAAGCATTAGAGCATTTCAAAAATATATTTAGTTCTAAAAAGGTTTTTAGTTACATCCCTTTCATAACCATTAAAGATATTTTTACTCAAGCTGAATCATTAGGAAATTTAGCAAGGTGGATGGTCAAACTGCTACAATATGATGCTGAATTCAGAATAGTCAAAACTATAAGAGGGTAGGGCTTAGCCAAATACTTAGCCTATAAATAATGGAAAGATCTTAATAACATTGCTGAAGTATATGAAGTGCATGACATCAGAAGAACCAATAATATAGAATGCAAATGGTATGATTACTTATTTGCTTACCTGCAAACTCTATCTTTCCCTAGAGGCATGTCGGCTAGAAAAATGAGATCAGTAAAATTGTAAGCATGAAAATATCATGTACAAGATGGTATGCTTTATTGGAGACACCTTGATGGTGTATTATTAGTCTGTCTATTTGAGAAAGAAGTCTTAGAAACCATAAAAAAATTTCATGATGGTTTCTGTGGAGGACATTTTGCACCAAAAGCCATTACCAATAAAATTATGAGAGCAGGCTATTATTAGCCTTATTTGTTTAAATATGTATATAAATATGTGATGAATTGTCATAATTGCTAGGTTTTTATAGGAAAGAAGAATTTGGCAGCTATTCTCCTCAAGCTAGTAATCATAGAAGCACCATTCACACAATGGAGCATCGACCTGATTAGAGAGATCAAGCCAAACTCATCAAGTAGGTACAAGTGGATCATAACTACAATAGATTACTTCACCAAGTGGGTAGAATTTGCTCCCCCAAGAAGCTCCACAACCCAAACCATTATCAATTTCTTAGAAGAGAGTATTCTAACCAGATTTGGAGTTCCTCAAAAACTGGTCACAGATAATGGGAAGTATTTTGTATCGTTTGAGATGGTAGAATTTTGTGCTAAATATGGAATAGAACTTTCTCATTCTACAAACTATTACCCCTAGGGAAATGGTCTAGCTGAATCATCAAATAAAAATTTAATAACCAAAATTAAAAGATCATTGGGTAAAAATAAAAAGAGTTGGGATAGTGAACTAAAATTTTCTCTATGGGTAGATAGACTATCTCCTTAAAATAAATATAGGAAGAACCCCCTATGAAATGGTGTATAGGAAAAACTTTTATTGTCCCCTAGGATAGAAAAATTAGCATTGTCCCTATTGCTGCAAGATCATGAGGATCCCAATGCCTTACAAAGAAGGTTAGACCAAATTATCCTGTTACAAGAACAAAGAAGAGAAAATCTTAACACAATGATGGAAAAAACCCAAAAAATGGTAAAATTATTCAACAAGAAATCCAAAGGTACTCCCTTATTTGAGGGAGATATAGTAATCTACTAGGATCCCAAAAATGATAAGCATGGTGAAAAAGGAAAAATTGAACCCAAATGGATTGGCCCATACTGGATAGTCCATGTAGTTGGTCAAAATACTTATAAATTGCAAACCTTTGAAGGAGAACCAATGAAAATTCCTATAAAGGGCCAACACCTCAATATGTACAACCCCTGTTATGGGGTTAGAAGGGAATAAATTCCTTTAAAAAAAAATGCTATATTTGTTATGTTTGTTATGTTGTAATGTTGTTTGTTTGTTTGTCAATCGCCATAGAATAGGTTTCATTTTTCTTGTTTTGTTATCAGTTTACAGAGTATTCCTTACTGTTACTTCTCTAACACAAGTAGGAGAAGAGGAAATTTATTTTAGATTTTGATGTTGCCTACAATTTTCAAATTTGAATGTTTATGCAATTAACATATGATATGAGACTAAACAAAGTGAAACCATAGTTGTTGGTACATCATGCTCTCACATTGCAAACAATACTAAAAGAAATTTCAAGATCCAAAGAACATAGTTGTCTTTGGTAAAATAGTTGAACCAAAAATATTTACACTCATTCCTTTTAGCCAGAAGCTGATCCTCAACTCAAACACACTCATTGCACAATTTGCATTCATCAAAATATTTCTCAAAAGAGAAAGAAAACCATTTTTAACGCAAAATGGAGTTAGTGTCTAAGATATCTTGGAAAACCTCTATCGGGGCTATGGATGCTTGATTGGTAGTAGAGTAAAACTAGATAGGATCAGTAGCATCTCCACTAGGGCTATAGATGCTTGACTAGAAGTGGAGCCCTGCAAATGGTGAAAATATTTAAAGAGTGAAATATCTAATAGGCTCAACCATTTTCCAAACATGATAAAGTTCTGGAAGATCAAGAAATCAGAAAGAATGCACTAACACACACACTTCAGCCAAGGCATGATGAAATCAGTGATTTTGATAAATTATGTATAATCATATCATAAGACCTTGCTGAACAATCATAACAATATCTTAAAAGGTACATTCGAAGCTTAAAATTTTGATCCTCTAATCTAAATTAACCAAATATAATAACGCACACCACAAAGGCTAGATAGGTTGTTTGATTTGGAATGGGTCAATATAGGGGAAAATTGATAGAATGGGATAAAATAGGCTGACATAGACAAAAACAAGCCAATAAGGCTAAAATGGGCTAAGGGGATCAAGAAGGATTAGAATGATTTAGAGCATTTTGGGTTGGGAATCTTAAAAGAGACCCAATAGCCCCATACTAGTTGTGAAGGTTAAAATAGGACAAGGGACCCAAAACTAGCCAAAATTGGGTAGAGGGTGCTTGAAATAGGTAAAGGGGCCAAAACAATATGGAAATTCCAAAAGTGGTAGGAAGGCTTGAAACATGATGAGGGTGTGTGAGGCCCAAATGGGTTGGAAAACCTAAAATAGGCTTGGTGGGCCCAAAATAGGTCAAGAAAGCTAAAAAGGATAGGGGCCTAAAATAGGTTGAGAAGGATTAAACAAGTCATAATTGACCAAGGTGGGCCAAAATAGGTTGAGGGGGCCCAAAAGAGACTAGGGTTGGGGTGCCTAAAATCTACAAGGGGCACCCAAAAGGGTAGGCAGCCCAAAATGTGTTGGAATGACAAAATTGGCTTAGGGCAGTTAGAAATAGACCTTGAAGGCCAAAATTAGAGTGGCCCAAAATTGGAAAAGGGGCTAGGAGGGCCTAAAATAGATGTGGTGTGCAAGAAATATGCCTTAGCCAAAATGTGCTAGTGAGTCTTGAAATAGGTTGGAGGCCTGAAATGGGTTGAGAGGGTTTGAAAAGTGTCAAGAAGGCTAAAACAGATATTAGAGAATCAAAATTAGTTCAAGGTCATGAAATTGGCTAAAGCCTAAATAGGATGGGAGACACCCAAAATAGGCATGGATGAAGAAACAACTCAAGGTAGCCTAAAATAGTTAGAGATGGCCAAAATGGCCCAAAGTGGCTCAAAATTGGACAATGAGCCAGGAGGGCTTGAAAAAATGCAATGGGTGTCTAGACCTAGCTTGAAGAATATCATAGGCTCATATTAGGGTGTCCAAACCTAGCTTGTTTATCTATCAAGCTATCCTATAATGAAGTGGTGAGTCTACAAGAGCTCACATATCTACTTGTGGACCTTAGGGAATTTGAATAGCGTGACAGATAATAAGGATATTCAAAATTTTCCACAACACTGCCTTACCAGGATATTAAAGCAAAGGCAACCACTATTGATGTAGCTAAATTCATAGCAATGTTAGGGCCTAGCTTCAAAATTACTCCTCCATAGGAATGGAAAGCAGAGAAGCATGCCATATTTAGCTACGAGGAAACAAAAGACACTTACAACTGTCATCCCTAGCTACTCGTGGGACATTTTGATAGAGCATGGAAGGACCGAAGTTCATGAAGCCCATACTATAATAGTTGGACCTGCAACCTGACCAAGTTAATATACCCCGTGTATTACTCTTCAGACCTATTATATTATTTATTCTTAGCCTATGACTCAAAGACTTGATCAATCAAAGACTTTGTTGACCAGGCATCCTTTAGACTTACTCTAGGGAAGATCGTAAAGTTTTTTGAGCTGGACAAAGCCACATTGGTTATAGATAAAAATTTAATTGAATCTCATTGGCACTTCATTTTATATAAGGCTACTCGATTATAAGACACAAGTATCATATTTATCTCTAATACATAATTTAGAGTTACACCCTTAGGTCAAGGACTACATCAATATGATTAACATTATAATGGGAGAAAGATATTTAAACTATATACACAAGGAGGTATTGTATTTGGTAGTCCAATGCAATAGAATAATAAATTCACCCACTATGTATAGATGGGAAGATGAAATCAATAATTTAATGGATAAAGAACTCTAGGAGTTACAAATAACCATTGTAGAACAAAGAGAAAGAATGCCTAGATACTCACATTATTCTTTTCTTATCCATCTAATAGTAGGACATATGTCCAAAGCACTATTTGATAACTAGGGAGGAGCATATGAAGAAGTCGTCCAATATAGCCTCCAATTGATACATGAAGAGTGGTCCATCCATGCCTAATTTCTTAGTACACTCCATCTAGAAATTCACCACAAAATTTGCAATTATCAGCCTAACTAGATAGGTACTAGAATAGCTACTTTTTTAGAAGAAATAAAAGCATGAGATTACTTCATCATATAACAATTAACTTTCATCAAGATTTATAGGACCAAAATCCCACCCAAGGCTCTACCAAGATTTTGCTCTATGTCAATTACAATATTAGAAATAATAAGGCAAATAGCTAAGAAGACTAAGATGAGAGTTTCCAAGAAGAAAGCTAAACTACTGTGGATAGCTTTCCCTTATAGGATGGGACACTACACATACAAAGGGCAACTGAACTTAATAGATGCTTTGTAGAAGATGGACCTGTTTAGTTTTTCTAAAATCACCTAGTGGCCTTATGATCCTTTTGATTACTATAATAGTAATGACATTGATAAGTTACCCAATGCCATGGTCTCACATCAACCAGATGAATTTAAAGATAAAATGTAGCTAGCCATGAGGAAAGGAGAGTCTCTATCAAATATGTGGAAAGACCATGTAGATGATAGGAATCACACTCAAATTAAGATGGTGGGCCATCACTCAACAGATCTGAACAGGTTGAGACAAGCCTCAATGGAAGCTTTAGCCTCACTAATTCCTCCCATTCACCTTGAGGAATTATAGGACCCTATGTTGAAAATGATAAAAATAAGATATTGAAGAAATAGAGGTGGTCATGGAGATCATGGAACCAATAGTAGCATAACCATAAGCATCTCCAAAAAATCTACTCATTACCAGCTTTGGAGACACAAACAAAGGTAAATAAATTGTCACCTTTTCATCCACACCAACTCAACTAGCTATTTTTGAGCTTGAGTAAATAGTAATGAATCCCAATAGAAGGTATGATTTTGCTATGAGTTCACCACCAATGAGGCCTAGGTTTATATCAATATACCAAGAAGCAATTGAAATTTCTAAGATCATGCAAAATAATATTATTGAGGGTGTTAGAATGGCCAATATTTTTAAAGAAGAATATAAATTAAAGGTTAAATATCCAGTAAGCTCGCTTGAGCATAAGAAGGGCAAGATTCAAAGCACAATGAAATCACATAGTTTTGTTCTTGCTAGGACAAGAGAAGCCATAACTTTTGATCCAAATGAAGAAGAACAAATTCAATAAATGGAACAAGGTAAGTAGCCTAGAAATATGCAATACACAATGAGGGGATTAGAGATTCATGAGTCTCAAACTTCTACTAGATGATCCTCTAATGATAATAGAAGTAATTGTCCCTATGGAGAATATTACAGCTATGCAAATAGATCCAACAACAAAATAAACAACTATTAGTATTAAGAAAATACCTTGATTTTTGCAGAACTTAGTCCCAGGCTCAAGTAGCTATGGTGGAGAATTTATATAAGAGGAACCAGGCATTGACCACCCAAATAAACAAACTCTAGGTTGAAAAATACCAAGTGCAAACTAAAAATCAAAGGTTGCAAGCAAAAGTTGACAAGTTAAAGGGGGAAATATCACAATTTCAGAATGTACAATAGTTTTACTATGCTAGCTTTATCAAAAATTATAAACAAGATCTAATAAAAGAAATGAATGGAGAAGTGAAGGCCCTACCAAAAATATCAAGGATATCATGGAAGCTATTACTATGAATCAAGTTGCAAGGACCCTATTGTAGAACATAGACCAAAGAGCATTGGCCATAAAGCTCATCTATTTGAAATACAAAGAGAATATATCTAGATTGGAAATAAGCAAGTCATTGTATCAGATAGTCAGAGTTATTACTGCTAGGCAGAATTCTAAAACCTAAATACTTATATCTGAGAAAAGCCATATTAGGAGACATGGAAGAATGGACCAAAAATATATATGACAAAATAAAACAATATTATGTCATCCTTGGATAACTCACCACAGAAGACATGTTATATGAGCTCATAACCAGAAGAATAGGAGAGTTTGAATGCAACAAGGAAAATGAGCAAGAGTTGGCAACACAGCTTAAAGAGTTGACCCAAGTGGTCCAAAATATAATTAAATTTGCAAATGAAAATGAGTCCTTATCTAAAAATTATATTAACTAGCTAATGAGTATAAATTATGAAATTACTTTAGCATATTCTTTTTGTGATGAAGCATGGGACCAAATTGAATAATTATTGGGGATGAAGTTGCCTGAAGGAGACAAAAGTGATAAGACCATTGTCGGGCCCACCATAGAAATGGATAAAGGGACAACACCAGAGGTAGAGCAAAAGTGATTTTTGAAAGAACAACTATATTTCTTCAAGATATTTGGATATTCACCATATGTTATCCTAGTCAATTCTAATTCCCTTCTATCTATCTTAGTTTTCCATATCTCATTTCTTCCCATCACTATGCAAAAATTCTTGAGAGCTTACCCAGTCTACTAAGGATATTCCAAAGAGCTGGATTAAGAAGTTGAAGATTCAATGTCGTTGTTTTTAGGACAGAGAATCACATCCTCATTTTACATCATTTGAATAAGATGGATAATCTATTAATTTTTGAAATAGATTTGAACATCTTGTTGGACTCTGTTATGTAATTTTTGAGAATAGTAATACAATTCAGCTTCTCCTCTCTATCAATTTTGTGTTTATTGTATGTTATGTTACTCATTCATATGTTGCATAACTTGAATGCATGAATGACTCTTTATTTCACTAGCATGATTTTTATGTTCATTACATAATTTGAATCCATGCAAACACTCTAATTTCTATTTTCTCTTTCTTTTTGGATCATTAAAATATTAATTTGTGCTACAATTACCCAATGGATAAGATACTGGTCCGTAACTTGAAGTTGAGGTTGGGAGTTTTTATAATGGCTTGATCATAATAAATTCATCTTTATTTCCACTAAATCTGGTTGAGCACTGGAAAGTAAACATCCACTATTAATTAATCTCTTAATAGGGGTATCTTGATCCAACTTGATCCGTTTAGATTTTATGATTTTCAGGTTAAAGAGGTAAGTCTACCAGAGCTTACATATCTATTTGTGATAGAAAATTAAGGCAGCGTGAGAACAATCTAAAGGATGCTTGAATTTTCTACAACAAGGACCAAAATGCATAGAGAAGGCCAAAACAAGCCAAGGGGGCTAATATAGGTCTAAGGGCTTGAAACTAGCCGGGAAGGCTAAAACAGGCCTTGGCGACCAAAATTGGCTAAAGGGGTTCATAAGGTCTGAAAAGGGTCATGAAGGTTGAAATGGGCCATGGGGGATCAAAACTAGTTTGGGGTATTGAGGGTTCCAAAACAAGGTATAAGGCACCTAATATTGATTGTGGATCTGAAATAGATTGGGATGATAAAAATGGTGTAGGGTGGCTTTAGATGTTTTGATAAGGCCAAAATGACCCAAGGTGGCCTCCTGAACAAGGGTCCAAGAGGACCCAAAACAAGTCAAGGGGCATAAAATAGATGAAGAAGGTCAAAACGTGCCAATGGGGTTGGAAGGAAGTTGGGGATATCAAAATAGGCTAGATTTTTAGGAATGGTCTAGAGCAACCCAAAATAGGCTAAGAAAGCATAAAAGGCCTAGGGTGGCCCATAATTGGATAAGGGACCAAGCAGGCCCAAAAAAATCCTAAGGCACTCAAAATGGGCCACAAAACAAGTCAAGAAGGCCAAAACTAGCCTAGGGGACCCAAAATAGGCTAGGAAGATGAAATGGTCCATGGGACCCAAAATTGACTAAAGGGACCAACAATGTTTGAAAAGGGTCAGGAAGCCAAAAAATGGGAAATAGGAGATCGAAACATGTCAATGGGCCCAAAATTGGTTGGGGGGTCTACGCGGCCCAAAATAGTTAGGGGCAAAAAATAAAGTTAGGGGGTTGAAACCAAGTGGGTTGTATGAACTCTAAGATGGTAGAAACAAGTCAAGTAGGCCAAAATGGCCCAGGGTGGGCTAAAATTGAACAGGGGGGCAAGAGGGACCAAAACAGGCTCAAGGTACCCAAAACATGTTGATGGGCACAAAATGGGCCAAGAAGGCTGAAATGTGCTAGTTATGGACCGAGAAGGCTGAAATAGGTTAAGGAGCCAAAATGGGTCATGATGGCAAAAATGGCCTATGACAGTCCGAAACGAGTCGAGAAGGCCAAAATGGCCTAGGGTGGCCTAAAATTAGACAAGGATTAGGAAGATCCAAAATGGGTGTGAGGTTGAAAAGACCAAAATAGGCTAGGGGGAAAACTGGCCTACGAGGCTCGAAATGGGAAAACAAGGTCAAAATGGGCCAGGCTGCCCACAATTGGCCAAAGGGTCCAACAAGGTCTAAAGAAGGTTGAAACAAGCCTTGGGGTTGAAAACTATTCAAGGGCCCTATTGGAGCCAAAATTGACTTAACATCAAATACCCCTAAATTTGAACTTTTGGCTTCAAGGATTTCACCCAAATTTTTTGGTCTCTGTTGCATCCAATCCTTGTATCAAAAAATGTAAGTCATCTTAATTGCTAAGGAAGAAAATATTTGAAGGTCAAATTATCAACGTTAAAATTATTCACAAGGAAGGTCCCTCTAGTCCTTTGGTCCCTAAGAAAATTAAATAAAGCATCTGGTCCTAAGCAAAAAGAAATAAATTTTCAAATCTTAAGGTCGGATAAAAAAATCATATGGTCAAATGAGGATATGCACCCGCTTTGAAGTAAAATCCATGCAACTTTGTCAATCTGGATGGATGCGCTTGGTTTCCCATGATCTGGATGGACGTGCACTCATAAAAAACCCAAAGTTTAATTCAATAATTGTCATCGTCAAAATCGTATAACATAATGTCTAAGGCAATTAAATTAAATTAAACCAAAGTATGGGTCATGCGCCCCCCTTGGTTAAGCATCGAGCAAGTTCAAAGAATCTAAGGGTAGCACTCACTCCTATTCTGATCTAACAGATGCGTGCTCATTAAAGATAATCAAAGTTAACCGTAAGCTTTATTAAAGAATAACCCAAGATTAAAATTAATAATCATATGATTAAATAAGTTTCTTAATCAACCGCATTATGAAACCTGAGGTTAACTATTATACATCTTCCTAGATCTGAGTGGCAGTGCATGACTTTGATAAGATCCGATGACCGCACGCCACTCAGAGTAACCAATCCTTAGCATCAGAGGGTTTAAGTGCCCACAAATTAATTTTAATTATACCGCATTAACTCTCAATAAATTTGATTAAATAATGGTCTTAACCATGTTGTTAATCTTTTCCCCTTTGGTAATCAACGCTTTTAAAACCACCAAGGTCTAAAGAAAAATTATAAAATAAGGTTTCAAATCATGTAAAGATAAGGGTATGCGCCCTCTTGGTTATAAATTGTGCAGATCACGCGATCTCAATGGCTGCACTTAATCCCTGATTGATCCAATGGAGTGTGTGCACCAAGTTGCATAACCATTAAAGCTCCCATCTGAGTGGTAAGTAAATATCATGCATCTCACAAGATCTCAATGACAGCGCATGATCCTCATCATATATGATGGCAAGTGCTCACCAAAGTGGTTGGGCGTTAACAAAGTCAATCATCAGGTGAAACTAATGGTCAAAGCATGGTTAAATAAAAGCTAATTATGATTAGCAAGGGTCTAAGTGCATGTTAAATTATTCCCCCTTGGGATAAAAAGTGTGCAGCTATGCAGATTTCAACGGTAGCACTCAATCCCACCCAGATTCGATGGTAGCATTTTCCCAAAGCGTCCGAAGGTAAATTACACAAGGTTTTAGCGGCTGATTAATTAAAATGTCTTATTAGGAGTTAAGCTCAATTCATAATCAATATTAATAAGGATATAATACTTTTTTAATGTTCCACATTTTCGATTAACTTTTGTGCATATCTGAAGGATTGAACAGGTGCACATATCCGTTATTTGATCTAACGGTGAGTGCATGGGGAGACGATTAGATTATAAGTGCTAGTGGATTAATCAAATACTATTAAAGTTTTAATCATCAAAAAGTCTTAATAAATCTGAATTATGTGGGAATAATGCATTGATTAATAATGAGCATGCTGGGAATTATAAAGCTTTGGGCCTAAGTGTTTTTAATCTAATTGTTGCTAACCTAAGATTTTCAACCTAATGCTTGTGATTAATCTTGGCATGCATTTATGTATCATCGGACTAACAATCATGTAGGTTTCAGGATATGACGACAGTGCACAAGATAAAAAATATCTAATGGTAAGCGCTCACCTAGGTGCTCGGTTTTTAACTAATAAAGGTCCTCACCTTAGCGCCTTAACTTTTCATTAATCGTTGATTACTTTTAAGATAATCAAGTTTAGGTAAGGGTTTAATACATTATAAATCTTCCACTTTTAGACTAATCATTGTGCAACTTGATAAATCTTGATGGGTGCATGCCTCCATGAACAGATCTAATGACAAGCACTCAAAAAGATGATCGATGTTTAATGATATATGTTTGAGCTAACTCCTTTGTAGGACCAAGGTGGTGGAATGTTTATGAAAATTTTCCCAGGAAGGCTATTACCACCACGTTCTTAATACTATGTCGGAAGAAGGTGCAGACCAATGGCTAATAAAAAAGCTACAAATTATTGGAAGTAGACAAACCAAAGTCCTCACAGATGTACAAGCTGAGGAAGATCGCATACCATAATTATCCGATTTTAGAAGTAACTCGATAGTAGGCATCCATTGGGTGGATTCAAAATATAGTTGGTGAAACTTCATTAATGGTACTCCATGCAAGATTAGTGAAGCCACTCCACCCTCAAGTACTTAACCCCCCCGCCTATTGGAGCCAAATTAGACTCAAAATCAGATACCCCAAATTTAAATTTTTGATTTCCAAATCCTTCGTCTAAATTTGTTGGTCTTTGTTGCATTCGCTTCTGTAAAATTGGTTTTTAATTTTTTACTCTAATTAGCCATTTTAAAATGTTCATCTAAATCAAATTAAAGCCATAACCTTAACCTTTGGATTAAATACCTTTTAGTCATTAAGGAAGTGACCGTTGACCTTATCCAATAAACCAATATCTTATAAATTTTGAAGGATAAATAAAATGTTCATTTTAATAAGTCCCACTAAGTCCTTTGGTCATTATAAGAAAATAAAACGGAACATAGGGTCCTAAAGCAAAAAAAAATAATCCTAAGTTTTGAATTAAATCATGTGGGCAAATGAGGGTATGCACCCCTTTGTGGTAAAATTCATGCAATTCCAAAGATCTGGATGAAAGTGCTTCATCCCCCAAGATCTAGATGGACACGCTTGTGTAAGCAAATCGAGGTTTAAGTCAAATGATACCATGGTCGAAAAGAGTATAACATAAATTCTGAAGCAACCAAATTAATCAAATCGAAAGTAAGAGTCATGCACCCCCTTTGGCTAAAACGTGAGCAAATTCAAAGGTCTGGATGGCTGCGCTTGATCCACGACTAATCCGACGGATGCAAACTTACAAGCAGCTCAAATATTAATTAAATAAGTAAATGGTCAAATTTTTATTACCTAAGGTCTAAAGGCGATCAAATTAATTAAAATAAGGGGTACACACCCCGTTTGATTAAATATCATGCAGCTTCAAAGATCTAGGTGGTAGCACCTGATCCATACTCGATCTGACGGAAGCACATCTCCTAAGTTGCTCAAACTTTAAAAACTAAAGTCAAACATCGGTCATAACCTAAGTTTTAACGTGAACTTAATCATGGATCATGCGCCCCTTTCAAATTAAATATCAAATGGTTTGAAAGAATCCAAGGGAAGCGCTCACTCCATCTTGATCTGACGAAGGCACTTTCACTAAGAATAACCAATATTAACTAAAAAATTCATTAAAAGATAAATTCGAGCTTAAAGTAAATAACCAAATGATTAAAAATAGGTTTTATGGTCAACCACAGTCTAATCCTAAGGATAAAAAGTGTGCACCTCCCTAGATCTGAGCGGTTGTGGATCTCTAAATAAGAGATGTGAACTAGTTTGATAAAACCTTTCTTATAATTAGGTTTTGTAGGCTTCCTTATATCTCCCTAATGTTTAGTTCACCTTCTAAGTTGATTTTGTAATGTTTTGTAATCAACTTTTAATTTTACCTTATCTATCCCAATGAAGTATGCTTTAATAGTTGGATTTATTTTTGTCTCCTTAGAATGAGTATGAGATAATTTTACCAATTAATTCCAACTCTATATGTAGGCAATTAATTTAATTCTCTTTCTACCCATGTGTTGTAGGTGATTTGGAGAGGAGAGCGAGATCCTAGGTTCAAATCTCCACCCTACCAAAAAGTTGAATTGGGTACCCAAAATCCAATTGATAATGTTGGTTCGGGTAGGGCCAGGCTCGACTCCCGGGTGACTTTGATGGTGTAGAACCCCCTGGTCATGGTCTCTCAGACCAAGGTGGCCCCACAAGGGGATTTTCACTTAAACAAAAAATGATAATTTGCTTCTCTTTCCAATAGATTAATTTTCTAAATTCCAATTATATGTATATAGTAGTATGCCTTATATCTCCCTACTTTGTGGAATATTAGAAAATAATGATATTTGCAATTTAATTAATGATTTAATCAAGGTTTCCAACCTTATATCTCCTACTTGAATATTGCAAATATTATATTATGTGTATGCACCTCAATGATTAATTTTTTGAAATATAAACTTGCTTTATTATCTACTAATGCTTTGGATGAATTTGTATTATCCAATACAATAGTAAACCTTATAAAAATCACCTTCTATCTCCTTTAATAAATGCAAATAACCTTAGTGATATGGGTGCATAAAATACCTTTGTATGAGCTTCCTTCAACGTATCTTTTACAGTGTTGTATCTGTTGTCCAACGTGCCTTGAATAATGATGATATTGCTTGGTGTTAATGATCCTTATTTATGGGTGCTCTATCTGAATCTTTCACCTTCTTATGTGGATTTTGACCTCACTGAGTGTCTAATTCTTGCGTTGAATCTATGAATGTGCTTCCACACTTTGCAGGCTTGACTACATACCTTTAATTCTGCCATATTTCTCCAATAATAGGTGCTATTAAATAACAAAAACACCTTTCTCCTTATGACAAGTGGTACTTGGGAGTTACAATGGTGAGTGTTGAGACAACCTTTTCTATTGCTCATTTTCCTATGCAATGATGGTTGGGCATTCATAACCTTCAATGATAGCTAATGCTTGAGTAACCTCCCAGTTTTGTAACTAAAGATGCCTTACACATTCTTCTTTGAATGTACATTGAACAATATGAGTGCGTTAAGAGGAAATGTGTCAAGTGGAACTTAGGGTTTTTGCATGTGAGTCTTCTTCAACGTATATTTATTACCTCTTCTTTTGCTAGCAAGTGCTTTGATATCTTATCTCCAATGCCTTCTTTCAAGCCAATGTATTTCTTGTATAGGTGGATCCATCTAAGATGATGAGCAATGTTATGATGGAGGTCCATTTATAGTCCAATGGTGGCTCTGGCTAGGATAATGAGTAATGATTTGGTGGAGTTTTGAGATACTCCAATAGTGGCTTCGAGCTAGGATGATGATGAACAATTCTTAGGTGAAGTTTTGAGATACTCTAATGGTGGCTTCGAGCTCTTTTTTTAGATGAACATCTATCTCTTGGGTATTACTCCCTTTTTTTACCCTTATGCTTAATCTTCTTCTTGTATCAAGTTGATGTTATTCTACCTTTGTAGATGACAGTTCCTTCCTTGTGCTTTGTTATGAATGCTTGCAGGTTGCTCGTTGTGACTATCCACAATTATGGTTGATATGAGCTTCCTAAAGGCTCTTTTTAATTTTCTTGGATAGTGCTCCTCTACTGCCACTTATGAGATGATCCTTTCTTATAAAGGATGTATCTCTATGACACTTAGACTCTATCCTTTTTACTTTTTAGGATAGGATATTGTGGACCAAAAATTTTTGTACCCCTTTCCTTTAAGCTTATGGATCCATACCTCGAAAGAGGATGGAAAATCAAGGGTTCACACCTCGATATGAGAGGTACTTGTGTCGTACCTTCTTTGGTGTTTGTCGATGAATTATGGTGGGTTCACCAAGAAACTATTAATGATGGTTTCCACATCTAGGTAAAGTAAAATGTTTGATGGATTCTTTTGATAACACACACCTAGGTTTTAGGTAGAATGCAGCTAGATCCTATACTATATGCATTTTAGATTCCTTGAAAATAATCAAGCAGTAAGCAATTTAAACTAAGCTAATATTGTAATTTTCTTATTCTTTTCAGATGCTTTAAGAAACAAATATTACAAAATAGATAAGAAAATAGGAGTAAATTTTAAAAGTAGATGAAATCAAATGCTTACCTATTTTGGAGGGCTGAATGAAGCAGATTTGTTCCCTGTTGAGTGAATTCGCTTCTTGTGATTAATTTTACGGTTTGTTGAATCTGCAAGCAAATTCGATGTTCATCGAATTCTGCAAGTGTATTCACTGTCTTAAGAGCGAATTTGCAATAGACCTGCAACTTTTCAAATAAACACTAAAATTTGAAGTTAGGGTTTGGGGATCTACTTAAGCCACTATAGGTTTGAGCTTAATGGCATAGCAGTCAGATCCCCTTGGTATTTTAAAAAACCATGCATGAAAAATAATGATAATTTCAAACTCTATTTATGAGAAATAAAGCTTACGATAAGAAGATAAAACAATGCAGTGAATGATATGGTATATAGTGCAAAATAATCTAGATCTGATATCCTAAACAAGAAAATAGATCTAGAGACAAAAGTTACCCCCAGATTTGTGTTTGCATGAATTTTCCAGATGTGAGCAAATTTTCTTTTTTATGAACGAAGTCTCTCTTTTGAGAGTGAATTTGCTAATAGTGAGAATTACGCATGAAATTGCTTAAATTTTATTAATGCCTAAGGTGTACGACTGAAAATGTGTGTAGAATTAAACGAATTAAATTTCCTTACAAACATATGTGATTGTTCGACATTGCAATATGATGGTAGTAGAGCAACAAGATCAACAACATAGGAAGCTCTAAAAATAGCTTCCAATGATTGCAGAGTCCATTTTGTCGCTCAACCTACAACAGGGTTTTTTGGCTTCAAAGATTTTTACTCATAAATAAAAATGATAGTTCTTCACTTGATTCCATCATTAGGCCTTCTGGAGAGTGAGGGAGTTGCTTTTATTATTATTTTTCATAGCATAGAAAGGGCAGGCAGTTGGTTAAACTTGGGTTGTCATTTAGCTGTTAAATCCCATTGGGTAAATTACCTATCTAGGCAAATTTGTTGTTCAACTTAACTAGGTAAGTTGCCAATCCAGGTGGATGTGGATCGATTTTTAGAATTGAAAGTTGGAAAATAGATTTCGTTAAAACAAAATTTGATGATTTTATAATATCAAGAAAACTACCGATTTTAGCAAATTTGCTACCAAGCTACGCGTGAAGGGAAATCGTGAAGCGAATTCTCTCTGAAGAACACAGGGAGCGAATTCACTTATGACGAGCACAAAGAGTGAATTTACAAAAATAAAGAGAAATGTGCAATTTTTGACACATGCAAAAAAGGAACGTGGGGGCAATGAAAGGATTGACTTGGAAAGTTAGGGAATTTTGATGTGGATCAAAATTTCATGTCTACATTTTACCCACTCTTTAGCACATTTATGAGCAATAAATACATATTTCACATGAATCGAGGCACAAAAATTAAAAATTTAATTTTTTGGGTATGGTGCCCCCTCGAGTTTCGTGAAGAGTGTGAAATTCTTCATGGAACTCAAAAATTGTGATTAAAAGAAGTTAATTGGAAAAAATGAACGGGAGTGAGAGTGTTAAAATAGGGTTTCTTGGAAAAACCCTAATTCATTGTTACTATGCAAGTTTCTGGTTTCGAGCTCTAGAGAAAATGGCGATACCAATTCACAGGGAAGATATCATCAGAACGAGACGTGACGAAGCTAATCTGATCATATGGGTAAGTTAAATTTTATGCTTCTCCTGGAATTTTAGCTTTTATTTTAATATTTTTGGAAGTTTATATAGATTTAGGATTGGACGGTCATCATGACGAGTTCGCTCTGTGTGAGCAAATTTGTGCTATGGCAGCTCAAGCCTGCTAGGGTTTTGCAAATTCATGAAAACCTTGTGAATTTGTATAAAACCCTATGAAGTTGCGAAAAACCCTACAAATGTGTCAAAATCATAGGTTTGGGAATTTGGGTAATGAATATGCGAACTACCAAGTGAATTTGCAAGGAAGCTAGGAATTCACACTTTTTTATTATACATTTTTATTTTTACTAATTTTAGACTATAATAGTGTGTTGTTCTAATGATTTGTAATGTTGATGTATTTTTGTTGCAGTATGGCACTCTCAAGAATCAAGAATGGCGTATTAAATATTTTAAAACTTAAATGGATGCTCTAGATTAGGCAAGGAGATATCGGTTGTAGTAGGTGGGGCTTTTGGATATAGTTGAGATGCCTTGAGTGGACATAGATACAACTCTATTGATAGCATTGGTAGAGTGATGGTACTCATAATCATCTACATTCCGGTTAACAATAGGGTAGATGATCATGACCTTAGAGTATGTGTGGTGCATCCTCTAGATTTTGATTAGATGGATGGGGTATATTAGTCCACATCACAAGTGGGAGCCTTAGAGTGACTGATCAGAGATCCTCAATTTTAGGTCATCCAAAGCGGTATTAATGTGAACAGCTTAATAGTAATAGAGGATGTGTCTACATTGATAGTGGTGCTTTGTGGAGCAGTTGTCGAAATGATATCTAGTCATACGAGTAGGTGGTATTTGCCATGGGCCCTAGCTAGGATGGTTTTAGAGATGAGATATACAAGGAGATATTTTGCATGGGGCCCCTTTTTCTTATACCGCTTATATAGGATATTATGGAATGTTATATATAAGCAACATAGCTACATTGTTGTTACCACTCTACTCTAGGTATGGTTTTAGGAGCACATAGCGATGAGGAGGCCCAACGAATTACCTTGGAGAGAGGTAGATTTAGGGTGACCAACTATGTATCATTCGGTATCCACGAGAGGAGATCGCAGGTGGTGATGTGGTAGACTGGATGCAGTGAGGTAAGCAATAGATGAGTTGTTGCCTCATCGGATCATATAGAGACCTTGGAGGATACATCCAAGGTGGGAGACTAATGGATTTGAGTTAGCTTAGATGCGACAGGTATGATGGCTGTAGTTCAAGAAAGGAGAGATGGAGCTATATCATTTTTATCAGGTACAATGATAGTTTGGGCTAGTGCAAGGGATTCTAGAGATGAGATATGTCTAGTACCATCGAGTGATGAGAGACTCTTTGATTGTAGGAGGTGACCCTAGCATTACATGTTTTCAAGAGCCCGAGGAGGATGATCCACCTATTATGAGTCTTGAGGTGGATGATGTAGGGGTCAAGGGTGGATACAAGGAGTGGTATGATAGGATCAGAACCTAGAGGATTACTGTAGAGCTACTAGATGATCCTCAAGTAGTACAAGTAGCTTGATCCATTAATTATCAAAGGACTGAGTAGCGGATCACATCGAGATGTAGGCTACCACAAAGGTTCAAGGTGGAGGAGATTCCTAGATAGAGGTAAATAGAGAGACTCAGATGAAGAGAGAGTGGTGGGTCTGGGATGAGGCCAAAGGTAGGAGCTAGTCCTAGATAGAAGATAGAGGAGGCACCCCAATGGATAGGGGAGGCTCCTCAATAGATGGAGGATGATCCAGTACCTAGGGAGATGGAGATAGATGTTGCTAAAAGAGAGGGAGACCAGTAGGGAATTGCTACATTAGAGGCAAAGGTGGCTACCTTGAGGGCTCAAGTGGTAGCTGATAGTGCTTAAATATAGGATTTGGAGACAACTATCTTAGGCACAATCTAAGGTGCAACATATGAGGAGAGCACCTTCTTTGAGTAGGCACGCACTTTCGAGTAGTAGCATCTTGTAGCATCATCAATAGAATGAGCTAGCAAGAGCCTACTAGTGGGAGGCATTTTACCAAGGCTTGTACTACCAGGTAGTGTCAGAGGGTTAGAGAGTGGCTTTACCCCCAGATATGGCTCTAATTTAGAGTCAAAGTGGCACGCGGTCTAGTTCACAAACAATGACTCAATCCATGAACATGCCTCTACTTAGGCCACCACCAGGAGATGGAGGATATGACCAGGGATCTAGGATTTGATCCTATTTTGTGGCATACTATCTTATTGACTAAGTATGCTAGTTTTTTGATTGTGGCATACTAGTCTACTCTTATACATATGTACATTTTCTCGAGAGTAATACCATACTGCTATTTTTATTTTATTTTATGTGTCATGCAAATGCAAAATATTTTTGTTGTTTTTGATGATCTTACATAATGATGCTTGTAGTCATGTTTGATTTCTAATGCACTTTTTATCATGCTTAATCAAGATATTGATTGTAGGGAGATAGAGTGTGATTTGATGTAGTGTAATTGATATTTGTAATGTGATTTGATTTTTGTAGAAAGAGTGTGTTGGGAAATATACCCTTATGATTTTGATCAGTCAACAATAAGCCTCGAGGATGTGTGCTTGTGTATGATCTTAAATGGAGGTTGCCCCTTGCGTGTGGTCATGAAGTGGATCCTGTGTGAGGTTTTGTTGTTATGTTGACATCGAAGGGTTATGATCCAAAAGTAGTTTGAGATTGATGTTTGAAAATGACATGGTTGGTGATAAGTAATGTATAACCTTAAGATTAATTTTGATTAAAACTTAAGGGAAGTAAGATGTAGTATGAGTGACTGAGCATGAATAATGGGATAGAGGGCTTGTGCTAGGCATAAGATTCCTAGTGTGAAGTGAATGTAAGAAACCTTACTAGGGTTAGCTTGATGCCATCATCGTAAAGTCCTTATGCAACTATATGACCAAGCAATTATGTATGATCAATGCAAATTTTGTGTATGGCAAGCAATCATGCAATATGATGCAGCAAATGACTAAGAATGTATTGTACTAAGGTGGTAGATATGAAATGCAATACTAACTATTGATTTAGCCTCAATTGCTTATGCTAACAGTCATACAGATCCATGGAGATATAGTGACATTTAGCCAATCAAAATTCAAGGAGAATCTTGGTTATTTTTGAGATGAAATCAAGTTTATCAAGAACCAGTGTGTGTGATTTGTGCATTCTTTTCCCATCTTGATCTTAATTATGATGCAAATATCTCAAGAACTAAATGTGTGTGCTTATGAAGTTTATTTACTAATTTTGAGTAGGGTAATGATGCAAGTCAATTTAAGAACCATTATGTGTGCAAAAATGGATTTATTTACCAATCTTGAGTAAGATAGAGACTAGACTAGTCATGGAGGGAACCAAGAGGCTAGCTTGTCCTTATGTGCGGTCAGAGGTCTCTTCAAGAGAGACGTGTCACCATGCATGAGTGTACTCCACTGTCAGTCAAGCATCTATAGCCCCGGTGGAGGTTAGCCCCATAGTCCAATGATATGATTTTTAAGTTTTGGGGAATCAGACTACCTAACCATATGGATGGAAATGTAGTTCTATCCTTACAACTTAGAGATTTATTATTATTTGTTGTATATTCATTTGTATCTCCAAGATTTGGGGAATCAAATTCTCAACAAGTCCGATGAGAATTTTTACCCTATCCTTACTACTTGGAGCCGCTAAGATTTGGGGAATCATATTCTCAACAAGTCCAATGAGAATTTTTACCCTATCCTTACTACTTGGTGATTTATTATTATTTATTTGTGTATTTATTTGCATAATTAATTTGGACTATGTGCATGATGGGACAAGCAAGAAGACTTTTCACTTCAAGGTTCAAACCAATCGAGGTGTCATCCTTCTCTTGATGCAAGATTTTATTAATAAGTGTGATATGTGGTTGGTTCAAAAATGACGAAATCAGTTCCCAAAACTCAAAATTTTTCTTAATGAGAAATGTGTTTTGATTCAAGAGATATTTTTAATCAATATCAAGAATCAAGATTTTATTAAAGTATGAATTGTGTGAGTGGTTCGAGATAGACTCTAAATCATGTCAAAAGGACCAAGATTGACTATGAACTTGATAGCATTTGTCTAATATTTAAATAACATAATAATTGGATGTGACTATTTGACATATGCAATTGGACCAAAATCAACTGTGGGATGTGCAAAAAATGCAACTACATGATAGATGATTTATGAGTGAAATTATAGAATGAACTATATGATAAATGCAACAAATGCTTTATGTACAAAATGTAAGATGGTTATGTACAATGGTGAGACAGATTTCATGCATAGTACTTTTTGAGATGCATTATGTTCATTGGCTCTTTAAGATATTTTCCATCTAGTGTGGCCAAATGATATGCACCTGATCCAAATTTAGTAGTTATGATGAATGGTCCTAACCAATTTGGTTTAAATTTACCTTTAAGATCTATTCGAGCATTAGTGTTTTTCTGATTTTCTTTAAGAACCAGGTCACCAACCTCAAAAGACCTATTATGGACTTTCTTTGAATATGATATTTTAAGTTTTTCTTGGTAGGCGCGAAGATGCTCTAAGGTATTTATGCGCTTCTCATCTAGTAATTCTAGTTGACTTAATCATCCAGCATGATATTCATCTCCTACTTTGGCATCTTGAAGTAGAAGCCCTAAAGAAGGTACTTCAAGCTCAAAGGGAAGACAACTTCAACACCATAGACCAAGACAAAAGGGGAAGCACCTATAGGAGTTTGAACACTAGTCCTATAAGCCCATAAGGTCGGATATAACTAGATGTGCTAGTCTCAACTCGACTTATTAACCAATCTTTTTAAGATCTTGATTAAGGTTTTATTAGATGCTTTTGCTTGACCATTGCCTTATGGATAATAAGGAGTAGACCATCTATGCTGGATTTTATATTTTTCACAAAGTTTTTTCATATCTTTATTTTTGAAACAAGTTCCATTATTGGAAACAAGTGTAGAGGGAATCCCAAATCTACATATAATTTGATTAAAAATGAATTTAGAGACTTGGGTTCCTATATAAGAAGCCAATGGCATAGATTCTACCCATTTTGTGAAGTATTCGGTTGCTGTTATTATAAAATTATGGCCATCAGATGAAACCGGATTGACCTTCCCAATGATATCAAGGCCCCATTTGGAAAAGGGCCAAGGGGAAGAAATAGTTTGAAGATTTTGGGTAGGAGCATGAACAAGATTTGCATGTCATTGGCACTTGTCACATCGATGCACATAATAATTTGCATCTTTCTCCATGGAAGGCCAATAATAACCCATCCGTAGGAGCTTTTTGGCTATAGCACTACCACTAAAGTGTCCACCACAAGATCCATCATGCACTTCACTTAGTGCCTTTTGAGATTCTTCTATGTTGAGGCATCTTAGGAGAATACCTTTAAAAGACCTCTTATAAAGGGTATTGCCTAGGATGATGAAGAAAACAACTCATTTATGTAGGAGTCTACATTGGTTTCTATCTAAACCATCTGGAAATGAGCCATTCTAGAGAAAATTAATGATATCCACATACCAAGGTTTTGATGATGTTTCTCCAATTGCAAAGACATCCAAAGGTGTTAGGCTAGATTCTAGTGAGGTAGGCTCTCAGAGTTGATGAATGATAATAGTGGCATGATCATCATCCAACTCCAAGGGGATGAGGGAAGCAACTACTGCTATAGCATCTGCAGAGCAATTGCTAGTGCGAGGAATAGCTTCAATGGTGACTTTTTCAAATAAAGACATAAGCTTTTGGAAAAATTATTTATAAGGATGGAGTTTCTCATCTCGGGTTTAGTATACGTTATTAATTTGGTTTACCATGAGTTGCAAGTCTTCGAAAATAGATAAAACTATAATTTTTAGGGCTAGAGCTATGCGTAAGCTAAGGATTAAAGCTTTGTATTCTACTGTGTTATTTGTGCAAGCAAATTGGAGCTTAAATGATAAGGGTATTAGTTGTTTCTATGGAGATACCAATATAATGCCTACACTTGCACCACTCATACAATGAGCTCCATCAAAGAATAGAGACCAAGAGTTTGAATGATCATCCTCTAAATTAAGACATTCATCTAGAAATTCTATTGTTAAAGGATGAGTGGATTCAAGGGGAGCAATAACAAGTTGATCCACTATAACTTATCCTTTGATGGAATTTTGGCCAATAAAAGTTAGGTCAAATTCGCTTAAGGTGAGAACCCATTTTGCTGCTCACCCTGATAAGTAAGGTCTACTCATCAAATAACGTAATGGATCAAATTTTTCTATGACAAATGTTCTTTGACTAAGCATATAATGGCGTAATTTTTGCATAGAGAACACAACAATGAGACAAAGCTTTTCCAAGGGCGTATAGCGAGTCTCATAACTTACTAGAGTTCTACTAATGTAGTAGATTGCTCGCTCTTTCTTTTTCTCATCATGTTGGGTGAGCATTGCTCCCAATGCTAGCTCCAAAGCAAATATGTACAAGATAAAGGGTTGATCTGGTTTAGGAGGGACAAGCACATGTGGTGTAAGCAAGTAATTTTTAAGAGCTTCAAAATATTCTTGAAACTCAACATCCCAATTAAAAGAGATCCCTTTCTTAAGAAGCTTAATAAAATATTGGCATTTATCTACTAACCTATCAATGAAGTGACGAATAGATTGAAGTTTGCCTTGCAAACTATGAAGCTCAATCAAATTCTTAGGTGGTGGTATATTTATAATGGCCTCTATCTTAGTTGGATCTATCTCTATTCCTCACATGGAAATAATAAATCCTAACAACTTTCCAGATTTGACTCCAAAAATGCACTTGTCTAGATTTAGATGGACTTTGTACTCGCGAAGTCTATCGAATACTTATTGAAGGTCGGGAATGTGATCTTCCTCATTAATAGAATGTGTTATAATATCATCGATGTAATCATGCAAAATTTCATACATCATATCATGGAACACATAGGTCATTGCTTGTTGATAAGTTGCACCTACATTCTTCAAACCAAAGGGCATTACTTTCCAACAAAAAGTTCCCCATGGTGTGATAAAAGCAGTTTTAGGTTGATCTTCTGGTGCTATGTGGATTTGGTTATATCTTGAAAAACCATCCATGAGGGATAACATCCCACTTCCAGCTGTGAAATCAATAATTTGATCCATATTGGGAAGGGGAAAATCATCTTTGGGACATGCAACATTGATGTCCCTAAAATCTATACATACTCTGATTTTCTTAGCCTCTTTTTTAGATACTAGAATGATGTTGGATATCCAGTCATAATAATCAATGGCTTGGATGAAATCCACATCTAAGAGCTTTTGAAGCTCTTCTTTGACCAATAAGGTGATTTTAGGGTGCATTTTTCTAAGTTTTTTTTTCATAGGTTTGGCATCAAGATGGACCACTAAATGATGCATGACTACGAAGGGGTCTAAGCCAGGCATATCCACATAAGTCCATGCAAAGATATCAGGATATTCTACTAGGAGGCTAATATATTTAGCTTGTATTTCTTTACTCAAAGTAGCTCCAATTTTAACCATGCGAGGATTGGCTTCAGTGTCAATTTTAATCTTCAAAATGTCTTCTATCACAATGTGTAAATCCTATTTGAAATTGGGAGGAGCGGGTGAGATACCCATTTATTGAAGTTCTTCTAAGGATAAATTTGCTAATTCATCCTACGGATTTGTTATTTGAATGTGGGCTATACATGGGATGGACCCATCGAAGAAGAATTTGTTTTGCATGATCTCATCATGTGTGATATCATAAAAGACATCTCCTTCCACACATTCATCCAGAGTGGCAATTATTTTGGGATGAATTACTGAAAGCATATTACAGTAATTATTGGAGGAAACAAGGGGTCCTCCTCCCTTTTTTATCCATTTCAAATGTTTTTGACTTTCTAAATATTCTTCATATGTGATTAGATGATCATCATCATCGAAGGGGAAAGGTTGGTATTTTGTGGGGATGTAGCCAATACCACATCATGTAGGCCACTCCTCAACATCAAGAGGCTCACATATGCCATTTTCCAAGTGACCTAGGCCTTTTCCCTATAACCCATATCACACATGATTTGCTTGGAAATCATATATCTATCTAAAAAATAGCAATGAGCAAAGCTATCTCTGTCAAAGACTAATTTTGTTCTATTAATGATAATTTCATCTATGGAATATCCCATAGAAATGAAAGTAAAATTACCCACATGGTATATGTCTCCTTTCTTATGGGGTAGGCCTATCGTACGCGAAGATGGAGGTAGTCGAGACAAGAGGATAGACTCTTGTACAACAAAATTGGTATGTTTAGGTGGTGCTAGTATGGTGGAAAAATCAGTTAGCACCTCATCTATGAGAGGATATGTGATGCATAAGGATCATTGGTATGAGAAGGTGGAGGTGTGTCAGAAGAATATGGTTGATCAGGTGTTGGTAAGGATGAGTCAGAAGAGGTAGGTTCTAACAATGATAGACTAGGGTAAAATGGGACATCAATAGACTTGGTCATAGCAGATTATGAAGTTCTATATTATAATATAGAGGGCTACATGACTGAGATGAATTTGATGTATTTTTTACAGTAAAATTAAAATTTTCATCTATAGTAACATCGATAACAACAATATTTTGAGTTCTATTTTTCTTTACGTACTTTTTACTGCTAAAATATGATTTGTTCTCATAGACAATACTCTTAAGAAGTGCCTTTATATTTCCCTCGCTGTCCCATCCCGCTGTCGCATTCTCCTTCCCCTGCTCTTTCTTCCTCGGTCTGGCACTCTCTGCCCCCCTTGTCCCCACCTTGCCAGTTCGGCCCCCATGGCTTCCAAAGCTGTCTTTCTAGAGCCCCCTGTCCTTGAGTTGAGCGGTCCAGCCCGCTTATTCTCCGATGCTAAGAAATACACCCCATTTTTTAGCAAATTCGTAGGCCATGAGGACGAGATCACCCAAGGGTTCCTGGAGACATGGAACGACGGGGAAGTTACAGTCAAGGGTTTACACTTCAAAGTCTCCAAGGATTTCCTCACGGAGGTCATCGGCCTCCACCATGAAGAGAAAGGCCGTGTTGTCAGGCGGGACAAACACAACTGGGAAGAGGAGCTCTCTCGCTTCCCAGACCACCAGTGGGACAAAGCTAACCTGCTCCGCTCTCACCTCTCAGTGCCGTTCGACGAAGCCATCGTCCCAGTAATGTAATATATTACCTGTGACGATCCAGAGCAGCGACTGTATAGCTTTCATTTAAGCTATTTTAACCATCTTCGAGGAGCTACCCTCATCAGCACTCTGCGCTTCCTCTTCTACTCTCTGGGTTTGACCATTGAGCGTGCTCGCAAGAACCATTCCCGGCCACTGCACCAGGGGCTCATGGCTGTCCTCTATAGACATGCCCTGGCCAACCAACCCCAGCTGCACAGCATTCCCCCCCTCTCTTCTGTCTCGCCCCTTGAAGCAAGAATTTCTCCCCTTGGTTCCCCTGCCGCCAAAGGCTCCCCCGCTCCAGACGATTCCTCTTCCCTGAAGCGTCGCAGGCCTACGCACAAGTGTAGGGCATCGAGCAAAGGCCCAGACGGGGCCCTACCTCCAAGTTCTGGCCATAAAAGGGCTTCCCTCGGGCCCAGCTGGGCTATAGAAAGCTCCAAGAATGCCAAACCAGAGAACCCGGAGCCCACTGTGATCAGCTCCGAGTCAGATGATGCATTGCAGAAGCTGGCACTCCAAGGCCTCCTAGATACAGTGATCGGTTCTCTCAACACCACTGCCCAGGCTGCATCTCATGCCGCCAAGGCATTGTTCGAGCTCCGTCGCAGCTGGAGGAAAGCTCTGCCAAGGTTTAGCGACAGTCTGAGCGGGCCAAGGACGGCTCAGGGCCCAGTTAGCTAGGCCCCCTGGCATTCACCGTTTCAAGGAGTCTTGTTTTTGGGGTTGATATTTTTTTGGAGAATCTCGGTTGTGAAAGTTTTTTGTGGTTTTTTGTTTTCTGTAGTTTCCAGGGCCCCGGGACGGGGACGTTATTTCTGTTTTCTTTTTGATTGCTTTTGCTACTACTGTAATTAAGGTTTTGGGATCCTATTCAAAAAACCCGCTGTAAATATACTGTTACCTATCAAAAAAAAAATACTCTTAAGAAGTGGGAATTTTTGGTTATGGGTAAATACCTCTGGGTTCTCGAATTCAAGAAACAACTCCTTACCGCTTCTCTTGGTGTGCGCCAGCACGTTTTGCTCCTTCTTTCTTGATGTTTATTTTTTGGGTTTTTCCAGACAGAGTCACCAACAACGATAGTGTAGAAAGAATGGAACGTGTGATAAAGATTGCTTTATTTTTTTATACTCTCACCTCACCGGGGATGTTTTCTTAGAGTAATTTCAAGAAAATCAAGAAACAAAAAGACACTTCAAAAGATAATTGGAAAATTGTGGGTAAAAGAAAATAAAGAATGATAAAGACATAACAATAAAAAATGAAGGTTCTTTATTTTAATTGGCTGCTCGTTGATTAAAATAATAATCGTTGTCAAACCAAGGTTAAGAATTTAAAAATTCTTCCCCAGCAATGGTGCCAAAAAACTATTGGAACCATTTCTTACATCCATAGGATTTTGATAATTGTCACGCTACAAGAAATCATTTGAAACCAATGAGCTATTACAGGCTCTGGTCAACCTACCACTTTATTCTGATAAAAGAAATATTGCTACAGAAAACATAACAGAATGGGTAAGGAAACCCCAATGGTAATTTATGATTTTTCACGTATTACACACTCCAAATTTTAATTATATGCTAGTTATAAAAATGACCAAGCAAAGACAACATAATTATTATGCCTTATGTAGACCGGTGCCTAGATTTATTGGGTTGTTATAGCAATTTAACAACGTCGTTAACATGAACAGAAAGAATGGGGAAAGATAAATTGGTGCTTTTAGATTCATTCAAATATCACAATCAATCTAAGAGTTAACCAATGAAAGAAGCAGCTCATAACACATTCAAATAATGTAATATGTTACGAGGAAACACACAAAACTATAGACAAAAAAATATAGAACTAAAACCCCAAAATTGTATTAATTTTCCAATGATTTTTACATGCAGAGTGGGAAAAATGCCATTAAACTCTGTTTTAATAAGCTCTTAATACAATGAGAAGTCTTTATTCAAATGATGTAACAAGACTTCATCGACTTTACTCGTTCCAAATTGGTAATAGGAAAATCTCTGAGTTTCAGGCTCAAAAAGACTAGAAATATTCTCAGCTCTCTAGGCACAATTCTACCAGAACCTGCACAACAAAGGGAAGAATAAGAGATGACAAAAAAATATAGACACACAGGGAATATAACAACACAACTCTTAGGGCACTCAAGTATACCTCTTAGCAAGATGCTATCTCTAATGCTTGATGCAGATTCTGACCACAACTGGTGTATTTATAGCTTTGAATTCTTGAATCTATTATTTTTGGCCTGATCTTGGCCTTACACTTGTCATTATTTTCTCTGATCTTCTCCGTGTGCCATCCAACTATTTTGAACTACGTGGAACTAGATCTTCTATCTTGTTTGCTCTTGGTTCGAAGGAGGCTCTAAAAAATGGTGTATCGAGGGATTTAAGAAATATAAAACTGGTGAACCAATATATATAATTTGTTTTTCCTGCTTTTCCTAGTCATCTTGAGTTTGTGAATTAAGATCAAACTAGGCTGCTAGAGTAAAATTTTGACGTAGAACAGAGGGGGACCCGACGTGACGATGAAGATAAGATATGGAGTGTGAGTGATAAATGGATGAAATGGCATTGATAACATGATGGATATGAGGGAGGAGGGAGCAATGGGAGTTGATTTGCTCAGTGGTCGGTGGAGAGATGGTGCTATGTGGGATGAATGGCTACAATGGACAAGAGAATATGCCTAGAAGGAGGAGGGTAGTGATAGGTAGGAGGAAAAATAGAATGGAAAACAAGATTTGGGAGTATCTATATGATGCTCCCATAACCACACTCCGTCGTAGTGACCCCTCTGTAATAATATTTCATCGAAGTGCTAAATGGGTGTAAGATGAAAAAATTTCTTAGTCTTCCCATGCTTCTTACATCTTCTGAATATGCAGAATAGGAACTGGTTGCACCATTTAGCCTTATGTATTTTATGCTTCATTGCCTTTCTCATGGATGGCCCTTTTTCACCTTTTGCCTTCCTTATTTATGAGTTGAGGAACTTCTCATATGAGTCTACCTCGGACAGGTTTGTTTTATTTCCCACATAGTACGCGATCACATTCCGTGGATATGCAATGATCTGATTTTGTTCTTTAGTATCAGGTTTTGTCGTTTGAATAGTCTACATTACCCTTATTTTGGTATAGTTCAAGGGATTCTATTTGATTGTCTGCATATTTTCTCCCCTGGCTACTGCCTGGATTTTGTAGCTACTATTGAACTTTTGCCTGTACCTTTTGGTCTGATTCGATATCGTAGTCATTGCTATTTGTTGCAGGCTTCTCTTTTCAGTGAATGTTTTTGTGAATGATCTACCACCTTGGTCTTGTGCAGGAACTAGCTTTAAATACGTACCGTTAATAAGTGACTCTCTTTCTGGGAGTTTGATCATTAGATTTGTTCATGGGGGCGTATGTCCATTGAAATTCTTTAATCTGATCAAATTTTAGGGTATCTTAGTCATGATATTCCCTCATTAGGCATCTTGCATCATTCTTACCATTAGATCTGTTGATTTTAATTTCCATCATTTATTTCTATGGCCCTATGCATCTGGTTAGCCACAAAAAAAAATATATGCATACTAAGGTTGACAACATATACTAAGCAAAAATTTAGGATTTTTTAAAATAAACCAACTAGAAACGCTTAGGTCTGGACATATAATTATCGATTTGATTTTATTCATATGTTAGTCATATAAAATATCTTTTTTTATTAATGTCCGCATGGTGATTATAAATTTTCAATATCATTTAAAAAACTAATCTGTAAAACCATGCTCGTGTCTCTAAGGATTCAGTATTAGATCATAGAGCGTGTGTGTGCGTGTTTGTCCAATCTTTAGATATGTGTCAGGTTATCCACATAAAGGGGATCATTAGCAACGTATTAAACCCTCAATTAAACTTAATTAGATGAAGGGTTTAGCGATATTTACCTTAATTAATTATCTGACTACAAAAAACAAACCTACCTTAACCTTTAGGTGCATCGGCTACATGCTATCATCAGATTTGAGCAGGGTTAAGCGCCACCGTTAGATCGGATGGATATGTGCACCTCTTATTTCATTGTATTAACAACCTTGATTAGGCACAATCGTTGGATCTGGGTACAAACGAGCACAATAATTCAATTTCCTTTTAATTACCACTTTGTCATTATCTGACTCCTTTCGGTGAAGTTCCATAATTAAATATTTGTTTGGAATGAGCACGACCATTTGATCTTTTTTGAACACAATCTTATTAACGACCGCTTCATTAAAGGTTGACCACTTTTGTGAATGTGCTACCAAAAGATGCGAGCGGAAATAAACACTGTTGTCTAATTTTGCTAAGATGCGAGCTTTATATCCTTTAAGCCATCTTGATTAAAGTGCAGCCATCATATTAAATTGGGCTCAAGCACGATCATTGATTTCCTTTGGCCTATCTAATGGCTCTAGGAGAAAGCTACCATCAGATATGGGCTGGATTGAGTACTACTATCAGATTAAAATAAAAATGGGTGCTTGTATATTATCTTTCAATCATCCTAATGATTCACGATCATTGGATCTAGGCACGGGTGAGCATGATCATTAATCTAGCTTTGACTATGATCCTATCGTTGACGACCTGGTGAATCTGCCATCGAATCTTCATTTTTATGGGCACGACCATTGATTAACCCATGATGCATGCTTATGTGATTTTTATTAAATTGTGTCTATCAAATCTAGGCGGGTTGAGACACTATCATTAATTTACTTCAGCTTATAATGTCTCCAAGGAAGTGTTGTCTTTAGATTTGATCAGGGCAAGTGCTACCGCTAGATCATCTCAAGATGTGGGCCTTGTATCTTTGGATTATCGTGATTGAAGCACAATCGTTAGATATCATGGTTTTTAAAAATCCATCGTCGATGTTCTTTTGATTGATCTATGAGGTGCTACCATTGGATCTGGTGGGATCAAGCGCAATCATTGGATAAATGGGTGACGGGCACTTTGAGTTTTCAATCTTCTTGATTAGAGCAAAATCATTGGATTAAATAGGGCTTGAGCGTGATCGTCGATTATATTTGGCTTTGGATGGCATAACCTTTAACTGTCAATTGTTTTGTTATAAGCATGATCGTTGGATATTATCGGAAGCAAATGCTACCATTGGTTCCAATAAAGGTGTGCAGCTTTATGCTTTTGTGATTTGACTTTTTAACATCCGACCATTTCCTTAGATCACAATAGTTATATTGGGAAGGCACTATCACCGCTGTTGGATCTTCTTTTAATCCTGCAAACACCCAAAACCTAAGGTGCTCATGCCTTTTAATTTTATTAATTCATGATCAACAAAAAAAAATGAGGGGAATATTTGTCCATGTATTAAGACCCTTATTAATCACTTCTAGCATTCAATTAATTCCAAAGTATTTAACTTTTAATTGCTAACCCTTTTAGATCAAGCACGATCATCCAATTTATCTCAATGAAGTGCTGCCCTTGGATCTATTTAATTTGCACATATTTTATATAAAAAGGAGGTGCATGCCTTTTATGTCTATTAAATCATGTATTAGATACTTTAGACACAATATTTTTATTTGATCAATTTAACCTTTGATTAGCTCATGGAAGCATGTCCGTCTGATTAAGGAGGATCTGAGCACTACCTTTAGATCTGCCCAAGGTGCTTGATACTTAATCAAAGGGGGTGCATACCCTCAAATGCTTTTGTTAAATTTTTACTCAAGACCTTAGGTTTTAAATATTTTGACCATGGTGCATTAAATTAGCTCGGTTGATTAATCCTTTAGTTGGCTCATCAAAGCGCATTCGTCTGATCATGGAGGATCTGAGTGTTGTCCTTGGATTATCTAATAAAATCCTCGGGGTTTAACCAAATGGGGTGCGTACCCTCATTCACCTATTATGAAGACATTAAAACCTTAGGCTAAGATTGATTTTATGCTTGAAAGCTTTAATAATTCTTTTAAACACCCAAGGACTTAGGGGTTCATTCATTTTTATTTAAGTCCAAAATTTATGATTAATTTTATAATGGGACTATGGTTCTTTAGGGGGACTCATTATTTGATTTACGATTATTGACCCTTTAGTGGTTAAAGACCTTTATTGGACGTTTGATTTATCAGATAAGATTAACGGTCACAAAGGTAATGTCATTAACGTCTAAAGCTCTGACTCTTAATCTGACTAAGACATTTTAAAATCAATTTCTTAGAGGAAAAAGCAATACAAACTAGCAATATTTCTTAAAATTACTGAAATAAAAAATTTAAAATTGGGAGTCTCAGATGTTGAGTTAAATTTGGCTCCAACAGGCCACTAGGTGATTTTAGAAAAACCAAACAGGTTAATCTTCTACAAAACATCTATTAAGTTCATTTACCCTTTGTATGTGTAGTATCCCATCCTACAAGGGAAAGCTATCCAAGGTAGTTTAGCTTTCTTCTTGGCAATTCTTATCTTAGTCTCCTCAACTATTTGCCTTATTATTTCTAATATTGTAATTGACATAGAGCAGAATCTTGGTAGAGCCTTGGGTGGGATTTTGGTCCAATAAATCTTGATGAAAGTTAATTGTTCTATGATGAAGTAATCTCTTGCTTTTCTTTCTTCTATAAAAATTGCTATTCTAGTACCTATCTAGTTAGGCTGATAATTGTAAAGTTTGTGGTGAATTTTTAGAAGGAGAGTACTATGAAGTTAGACATGGATGGACCACCCTTCACGTATGAATATGAGTCTATATTGGACGACTTCTTCATATGCTCCTCCTCACTTATCAATTAGTGCCTTGGTCATATGTCCTACTATTAGATGGATAAGAAAATAATAATGTGAGTATTTGGGCATTTTTTCTCTTTGTTCTACAAAGGTTATTTGTAACTCCTAGAGTTCTTTATCCATTAAATTATTGATTTCATCTTCCCATATATACATAGTGGGTAAATTTATTTTATTGCATTGGACTACCAAAGACAATACCTCCTTGTGTACCTAGTTTAAATATCTTTCTCCTATTATAATGTTAATCATATTGATGTAGTCCTTGACTTAAGGGTGTAACTCTAAATTATGTAATTAGAGATAAATATGATACTTGTGCCTTATAATCGAATAGCCTTGTATAAAATGAAGTATCAATGAGATGTTGGGATTGAGATTCAATTACCTTTTTATCCAAAACTAGCATGGCCTTGTCCAGCTCAAAAACCTTTGTAATATTCCCAAGAGTAAGTCTAAAGGATGCCTGGTCGATGAAGTCTTTGATTGATCAAGTCTTTGAGTCATAGGCCACGAATAAATAATATAAGAGGTCTAAAGAGTAATACACGGGGGCATGCTCTATAAAAAAGTCCCATGAGTAGCCAGGGATGATAGTTGTAAGCGTTTTTTATTTCCTCGTAGCTAAATATGGCCTGCTTCTCTACTTCGTATTCCTATGGAGGAGTAATTTTGAGGCTAGGCCCTAACATTACAATGAATTTAGCTACGTTAATAGTGGTTGCCTTTGCTTTAATCTCCTAGTAAGGCACTGTTGTGGAAAATTTTGAATATCCTTATTATCTATCATGCTATTCAAATTCCCTAAGGCCCACAAGCAGATATGTGAGCTCTAGTAGACTCACCACTTTGTTCTAGGATAGCTTGATAGCTAAACAAGACAAGTTTGGACACCCTAATATGAGCCTATGATATTCTTCAAGCTAGGTATAGACACCCATTGGCTTTTTTCAAGCCCTCCTGGCTCACTGTCCTATTTTGAGCCACTTTGGGCCATTTTGGCCATCTCTAACTATTTTAGGCTACCTTGAGTTGTTTCTTCATCCATGCCTATTTTGGGTATCTCCCATCCTATTTAGGCCTTAGCCAATTTCATGCCCTTGAAACAATATTGATCCTCTAGGGCCTGTTTTAGCCTTCCTGACACTTTTCAAACCCTCTCAACCCATTTTAGGCCTCCAACCTATTTCAAGACTCACTAGCACATTTTTGCTAAGGCCCATTTCTTGCACACCACACCTATTTTAGGCTCTCCTAGCCCATTATTTTTGGGCCACCTTAAATTGTTTTGACCTTCAAGGCCTATTTCTAATTGCCCTAAGGCAATTTTGTCATTCCAACACATTTTGGGCTACCTACCCTTTTGGGTGCCCCTTGCAGATTTTAGGCCCCCCAACCCTAGTCTCTTTTAGGCCCCCTCAACCTGTTTTGGCCCACCTTGGTCAATTACAACTTGTTTAAGCCTTCTCAACCTATTTCAGGCCCCCTATCCCTTTTAGCTTTCTTGACCTATTTTGGGCCCACCAAGCCTACTTTAGGTTTTCGAACCCATTTGGGCCTCACGCACCCTCATCATGTTTCAAGCCTTCCTACCACTTTTGGACTTTCCATATTGTTTTGGCCCCTTGACCTATTTCAAGCACCCTCTACCCATTTTTGGCTAGTTTTGGGTCCCTTGGCCTGTTTTAGCCTTCACAACTAGTATGGGGTTGTTGGGTCTCTTTCAAGATTCCCAACCAAAAATGCTCTAAATCGTTCTAATCCTTCTTGACCCCCTTAGCCCATTTTAGCCTTATTGACTTGTTTTGGTATATGTCAGCCTATTTTAGCCCATTCTATCAATTTTCTCCTGTATTGACCCATTCCATCTCACACAACCATTCTAGCCTTTGTGGTGTGTTCTTGTAAGTTTTTAGCCCGCTTTTGGCTTGTTTTGGCTTATTCTATACTATCTTCCATATCTCACCCCTATCCTTGTTATCCCGACAAATTTTGGCTTGTTTTGCCCTTCCTAGGCCATTTCAGCCCATTTGGGCATTCTTGGCTCATTTTGCTTGTTTTGACTTCTTTCAACCCACCTAACCTATTTTAGCCTTACTAGCACATTACAACATCATCGACCCATTTTTACCTATTTGAGCCACTCCAACCCATTTCAAGTGCCCCACGTCTATTTTGTGTGTATTTCAAGCTAGTACCCAATTTTGGACCACCTCAATATATTTTGGCCTTCCTAGCTAGATTTGAGCCCCCTCGGGCTATTTTTGCCTTCCCAACCCACTTTTGATCCCTTACCCAGTTTTGGGCCCATGGGGATCCTCGTAATATTTTAGGTTCCCCATGGCCCCATTAGCCTTTTTGGGCCTCATGGGCATGTTTTAGCCTTCTCAACCCATTTTAAGCCCCTTGGGCTTATTTTGGGCCCTCTTAACCTTGTCAAATTTTAGGCCACCTTGGGCTATTTTGGCCTTCTTGACATGTTTTGAGTTGCCCTATTTCATTTCTACTATCTCAGCAAGTTTTGGGTCCTCAACCCATTTTGGGTGCCCCTTAACCTGTTTTGGCCTTCTCTACCAATTTTAGGCCCCTTGTCCAATTTTGATCCCCCAACACCCTTATCAACCCTCCCTAGGCTATTTATGTTGTTTTGACCTGTTTTAGGTTGCCCTAGGCTGTTTCCACTCTCTTGACCCATTTTGGTTGCCCAAATCATTTTCAACATTGTCAACCATTTTTGGATCCCTTGGCCCTCCTATTTAGGCCCCCTTTTTTAGTTTTGATACCCCAACAAATTTTGATCCCCTAGGGCTTATTTTAGCCTTCTTGACCCTTTTTAAACATTAGCCCCTTCAACGAGTTTCAACCCCTTGGCCCATTTTGGCCTTCTTGGCCAATTTTAGGCCCCTCAAGCCATGTTAGACCAACCCACCAATTTTGGGACCCCCAACCCAATTTGGCCTTCTTGGCCTCTTTTATCTTTGTTTGGCTTGTTTTAGCCTATCTTCCATTTCTTAGCTCTATCTAGCATATCCCAATCCATTTTGGCTTGTTTTGCCCTACCTAGCCCGTTTTAGTACATTTGGATCTTTTTAGTTTGTTTTTGCTTGTTTTGACCTATTTTGACCCACCTGACTTGTTTTACCCTTACTAGCGCGTTTTAGCTCTGCCTAACCTATCCCTCGGCTTATTTCAAGCCCCTAGACCATTTTGGGAAACCTAGGCTTGTTTCAAGCCCTTTTGGCTCCCTCTTTGACTATCCTAGCCCATTTTATCCTGTTAAACCCTTCCTACCCCATTCTAGCCCATTGGAACTTTCTTGCTAACTTTTGTTCATTTGACCTCTTTCAACCCACATAGTCAACTCCATGTGACCTGTTTTAGCCTGTTTATGCTTATTTGAGCTTATTTTTGGTCCCTCACCCCTATGAATTTTGATCCCCTAAGACCCATTTCAGACTTCCTTGCCCTTTTTAGACCTTATCGACCGCTTTAGTTAGTTTTGGGTCCTTTAACCATTTTGACCTTTTTAACTGGTATTAAGCCCCTGGCTAATTGTGGCCCCCTTAACCCATTTTGGGCCCCACCAGTCCATTTCATCCTTCTTGACCTGTTTCAAGCTCCTCAAACCTATTCTTCGAGGGAGAAGCCTACTATCACCATGTCATCATTTATTCTTTGTTTTAGCTTATCCATCCCTTCAGCCCAACTATACCATCAATCTGTGTTCAACAAAAATATAGACTTTGAGAAATTCACTTGAGCATTCTATTTATGTGCCATCATTTAGAGTAATTCTTCTCTCCATAACTTCCTCACAATATTCTTCAAATTGTTGAAAGATAGGAAATATAAAATTTATTCAATTTTCACCATGCTCTAGGAGCCTTTTTATTTCTTCCACAAAGAATCCAATAGTGTGAATTTCTTTGAACATTTTAACTATATCTCTCATTTTGTTTTGCACTTTATAGATCATTTATTTTTTGAATTATGAGAGGTGGTATGAGTAATATATACTCCTGATTATTATCTATGGTTCTATTTGAGGAACTTGCATTGGTGGTACCTATGGAGTTGGCACTTTCAAATTGTCTATTTCACTTTGCAAGTCATTTATCTTTGTTTGGGAAGCCATCAATTGAGCTTTTAATTCTTTATCTCTTTCAAGAGGAGTCTTGATGTTTGAGCTTGTATAACTTCTCCTATTTCTAACATATGGCTATTGGATTCTTTGATGGTGAAAGTGTAATGGTGGCCACTTGTGAAATTGAATCCTAGCTATATATTTTTTCTTAGATCTTCCCCTCTGGCTATAACCTGTAATTCTTCTTCTTTAATATTACGGACTGTAATGTCTTCTTCTACCTTCATCAATGTTACTCTGTTCATATTTTTCTTTATTGATGGGAGGGAAATCTTGAATTTTTTATGTTCAGGAGATGAGGTTGGGCTGGATAGCTTAATTCGATGTTCTCTAAAAATATATTTGAATCCTCTAGCTTTTAGTATTCTTTTTTGTAAAGCTACTAAAATTTTAGTTTCTTTATTATTGATGATCACGGCCTTGGGCACTTGCTTTAGAGCTAGCTTGGGTATTTTACTGGCAGATCTCACAGCTACTATATTTTTTGCTGCATATACCATAGAATCAAATTGAAACTTAGTGGCTATTTCCTTTGCTAAGATCAACATTTTTAGTGTTATCTATGGTAGCTTCTATTGTGAGTTGTGTTGTGTTAGGAGTGCTTAATGTAACTTTAGTAATATCTTCAACATTTACTACAATTTCTATTTGCTCTACTCCTTTGTCTATTGCTTCCAAAAATGGATCATGAAGTTCATTTAGAGTAATAACAGGGAACAAACGAGCTACTATTTTGACAAAATCCTTCCTTAGTCTTACTTGTGTAGGAGGATAATCACCTACCATTTCAACTTGGGTACTACCTCTTTTGTCAGCAGGGAATTTATTCCACACATCTTATATGCCTTTACCTTTTTGAATGGCTCACAAAAGGTCATCTTCAAAGTCATATTTTTTGTGATGCACCCAAGCATACTGATGTGTTTTCATCATTTCCTTATATTTTCTAGATGGGTCATAAGACCTTCATGTTATTTCTTCTAATTGATAATCATCTATTTTGTGATTCTGATCCGATTTTTATTTTCTCAACTATGGTCCTAAATTTTTCAGTGTCTGACTATCTAGTTGTCCCATTATAAGATGTTTGAGGATGGAATCATGGGAGAAAGAGGGCATTTTCTTATGCTGTTCTATCACTATTATTTTAAGCTCAACTAGCTAGGTGTGCATTTGGTTGCTCAATTCCTTTTCCCATGCATACAATGGTGGTGAGAAAGTTTGATTGCACTACATGACTAAGTGTATTACTTTCCTCCCTACCACACTCAGATATTCTACTCCCAACACTATGTTTATCATATCCGCATAATCCTTGACCCATGGCTTCAATGTAATCTTCTGGATGGGAAAGGTGTGTGAGACAATTTCATAGGGTTTGAACAATATAGTATAATAATTAGTACGGATAGCCTTTAGGGACTGACAATCAGTTACCTCTTGTACCAACTTGGTATTGGGTTTGTCCAGTCGAAAGACATTTTGTATACTTTCTGCTATGATTTTGAAAGCTGATCGGTGGTGACCATCTCTAAAAGTTTTGGAGGAAGCATTATAAGCCATAGCCAACCATGCTATTAAATCTAAAGAGAAGTAAACTTTCAGACATATTAATTTCCCTAGGTTGTTAGTCCACCTGTTGCAATGAGGTGTTGACCTATGTTGTGAATTATGAACTATCCTAAATAAACCCCTTAATATGCCAATTCTCTATTACTTTCTTGAAACAAATTACCGTGGTATTTCAGTTTCCAATTCTTGATCAGAAGTTAGCTGTCTTTTTGGCCCATATTTCTCAGTTTAGTCAATTAACTTCTTTTGAAGGTCAGTTGGTTCATTTAATCTAACCTTGGTGATTCGTGGTAGAGCGCAACCGTTGGATTGGCTCTTGATCAAGCGCAATCATTGGATATTTCATGACCATTGTACCTAAGCTTTTGAACTTTAGACCGGGGTGCTTTATTAAGATGGGCGCATCCGTACAATTCCTCCTTGATGAAGCGTTGCCCTTAGATCTCCTGTAATCTGCAAGCCTAATAACCGAAAGGGGTGCAATAATCTTTGATTAAGCCAAAAGGGGGTAATTAGTAATGTATTAAACCCTCGCTAATATTATTTAATTCTAGTTTTACCTTTTGTTACCCGATACTCTTACCATTCCATCATTTGGGTTTTGAATCGAGTGTAGCTGTCATATTTTGATCAAGTTTGGCGCAACCGTTGATTTCTTCCAACCTACGGGGTTAGTTACCAAGGGGCACTTGTTTTTAATCTTTGATTTAGTGAGAAAGTGGGTAATCAGCTAACGCGTTAGACCCTCGTTAATCTCATTTAACTGTTTTAATTAATATTTTGGCCTTTAGCCCTTTTAATGAATCTTTTATGAGAGCGCGATCATTCGATCAGATCTTAATCAAGCACTGCCATCAAATTCACCTAATTAACTCAATGTTTAATTAAAGGGGTACATACCCTTAATGCTTAAATTAATTTTTCATTTGAAACCTTAGACTTTACCTCTTTCGATAATTGGGGGTTAAAGGATTGACTCTTTGAGTGTGCGCATCCATCCGATCAAGGGAAATCTGGGTGCTACCCTCCGATTTCCTCAAGGTATTCGATATTTAATAAAATGAGGGGTGCATACCTTTGAACCATTAGCATTTGGCTTAGGACTTTGGGTTCTTGGAATTTAGACCATGGCGCTTACCTTGCTCTTTTAAATAATTTTATTAAAACTTTACTTTAGTGGAGAGGTGGGCTTGGTCCAAAATGTTTATTTATACTCTTAGGTACCTTGGGACTTAGTGGTTTATTATTTTGACTTAGGCTCTCCAATTTTGATTATTAAAATCATGAGTCAAAAACCTTACTTTAAAATGTCGGGTATTTTTAATGATTTTACCATGGTATTGGATGCTTATATAATTTGACCTTAATGATTTTTTCTAAATGATAAAGCAACAGTCATAAAATCAATCCAAAACAAAAATGGCTAAGGTTAAATTCAAAATTCAAACATAAGGAAGTCAATTTATCAGGTGAAAATGCAATAGAGGCTAGCAACTTTTGAGTCAATTTTGGCTCCAAAAATTCCTTAACAATTAATATCACTTATAATTTTTGATACAGGGATTGGATGCAACATACACCAACAAATTTGGATGAAATCCTTGAAGCCAAAAGTTCAAATTTAGGGGTATCTAATGTTGAGTCAATTTTGGCTCCAACATGGCCCTTGAGTAGTTTTCAACTCCAAGGCTTGTTTCAACCTTCTTGACCCTTTTAGACCTTGTTGGACCCTTTGGCCAATTATGGGCAGCTTGGCCCATTTTGACCTTATTCACCCATTTCGAGCCTAGGAGGCAAGTTTCCCCCCTAGCCTATTTTGGTCTTTTCAACCTCACATCCATTTTGGATCTTCCTAATCCTTGTCTAATTTTAGGCCACCCTAGGCTTTTTAGCCTTCTCGACTCGTTTTGGACTACCATAGGCCATGTTGGAGCCAAAATTGACTCAAAATCTGAAACCCCCAATTTTAAAATTTTGGTTTCAATAAAATTAACAAAAGTTGCTAGCCTCTATTGCATTTTTCTTTTTTGACTCCCATATGTTTGAAATATGAGATTAATCTTAGCCGTATTTGGTTTGATTTTATGACTGTTGTTTTATCTTATAAACACCTCTTGCAAAGGGTAAATCTCTAAAATAACTGTATTTTTTATGGTTAGGTTTATAATCCATGAATGTAATGTGAAGCCTTGTTTTCAAATATATTAATCATAATAATCAGACTTGAGTGTACTAAAAAGAGATAATTCGAGGTCTAATGAGAGAACACCATGGTCTAAAGTCCAAAAATCTAAGGTTTCGAATGAAAAATTAATGTAAGCCTTAAGGGTATGCACCCCCTTTAATTAAACATTGGGCTATTCCAAGAGATCCAAAGGCAGCGCTTGATCAAGATTCAATCGGACGATAGCGCTTGAGTCAAAATTCAAACAATGGAATGGTAAGAGTATCGGGCAACATGAAGGTAAACCTAGAATTAATCATGCATTAGCAA